>CM035128.1:71376387-71976387 GCA_020205605.1 Panax ginseng | reverse complement strand
ATTCATATCTCATCTCTCGAATCCATACAAATCCACAAAGAATTGGTGATCAAGCAATTCATAAGTTATGCAGAAATCACAATAGATGAACTGAAAAAAATAGCTTTATTGAACTGAAATCAAAATATGATAATCATCGTTCCACTTAAAGATCCATTGCAAGCTTAATAAGATAATTAGTTCATAACAAATGAATTAAACACTAAGAAGATTAAAGAATACATCATCCCAATTACAGAAACTGAATTAAAAGAATAAGAATAATATAAAACCACCCTTTTCCTCACTCAATTCTGCAATCTTTGTGATCCTTCCTGCTTCACTCTGCTCATCCACGATCTTCTCCAAAATTAAGGCTTCCAAGTTAAAATTCATGATTGTATGATTAATGTCTGAATTACTTGTCTTAAGTCTCTGAAAAAGCTAATAGAAACGTCCACAACCCAGTCCCAATCAAAGCTAAAGTCGTTCAGTCCACGCCACAATAGTATTAGAATTGCATCAAAACTCCTCTTCAGATCTGTCCACCCCCGCCCCGGAGGCGTATTTAAGCCTGTGAACCCCCGCCCAGGTGGGGTATCATGCCTCTGCCATGTTTACCCCCGCCCCGGCGGGGTGTTTCCTTTGTTAAATGCCTGCCCTAGTGGAATACTATGTTGCAGTTACTGATTTCCTTACAACATTGCTATACTTGTTCGCCATATCACCACCATCATACTTGACTACCAAATACTAAAACCTGCAAACACAACAACCAAAAACACATAATAGTATACTAAAACAGACAAATTAAACATTGTTTAAGTCCAAATAAGAACCCAATTCATAGGTATAGAATCCACTCATCACCCGCCCCGGCAGGGGTACGGGAATTTTGTTTTAAAACCTCTCTTACAGATCGTGCTTATACCACTCCCATCTCTCATAACCAAAACCAAGCACCACAAAACCCACAAAATTGCCCCACATATGCCCAATCTCCACTAAATTTGTCCTCTATATCATTCCTATATAAATCAAACCCCAATTTCTTCCATTCCACACCACATAGACATCAAATCCTCATATTATCAAACACCAAACCTAGGGTTTCTTTAATTTTCAGATTTCAAGCAATGAAGAAGGAAAAGCTTTGTAATTGGTAGTCCACCACCTCAATCTCATCACAGAGTAAAGTAATCAGTGTGGGTAAGCATCTAATTTAGTTTTTCATCATATTTGACTATTATTCTTCAATTTGGGACATTGTGAGTCATTGTGCACTCCAAGTGTTTGAAAAATTTCACAGGTGAAAAGTTTGGGGGATTTATGAACTAAATTGTGATATAATGGCACCGAAAACACCGGTTAAACGTCAACGGGGAGAAGGGTCCTCACCACCAACCCGTAGCTTTGATAAATGAAAATTTGTCAATGTCTTAGCGGTTGAAAAATATGATTACTTTACACCGAAGGCGTTGACACCAGAGAGAGGGTTGCAACCTGATTCATTCGATGGGCAGATGAGGAAACAAATCAATGAATAGGGTTGGGACACATTCACTGATCAACCGGACCCGGCCATAGTAATAGTTGTGAAGGATTTTTTACGCTAATATAGAGGATAAAGCACCTTTTGTTATATTTGTTTGTGGAAAATAAGTATCATTCAGTCTGGAGGCTATCAATGAGTTTTATAATGTGCGAGCCCCAATTGTCTGTCAATATGCTCAGCTTCGAGACAGTAACCCCAATTATGATTAGATACTCACTGAAATATCAAAGTCGGGAACAACGTGGGCAAAAGAGAAGAAAGGAAGAACCCTTTTCATGAGTAAGGATCTAAGTTTGTATGGTAATATTTGGTATGCCTTTCTGTGCGCAAAACTGTTTCCATCCACACACACAAGTGAGGTGACTAAAGAAAAGGTTCTACTCATGTATGCCATTGTGAAGGATTTTGATATTGACATTGGGGCCATCATCAATTTCTCGATCAAACGCTGCTTGCGTGAGCCATTCTCTGGGGGGTTGACACACTCCTCCTTTATATGTGGATTATGTTGACAGTTAAGAGTTCGATGGTCAGGAAATTAACCTGTACAGCAGCCACTCCAATTACTTGACTCACATATGATTGCTAGATACTCAGTCTGGGCTGGAGGAGAGTCACATCCTAGAGGGTTAGGATTTATATTTCCCGATGCTCTTGAGGAGAAGCAGGCCAAAGATACATCTGAGGACGATGAATTTAAAGCTGATGAGATGTCTAAGGGTATTGAGGAGGCTACAAAGGGTCATCGATCTACCAAATATATATTCAGCACTCAGTTTAGAAACATGTACAGACATATTGATGAGAGGGAAAGACAGGAGGTTAAAAAGTTGAAGAGGATTGCAGCGCGACAAGATCATGCCTTTGCCACACATAATGCTTTCAATGCTTCGTTGACAGAGTCATTTTCCAGAATGAATCCCAACACTACTAACCAGTTCTAGTTTTTAACTCCACAACCATTACCAGGATATCCATTATCAGATGTTGAGGAGATACCACCACCTCCTTCTTAGCTCCTAAAGGGAAGTCCTCTTGTGCCTTAATGCTATATTTTAACAATGAGGACATTATTTCTATAAAGTTTGGGGGAGTTTTAGTATTTGTTTATGTTTAGTTTTGTTTGTGTTAATTATGTCATTTTGCATGTGTAGTTAGTTAGTTTTGCATAGATTAGTTTATGATAGTTCATGTTTGCATTCATGTTAGTTGCATCATTAGTATAGTGTAGTTCTATTTTTATAGTTTAGTAATCTAGTTGTGTAAATAGTTTGTTGTTTCTGTTTGAGTTAAAAAAAATTGAAAAATTGAAAATCTCAAAATTATAAGTTAGTTTACTGTTTTTGTGTTGCATTTACTCATATTTGCATGATTCCAGCTTTTAGATGGTTAAAGTTTGTTTGGACGAATGATGAAATTAGAATTGCATAGACAAGAATAGTATTGACTGTCAAGGCTTTGATGTAATTTCTTATCATGATCTAAATCTTTGTCTGCTTAAAACTGGTATAATCAGGTTAGCACCTTAAAAATGACTATGTTGACTTGTTGGGTTTAAATTTACACATAATTGAACTCTTAAGGATAATGTTAGTTTAAATGAAAGAAAGTTATGAATAAGTGGTAATGGCTAATATTAGACAGAAACCTAAGTTTGGGGGAAGATTTGGGATATATCATCTAAAAAAGAGAAAAATGAATGAAAAGAAAAGAAAAGAAAAGAAAAGAAAAAGTATGAATAAACACCGTGGCTAGTCTAAGTTCTGTGGCCTTTGTTAGTTGAGTAAGTACTCCCGAGGGGATGTCTCTACACCCAGCGCCCTAAAGCCATCTGGTTTGGGAGTCGTTGGTCGAAAGCTCGCTAATGGGTAGCACAGAAATGCCTAAAAGGACTAGACATCGCACAGTCATGAGTAAAATAAAAAGTGACAATGGGAAAAAGAGAGAAAAGCCCCCATAAGTGAATAAGAAAGCAAAAGTATCCCATTTTGACTTCTAAATGTATTGTCTGTTTGATTTTAGTCGGACCTTGCTTGTTTTTGGATTTCTTGACTCTAAGTTGTTTGATTCCCTTAAAGAGGCGTATTATGTGTTTTATTTAAGTTTCTATTAGTTAGCATAGTTATTGAGCAGACACGCACTATATCAGTCATAACAGGGAAAGATTTGGTGATTGATGTGAGGTTGATGATTTGTCATGGTAAGATGTACTGTCATGGCTATTATAGTTTCTCTGAGGTAATTTGAATAAACTTTGTAGCTAGATTTGTAGGCATGTAGTTAGTTGCATTAAATTGTATTTTGTTGTGCTCAGGGATAAGCAAGGTTTAAGTTTGGGGGAATTTGATGAGTGGGTTACATACCTACGAATCGGATGCCTATTTGAACTTAAATAGTGCTTAATCCATTTATTTTTTGTATTTTTTTATGTGTTTGTGCTTGTTTTGTGTGCAGGTTTTAGTATGTGTTAGCTAAGGCATGATGGTGGCAATATGGCAGGAAAGTGTAGTAAAAGTGGCAATCGGTAAAAGTGCGAGATAGTATCCCATTTGGAAATGAAACTTTTATATAGTAAATACCCCACCGGGGCGGGGGGTGTACACGTGTCAGAGATTTAACACCCATTGAAATGGGTTCCCCAAGCCTAAATAGCACTTGCTAGGCGGCGAGGCGATGGATAAGAAAAAGGAGTTTTGATGCGCTTCTACTTCTGTTGTGGCATGGACTGATGGACTTTAGATTCGATTGGGACTGGACAGAGGACATATCTAGCTACAATTACAGAGACTTAAGCAATTCTATTGAGACATTCAAGAGGTAATCAATCAATTACAACTTTGAAGCCCTAATTTTGTGAAGATCTTGGAGGAGCAGAGCAAAGGAGCAAAGAACAAGAAGATTTTAGAATTGAGTGAAGAGAAGGGTGGTTCTGTTACTATTCTTGTTCTTTAATTTCAGTTTCTGTAATTGGGATGTTGATTTCTTTAATCCATTTAGTGTTTATTTCATTAGTTATGAACTAATTCAACTTATTAAGCTTACAATGGATCTTTAAGTGAAACGATGATTATCATGCTTTGATTTCAATTCAATGAAATTATTTTTCAGTTCATCTATTATGATTTGTGCATAATTTATGAATTGCTTGATCACCAATTGTAAGTGGACTTGTATGGATTCGAGATATGAGTTTAGACTTAGTCATAATAGCATGTGTTTGTGATTTCTACGTTTTGATGGAATTCATTATGTATGTTTAGGATAGAGATATACCTATGCATCGCATGTAATCGTGTAGGAACTTGGGATTTAAACCTTCTTTAATTGTAATTCACATAGAGATATAGTGAATTAGTTAATTAGGGTGTTTGGCTTAATTATATCATCTGTAGAATTAAGTTGATATGGTGTTAGTGCATCGAGAGATGGCTAATTCTACTTTTGTGTTCTTGATTAATTAACTGAATTAGTTAATGGGATTGAAAAGAAGTGTTATAATCTGAGTGAAGCATAAAGTGAAGTTGTAGGCTTAATTCTCCATTATCTGAGTAAAGTTTGTGATAGTTAGTTGATTTAATTGGATTTGATTTGTAGTTAATTAGTTTTTCATTATTTTCAATCATTAATTTGGTTAGTTTAATAAAATTGAGATAATACAAAACTAGTAATTGTTAGATTAAAATTGAATTCTGACTCTATGGGAACCATACTCAACTTATCATTATATTACTTGTTGATCACGTATACTTACATGTTGTCCTTAATTAGATTACACCCAACACTTTTACATTTCTGTAGAAGTTAAAAAGAAGTACAGTATCTATATGAACTATACATTTGAATGAGAGAATTGAAAGATCTTGGGAGTTCTCTGATGCACTGAGGTTGCGCCCCTCAGTTCTAAGAACAACCCTAGCATTAATACTGTTAATGTCAGATAAATAGGAACTATTGATACGAAAGAAATATTCATAAGAGTATAAATCAATTTGTCCAAGTGAGGGTATCCAAACACAGTAATTATTCTGACGAGAACCACTGTCTGTTATGGAATACTATGAATTATGGATTGATAAAAATTATTATCTTATGGAATATTTATGCGAGCACCAAATCTGCTACAGGGAGTGTAGAGAATTTAGGGGCATCACTATGTGTGTGTGTGTGTGTGGAAAGCTTTTAATTTAAAAAGATATTTTGTGCTTTATTTGAAAGTAGTGTTATGCCTTTTTGAACCTATGTACAAAGGGTTTAATTTACATAAAAGTTCATTTTTAACAGATATGAAAGTGAGGTTTTAAAATTTGATTTTCAAACCCTTTTGCTCAAATAGGAATTGAGGCATTTGATACTTCCTTTTATCTTGTATTAAGCCTTTCTTTTGTCCTAGAAACAGCTACGTTTGATTTTATTTAGATGTAAAACATCTTTTGGTGGTGGTTTAGAATTCGGAGTTCTAATTGCATGATTTTTCTTAAGTCTATCCATCCCAATGCGATTTATATTTTATAAAATCTTTGTTAATTTAACTTAAAAATCATTTTTGAGTGACTGAAAACTAGAAAATACAAGGGTTAAATCTAGATAACCGTTTTAAGGCCCTAGATTTACATATACAAAGGATTGCAAGTTGGCATTTACAACTTAACTAAGTCCATTTTCAGAACCAGATCTAGATTCATTGATTGGATCAACAATCCTTTGTAGTTCCTAGGCTCACATGAATATTTAAAGCTTACACAATGAATATTTAAACATATTATGTACAAATAACGTAAAAAGTTCGCTGAACAAGTGATTTATTAAACAAATCCTTGTATGCGATTACACAAACCTCCTGTTTCCTCTAGATACATATCTAGGTGAAATTAGTATGCATACAAGCCAATCATGTATGATGATAAAGCATATACTTTGTAATCAATCTTATTTATTTATTAATAAAAGAATTATCTATTAAAGGCATTTAATTATCTACATGTTGCTTCTTTAATAATATGTGATAAACCCATAGTTTTAAGCAATGCTTTTAGAATCATGATGAGATCATGCTAATGAGATCTAAATTCTTAGATAGCTTAAAGCTAAAATGTTCTCAATAAATAGATTACTAAAAAGGGGATTAGTGAATTCGGATAGATTAGTACATACGTTGCTTGCTCATTGGATGAGGATGATTGATCTCATGGTCATTTATGTGGAGACACTAAAGCAAGTATGTAGGTGCTTATTAGAGAATAAGTTCACTGAACGTGACTTGCTAAGGAATACGTAATGGAGTTATACTTGCCTGTCAATCAGAATTCCTATAGTGATAGTAGTACAAATGATCCTTAGACTTGAGATCATCATAGTATCTTATATATAATGAATTACACTTTGACTTATTCCTTAAGACTCTTAGAGTATATCAAAGGGTTGCTTGGGTGTAATAGGTTATATATGGAGATAATGAATGATCAATAAAGAATCTACCACTTCTAGTAAAAGAAGAGAAATGTCCTATGTGAATCGATAAATGACAACCCATGAATCCTTGGCCAATGTGGAATGAAACTAAAAAGTACTTTCTAATTTGCAATCATTAGGTGTTGTGCATTTAGGAATCGAAATACATATAATTAAATAAAATAAGACTTGATAGTAATTACATGTCTTATATTTAATTACGACATTGTATGGTGGAAGGATTAAATTGTATGGTAACTATTTACTCAAAGGTTCTTTTATGATTAATGTTGAAATCTATATTATCTGGAAAGTCGTTGATCGCTAGGGAGGCTTATCCCTATTATAAAATAAATATTATTTATTTAAATAAATTAACAATTTAATTTATTTATTTAAATAAGATTAGAATTGTTCTAATTAATTTATTCACAACCGGTTTAATATGGAGAACTTAAAGGATCACACCATAAAAGGAAGAATAATTATTTAAGAATTTAATGGCATAATCGTAATAATATATTAAGTATATTTAATTTAATCTATGGTGATAGAATAAATTAAATAGCTTAATATTATTATTTAATATTTTAGAAATATTAAATATAAATTAATAAGAGAGTCTTATTAATATTATTACAATTATTATTATTTTAATTTCTAAAAGAGTTTAGGATTAATTTAATATAAGTACTCTCATTTATTCCTAATAGGATTAGGAGGCAAAATTAGTTAAAGGAGTTTAATTAATTATCCCTAATAAGATTATGGAGCCCAATTAATTAAAGGAGTTCAATTAAATAAATAATACCTTATTTTAATTAAATAGGATTACCTGATATCTTTATAAAAAGAGACTTATATCAGATATCAAATATATGTGATTCCAATAGTTGGAGAGTACCCCCATTTTTTCTATAGAGATAGGAAAAACTAGGGTTTCAGCCAATACACCCTTTTTCTTGAAAATTCTTCTTCCTTGGTGGATCACCTGTAGAGGCCATACACTTGGGTGGCTAACATTGACCAAAGGAAGGAATCTACCCGAAGATTCAAGGAGATCTCAGAGAAGTAGGAGTTGAACTCGTATATGTGGAAGCTCATATCTACAAGGGTATGATTCCATAACCTCTTATTCTTCGTTTTAATTAATAATATGCATAAAGGATGATTCGGGTAATTGGTATGTGAAAAAATTTAAAATCTAATTTTACTTTGCTTCCGCTATTTTGGCAATTTGATTGTGTCTTTAATTTTCACAAAACCTTATAGTGGTATCAGAGCCAAACTTTATGTGAATTATTAATTGTTTTGATTATATATATGTATGAATATGTATTTAGAATAATTTATTGGGCATAATTTGTTGTATAAAATTATTATTTTATGAAAAACAAAATTCATTCGCGAAGCCTGGTTTAAAAAAATGGTATTGTGATTCGCGTGAATAAGTTACAGATTCGCTGGCCTCCATCCAGATTATATATATATATATAGGCATCTAGATTATGATTTCGTTAATATATATATATGGAGAATGATTCATAGCATGTATTTTCTATTGATGAAAAATGGGCAAATAGCATTATAACTGTAAATTACATAAATTAAGGGCTGAGATTTTAAAAGAAAAATACGCCATCCGCTAGTTCAACTAGCGGACTACTTAAAAAAAATTGGACCAAATTGCCCATCTTCGTCCGATAGTTCAACTAGCGTACGAGTAGTTAATTCAAACCCTCCCTCCCTCCTGCGATTTGCTGCGATTCCCTCCCTCCTACTGTGATTCCCTCCCTCCTGCTGCGTTTTCTGTGCGATTTCTATCCATTTCTCTGAGCCCTAAACCAAACCCTCCCTCCCTCCTACTGTGATTTCTGTGTCCCTCCCTCCTGCTGCAATATCTGTGCGATTCCCTCCCCCCTGCTGCGATTTCTATGCAATTTCTATCCATTTCTTTGAGCCCTTAGTCAAAACTCTCCTACTGCGATTTCTGTATGATTCCCTCCCTCTTGTTGTGATTTCTGTGCAGGCATATTGGAATGGACTGGACGCACACTCAATTTCGAGGTTCATTCTATATGTGACACTTGCATTTGATGCAACCACAACCATTGGAGGCAAAAATGGTGAACCCAAACAGGTACTCCACCATAATTTACTTGTTTACTTTGTTACTTGAAGATTTTTGTTCAGTGAAGAAGTATTTTGCTGAAGTTAATTAATTTTTTGTGACCACACTTTCATCCTCACTTGGATCTATCTAGGATATAGTTAGGTGTTATCAGATGAAGTTTTTTTACTTTTTCTCTACTTTTAGTCCCCTTATCTTTACAAAATATCATACACAACAAATTCTAGTACAGAATAAAATTTTGGGCCTGTCTTATTTTGGGAGACTAATTCGTAGTAACCCTGTGTAGCAAAAAGTAAGGGGCGAATATAGTCTTAAGGAAAGAGTGGTCAACCATTTGTTTCAGGCAGAAATATTGTTGTTCTATATCTTACTACAAAAGGAAATTTTTACAACAATCTTAAGACTATATTCCCACGGAGGATGTAGACACTCGAAATTTTCTGCACACCTGTTACTAACATTGCGGTGGGCAGATTCGTCTTTCCGAGATAACCCTGGAAGACAACTCACATCCATTCCGGATACCACCGGAAGTTTAGTCTCAACCCCAGAACACACACCGGGAGTATCAATTCCAACCTCGGAGATGACCCTGAGTTTCGTCCTTGGAGATAACCCCAAGGAATGTCGTTGCAGTTTCGACGATAACTCTAGAAATGCTTGTTTCAAATGCATGCAATCAGCTTCAATCTCAGACCTCCTGCTGAGGCACTCATTCCAAAGACCCGGAGCTAACACCGGGAAGACTGGCACACTTAAAGATGACCTTGCGGAATTCAAACACTTGCAGCAGTCCAATCTCATAGATAACCCTAAGCAACGTCTGCTATCAGCCCAAACTGGAGATAACCCCAGTGAGGGGCAAAATCGTCATCTAGCTACCTCAACCCCCAATGCGTCGTCTCAACGTCTCATATATACATTTCTACACAGCAATTTCCCACAAGAGCCAAGGAGTTCCAATCCCGAGTGACTATTACGTAGGGCAGCGCACCGAATAGAATTTGAAGCTTGAAGACCATGGGCATGGTCCCCTCTTCCTGACTTCGTACAACCTCTAATCCCATTTCATTGCATAACTCTCGATAAAAGCAGTCCAGAGAAGGTCTTGTACACCTCGTTCGGATGCTCGAATTGAAGTTCTACAAGTTCGAGCGAATATCAAAGGTTACTACGTGCTTGAGACGATGGGACCCATGAGCAGGGGCACTTGGACAAAATGAAATGCATCTGCGGTTGCCAGGATACACTGCATGACCACCACTCTATAAATATAGAGCTTGGGGTGGCCATTTGTAAGAGAAAAAAGGCGAGGAAGCCCTGTCAAATTTGCTCTGTACACACCCCATATTGAGTGCTTTCTCATTTTAAACACATGTTAGCTCATATATTGTGACACCCCCAAAATACGTATACATCACCCATTCTGAGTCACCAAATACATGGTAAATAACATAAATACAAACTTAAATATACAACATGAGCTATGAATTTTAGTACAAATATTATCTTCTAGACAGTATTCAAACTCAAATGGAGTCCTCAAAACATTTATTATCACACTATTTCACAGAATAGTGAGGACTACTAATGCAACCATCTGGACCGTCAATCCATTCCCTGGCTAGTCCAGCTATATTCTCATTTCCTAAAGAGAGTAGTGAAAGAAAGGGTGAGCTCAACTAGCCTAGTAAGAAATATTGTGACTGAGATATTGCAGAATAAATTATCATTAGCCTTCAACAGTAGAACAATTGATAGAGTACAATAGACAACAATTTTTAGATCAACAACTGCAGCGAAATAAGCAAACCATTAGAAGAGTCAAGAAGAGCATAATATCTACTATCTTCTATGATTTAAAAAGTTTATCATCAATTTTATCCCTGTCATACCCCTCAACAGTTCTTTATTATACCCAAGACAAATAGAACTTTCATCACCTATCTTCACTTGAACCACCAAAGATGTTAGTTAAATTCACAATTCACATTTATAATAATGCGAATCAACAGCTTCTCCTTGATTCAAAGTCTTAATAGAACGTTTACTCAATATCCTTACCCCAAAGGCTAAAGATATTCAAATATAATAACAATGATCATACCAATTAGTTGTCTATCTTTGCACTATGGGCCAAAGATATTCAACTATAAAATCAATGGTCATGATCATACCAATCAATTGATCACGTGCAAGGCACTACTGACCCACGAGACATTCAACTGTTAACTAATGGTCATGATCCTGCCAATCACATCATCGAATTATCCATGCAGTACGGCCAAGGATATTCGTTAGTATCACCAGTGGTCATGATCATGCCATACACCTGTCTATCATTGTACTACGGGCCAAAGCTATCAATCAACAGTTCATCTTTGCATTACGACAAAAGATATCAATCAACAGTTCTTCTTTACATTACGACAAAAGATATCAATCAACAGTTCTTCTTTGCACTACGGGCCAAAGACATACAACTATAAAACCAATAACCAACAGTCCATCTATGCACTACGGGCCAAAGATGACTTTCATAACAATATAAGTATGAGGATGATGACAATGATATAATAATTCAATCAAACAAGATCAAGGATAAATTTTAAAGACTTTAACAATTTAATTTATCAATAACATTCAAATTGTCAACATGATATTGCTTTGTGGAGTACAATTTAAGAATAATATTATATCAAAAATGATTTGAACAGAAAATAATATTTCAACAAATATTTAACGGAGATAATAACATTAATCATTATATTATAAACTCCATTTAATATTATTCATTATATAATATTATTAAATTCATTTACTAATATTATTAAACTCCATTTAATATTAACAATTCATTATTCCTCTTTTAAACTCCATTTAATATTATTCATTATATAATAACATTAAATTCATTTACTAATATTATTAATCATTAAATAATATTTTAAATCAATGATTTCATAACACCTTAATCCAAATGTTATCAATCACTTAATAATCTCATAATCTAATATTATTAATATTATAACAATATTTTAATCATTTCTTAAACTTATAAATAATTTATTTTAATTGTTTACACTTTACTAATTAATGCATTTAATCATCCTAAAATGCCAAACTCATAAGATTTCATCACCACTAACCAAAACCCTCATCAAAAATCTGCATATACCTTATATAGGATTCCCAAGTCATAAAATCCTATTTTCTAATTTTTTTACTTCACATAACATATTTAATTTATTTACTCATAACTAGTCCATTTTCATGAAAAATACCAAATCAGTCCCCAAATATTTTCTTTTTTGGGATTTAGCAGAATATAGTCCCATATTGAACATATATTTTTCTCGAATTTTTAAAAATTCATTTACTATTTTCATATGGCCAAAAGCTACTTAGAATATTTAGATATTTATCATAAATTATACTTTTGTCCAAAAATTCAAAATTTACTGAGGGTATCTTCTTTACATATATACATGTACTCCCAATAAAAATCTCACCATTTTGGAGTTAACCACAAGGAGTTAAAAGGATTTACTTTTAAAATAGTCTTTTCTCATAAAATTCATAACTCCAAATCTATACATCCAAAAATCGCCATTTTTGGACACAATCTAGAAAACTCATCAAATTATCATTTCAAATTTTTTCAAAATTTTTGAGGGTCAGAAAAATTACGATACTGCCCCTGGAAGAAACCCGTTACTTACAATAGTTGAACGAAAATAATATTCATACAAATACGAAAAATAATATTTCTTCAGGATATGAAAAACATAATAACCCTTACGAATATTGAAAGAAAATAACTCTCTTCATGAACACGAAAGAAACAATACCCCTTACGAATATTGAACGAAAATAATATCTCTTCAGAATATGAAAAAAAAAAAATAACCCTAACGAGTGTTGAAAGAAAATAACTCTCTTCATGAACACGAAAGAAACAATACTCCTTACGAATATTGAACGAAAATAATATCTCTTCAGAATATGAAAAAAATATAATAACCCTTACCTTAAAAAGAAGAGTATTCCAACTGGTATAGCGGATATATTCCTAAAGAAAACTTTCATTGTTTTCTATGCTCAAAGCTTTCTAAAACTCTAAAGAAATACGATCAATATTATAGAAGAAGAATTCTCTGATTCTGGTGTGATTTTCAATTCTAACTAAGCATCCTATTTATAGGAGAATGGAAGGATACTATTTAGAATTTTAGAATCACGGACTGCACAGTTGTTTAAAAAATTCACGGACGATTCGTTTGACTATAAAAAAAAAATTTAATTTTACTATACAAACACTATGCAGCACTATGCAAACACTATGCATAATAAAATATAATATATTCTATTTTTCATAAAAACAAAACTAATAATATATATATATATATGTATATATATAATATATTACCTCAATCCTACAAAGAACTCCCTCACCCCCCAATTTTCAGATTCCATAATTCCCATATGGGCCCCACATGTGGGCCCCACCTTTATTATATTAAATAATTTTCTATCGAATATTTTGAAAAATAGGTAAATGGGGGTCCATAAAATAAGAAAAAATTTACACAAATACTTCATAAAAATCCCCTCAAAAATTGTAACAACATTTTTATTTTTGAATTTTCAAAGTTTGACTTTTTTTTTCAAAAAAGGCAACTGTTGACTTTTTGACCAAAAAGTCAACCTTGGCAAATTTTGTGTTTATAGTCTATTTTTACTAATTTCATCATTCCGAACTCAAATATCACGTCCGCGTCTCCAAATTCAACTCCAAACTCAAATTCGATTTTTAATAATATTTATTCATTATTATTATAACTCGCAATATTAACAATCAGGTCGTTCCCAGGAAAGACGGGGCTTTTCGATAAGGATTTCTCCCTATTGGCACTCAATTAGATGACCTAACCTCTCCTTGACAGAACTTCTAGACATTGTTAATTATGCAAATAATAATATGAATAACTTGTCATCTCAATTATTGATTTAATAATATAAAATATTGTGACAATAATTGAATAAAACTGAGTGACTTCTAACGTAAGCATCAATAATCAATACCGTGTGCTACTATGCAACCACGCGTATTACTGTACTTTTACCACTGATTATTTTATGATAACTTCCGTACTTTGAAAAAGATTTCAAATATCACCCTTAACTTTAACCTTTTATCAATTTAACCACTTACTAAATAAAATAATAATTTTAAGAAAATTGAATACTTTCCTTTCATAAAATTTGGGGTCTCACACATATAGCTATATTATTACCGGCGGGAGCCGAGTGTTTATCCATTTATAGTCATATAAGTCTTCTTTGGCAGCCCATTGTAAGCCTTGTTACACATTATAAAGCCTTTCTCTTCATCTTTGCACACACTATTCTTCACATTGGGAGTCGTGTTGTGTGTGTATGCCCGGACTTGATGCATGGTTTTCATTTACATACAGATATATATACTTATATATGTATATATTTATATATATGGACTAACATTATCGAGTTATGCCTCGATTGAGCCTGAACTTATGTCCTGAGTGTTTACTTGCTTCATATATATATATATATATATATATATATATATATGAATATTTGTCGGATTATATCCGAGATGAGCACGAATTTTATATCTGGGCGTTCTTTGCTTATATATATATATATATATATATATATATATATATGAACTATTATTTGACTCATCCGGATGAGCACGATTTTATATCCTAAATTAGATTTCTTGCTATATATATATATATATATATATATATATATATATATATATATATATATATATATATTTATTTATGTCGACCTAGAGTTTACTTCGTTTGCCTTTTCTTGCTTTATTTACATTTAAATCACGCCTGAGTTTACTTAAGTGGCGGTTGATAAATGTTCTTGATTTCTTTACATTTAGTTCCTTTGGAGTTTACTTACGTAGTGGTTGATTGCATTTATTGCTTTATTTACATTTCGATCCCCCATGGAGGTGCTTCTTGGTGGTTGATCATGTCTATATATATATATATATATATATATATATATATATATATATATATATATATATATATATATATATATTTTACCGATTTTATATATTTACATTTTTGATCCCCCTTGGAGGTGCGTCGTGGTGGTTGATCATGTCTATATATATATATTTACAGCTTTTATATATATAACTGCTTACTACTTTTCATATAAACTGCGGCATCATGTGAGCCTAGGAATCATGTGATCACAGATTCAGTCCACTGAATCTAGATTCGGTTCCCGTGATGGACATTTTCAGATGTAAGCAGCTTGTTAATTATTCACGGTGTTTGAATTTCCTTAGATGGCTTTCATGCCCATGAGGTGTTCAGCACTGCTTTATATTATTTTCTCGAAGATGCTTCGCATCTCAAAAATAAAAGCAAACAAGCCGAACATTTAATAATAAAATGGAAGTATGAAAAGGTCTCAATTACTATTGAGCACGGGGTTTGAAAAACCTCTTTTACAAAACTTCATTGCTATATCATGTTTAAAACTAAATTTATAGGTGCGAACGAGGCCTCGCACCACTTCCAAATAAATTGCACATTGATCCACACACACACATTCATATAACAGTTTCTTGAAAAGTGGCGGTCACCGTGGCAACATGGATGTCGGGGGGTGCCTAATATCTTGCCTCTAAATAATCATGTCCCCGAACCCAAATGAATCTTGGTTTCACAGACTCGTTTAGCAGTGTCACATCACTGGGTCAATGTGCAAACATTTTCTCGGTTGCGTTGGTGCAACCAGTTAAAAACATCAACTGGTGACTCTTACAGTCAAATCGTCAACATGATACATGTCAGACCTTTTTCACTTATTTTTTCAAACAAATCTCACATAAAATGAGAACACGAAAGAACAAGAACAGAAAAGGGACAAATAAAAATCTCGATGTCGATAGGTGGCAACTCTGCTGGGGACACCAGTAAGAGGGCTTCAGCCGCTACTACAAGCTTTTCAAAACTGTTATATGCTTATGTGTGAATGTTGCATTTACATTTATGATGAATGTGTACGAATGCATTTACTTACTGCACTGCAAAATATCTATCTGTGATATTAGTGCTTCGCACATGTCATCATTTTCATAAACGATGAGACAGGTTGTATGTGAATGTATTTTGTGTGGTTCCTCCACCAGGAGGCTATCATGTCGGTGTTTGATTACTAGACTCGGAAGGAGACCAATTCCAATGAGGCTCAGGAAAGGCACCACCCAGATTCTCTCCAGTTGAAAGACCGGATTAACTTCCCGTCAAGTAGATTACAATGATCTGGGAACCTTTATGCCAAAAATCCGCGAGAGTAACCCTAAGATAGGTCAGCCTCTGATAAACCAAACGCAGAGGAAAGTCTCTTCATTCTTTCCATTTTCTATTACTTGTAAAAACATTTACTTGTAATTTTATTCCATGTTCATCTTTATGTAATGGAAAATATGAAGAATATTTGCACATACATGACATTCTATCAAATGACACCCGTTTTTGCAGGATAATATTCCTAAAATTGACACATTATGATAGCATGTAAACATTTACATTATCCCTATGACTAAACTACATAATTTTTTATAGGGAAACAATTGGGCATGTTACCCACTCAAAATCCAAAAAGGCCACGAGCTGCGACCAATCATGTCTTCTTGACGACCGGTCAATCCTTTTCTCTCGAAGAATTTGGTGATTAAGTAAACAAATTACATATTTGGTTGTCCTGCTTAAAGAATTGCATCAGTCTACTCAGGGATCAAAGATGCCTACACATACAGAATCCTCTACATAAGGAGGAACTCAAGGTTTGGATAAAACAAATCCGGAACCTCAGTTGGATATAACCAACAAAGACCCTGAAAACACCCATCTCAAAGGAGATCCAGACACCGGTGATATCAGGAAGAAGGTCCTTTAAATGGAAGAAACTATCCGTTCTCTCAAAGGGATTGGAACACACGGGAGTGTTTCGTATGCTGACCTTTGCATATTCCCTGGTGTTCATTATCCAGATAAATTTAAAACCCCTAACTTTGAAAAGTATGACAAATTAGGGGATCCTTACACACATTTGAAGGTGTTCATTGGAGAACTTGGATCTTATGCGAAAAACGAGAAGCTCAGAATGCAGCTGTTCTAGAAGAGTCTGAATGGAGAAGCCCGTTCATGGTATACCAGATTAGACAACTCAAAGATCCATAGTTGGAAAGAACTAGCTCATGCCTTCCTTACTCGATCTGACTTCCGGTCTCAAATGGCTTCTCGACCAAAGATCAAATTACCAAGGTCAAAAAAGATCTAACGAGTCTTTTCGGAGAGTATCTTTGAAAGGTGGAGGCGCCTTCCTGCTCAAGTTATTCCTTCCATGACAGAATCAGAAATGGTCATGACTTTTATAGACATACAAGAAGCTCCTTTCTATGAGAGAGTCTTAGCTGGTATTGGCAAACCATTTTTTGAAATGATCAAACACGGAGAGATGGCTGAGATGGGGTTAAAATCAGGAAAAATTCAAGACCTAGCCGTTCTTAAAGCAGTTGCTGAGCACATCCAGTCCAGAACTTATGGAAATAAACCCCGGAGGGTCTATAAAAAGAAAGAGGAGGATGTTACCTTGATAATACAAGGTCAAAAAGGCGGTCAGAGCATGCCTATACAGAGAAGAAATTACTCCCATTTTCAAGCACAGTCTTCAAACCCTATATTACCTAAAGGTGGAGATGCAAAGCGCCCTCGAACGTTCACACCCTTAGGGGACTCGTTCGAGAATATTCTTGCTCTCCTGACTACTCAGAAGAAAATCACCCGTCTTCTTCCACCAGCCAACCCTAATGGAAGGGGTTTCAATGCTGCTCGGAAGTGTGCTTATCATGCCGGGGCACCTGGACATGATACTCAAGATTGTTGGGCCTTGAAACATAAGATCCAAAATTTGATAGACAATGGTGAAATCGTGGTTACCAAACCAGATCAACCTCATGTGCAAGACAACCCTCTTCCTCAACACAAAGAAGAAGAGGTCAATATGATTAGTTAGAGCAGTGGACAGAGTTCCAATTTTAATGGTGAATCATCCCAGACCATCAAAGACGGTATTGACAGATGGGATTATGCAAAGTTTCAATTTGTTATGGAACGAAAGATGAAAGCTCGTTATAAGCAAGTTGAACAATTGGCAGAACTGGTGATCCATCAGCATAAAGTCACACGCCAGTTAGTCAGCCAGGAGCATGCCTATCTCCTTCCTTTTGTTATGAATTCTTCATCACCACCTTCAGAAAATGAAGCACTGGAGGACAAGGTTACGAAGAGAGCAAGCGCTAAAGCCCGTCGGGATTTTGTCAATAAAAGGGAATTTGCATACCTGGGACAACCTATAGAGGAAATATTTCAGATGCTAATCAACGAAGGAAGAATCACCTCCCTTCTACCTCCAATCAATCCCCATTCAAGACGGTTCAACTCTGATGGAGTTTGTCAATATCATTCACATTCTCGCGGTCACAAAGACGGAAAGAATGTTGGGCACTCTGCCACCTTATTCGAATCTAATTGACATCGATTGTCTGCGAATTGGCGGAGCGATGACAACTTGTCTACTTCGAGAGTGGGAATATTTGTCCTACTAAATGGAAGGGGCTAGTAGCAGTTATATCTGTTGAGGCTGGTGAGACTGTCAAACCATTTCCCATAAAAGCAATTCAACTCAATGGAGCTGACAATCCTTTGAAATTGGCTGCACAAAGTCCACAATATCATGTTGTCAGCTTACACAAAGTCCCATGGAATTATGGAGAAGCTGAAGGATCCACGTCTCATACTACTGCTACAGTGTCGGAGGAAAATCCATTGTATCTTCCTCAAAGGGTGATGAAGCCTACCATAAAAGCAAAGGGGATGATTCCCATGGAGAAGATTGAGAAATTCCTCTGCACTATGGGCCATAATGAAGCCAAAGTGGTTCTAAGCTTAAGAGAAGCTCCACATCAAATCTCAATACTAGACTTGGTTTTCTCTTTTGAGGATCACAAGAAGATCTTATTGAAGGTTTTGGAAGAAGCCTACTTATTAAAATCAATGGATGTGGAAATATTTCAACATCTGGTTGATCACATGTTTAACAACAATGTGATATCCTTCACTGATAACGACATACCGCCCGAAGGGACCGGTCATTGCAAGCCATTGCACATTGCAGTTTGTCCTTCGGGTATATGTTAGCTAGAGTTTTGATAGATGGAGGTTCGTCTCTGAATATCTATCAGTATGCCACTTTTGTGAAGATGAACGTCAATCTCAAGCAGATCCGAAGTAGCCATACGGTTATCAAAGCCTTTGATGAATCCCGAAAAAATTCTATCGAAGAAATTGAGCTACCAATTGAGATTGGTCCAAATACATTCAATATATCCTTTCACGTCCTCAAGATAGATTCAGGATACAACCAGCTATTGGGGAGACCATGGATCCACATGGCTGGAGCCGTCCCTTCTACACTTCATCAACAACTTAAATACATTATCAACAATAGCCTAGTCACTGTCAATGCTGAGCCGAAATGTCCTGAACAAGAAAACCTACCACTCATCAGCTTCAATTCAGAAGTTAAACCGGCCAGTTTTCATACTTTGGAAGTGAGCAACACATAATACCATCCTATTGGAGCGCCACTTCCCGTACCCAAGATTTCTGTCAAAGTGATTGCAGCTACCCAAGAAATGAAGTCATTGGGTCATCAACCTAGACAAGGGCTGGGTAAAAGTCAGCAGGGTATTAAGCACCCAATTCAAATGTCCAGTCAAACCGGGACAGCCGGACTAGGCTATTATGTCAGTTCCAGTCATAGGAATCCTCATAAATACAAGCAGATTCCTCAAGCTTCCGCCACACGACGATTTTCCCCACCTGTACCTCATGAGATAATACAGTCTCCGGTAAGGGTGCCAGCCCATATTATGGCTATGTTGTTTCCAAAACCAGTACCCTTTAAAGCAAAAGAGGTTCTGATTCCTGATCCCGAAGTGAAAGAAAGGGAATGTAAATATAAACATGACATCACCTTGATGATGTCAGGCATACGCATCATTGTCCATGATGAACATACAAATAGATACACCCCAGACGATGATTTCCTAGATGTTATTGTCATCATTCGAGAAAAGGAGGACAATGACAGTCCCTCCATCACTGCAGTCCATCAGGACTTTACTCTCTACAATTGGAGCAGCACTCCATGCATTGGTTGACGAGGTAAAAGCGGTAAATCCTACGCACTTTGTAGATAACTTTAATTGCTTACTTTTCTGAGCAGTATTAGCAGTTATTTTATCAGTACATGCTAACATTTTTGTATGATTAAACAGTTTCATATATTAAGTGAAAGCATATTTTGTTTCAGGACTCTGAATTTAGATGTGCATGTACTTACTGATGAGGTGCCTTTTCTCCACAAGGACTGTAACTTTGATGAAAAGTTGGACTCAGACTTGATGGAAATACAAGAGGACATTGAGATACCTTAGGAGATTAAGGAATGGGTCGAAGACAAACCTAAACCTAATCTTGATCAAACCATTTCTTTCAATCTAGGAACCTTAGAAAGCCCTAAGCTAATCCAGATGGGTTCAGACCTAACCCCAAACCAACGAAATGACATGGTTGCGCTATTAACTCAATTCCAAGATGTATTTGCATGGTCTCATGAAGATATGGTAGGTTTGTCCACTGACATTGTCCTTCATCGCCTTCCCATTAAAGAGGGATTTAATCCGGTCAGGCAGAACCTCAAGAGATTGAAACCTGAGTGGAGTTTAAAGGTGAAAGAAGAAATTGTGAAACAATTTCAAGCTAGCATTATCATGGTGTCTACATATCCGGAGTGGATATCCAACATAGTTCCCGTGCCTAAACTAGAAGGAAAGGTGCGAGTTTGCGTGGATTACCTGGATCTAAACAAAGCTTGCCTTAAAGATAGCTTTCCCGTACCCTTTATCCACATTCTCATTAACAATACTGCTCAATACGGCATGTACTCATTTGTGGATTGTTTCGCGGGGTATCATCAAATTATGGTTTCTGAGGAGGAACGTGAGAAAACTGTTTTCATCACGGCTTAGGGAACATTTTCTTATAGACGGTTGTCATTTGGCCTCATCAATGTCGGATCAACCTATCAATGAGCTATGATGGCTCTTTTCCATGACTTAATGCGTAAGGAGATAGAGATCTACGTGGATGACATCATTGTCAAATCTCGAAGGGAGGAAGACTACATAGACCATCATAAAAAGCTTTTCAACAAGTTGCGTAAGTATAACTTGAAGTTGAATCAAGTCAAGTGCGCCTTTGGCGTTAAATCAGGCAAGTTGCTAGGTTTCCTAGTCAGCCACAAAGGGATTGAGCTGGATCCCACCAAAATCCAGGCCATCAAGGAAATGCCCATTCCTCAGACAAAGAAGGAAATACGGGGATTTTTGGGAAGAATCAATTTCATTAGTAGGTTTATCTCTCAACTCACAGCAACCTATGAGCCCATCTTCAAATTGTTAAGGAAGAACTCCTCCATGAAATGGAATGATGAGTGTCAAAAAGCCTTCCTTACAATCAAAGAGCAGCTGGTTAATGCTCCTGTATTGGTACCACCCAGGGATGATGTTCCCCTATTCATGTACCTGTCCATTAATGACAATGCCATGGGTTTGCATCTTTGAGACGAGAAAAGACAATAGAGGCCAAGAACGAGCTATCTATTACCTCAGCAAAAGATTTAGCAGCAGTGAACACAAGTACACTCTGATTGAGAAGACTTATTGTGCTTTAGCATGGGCTTCTATGAGGTTACAACATTACCTCCATGGTCACACAACCCATCTCATATCCCATGTGGATCTTCTCAAGTACTTGTTCGATGGCCCATCTTGAATTGTCGGTTTATCCGGATGGCGATTGATCTTCTGACAATTTGACATCGTCTATGTGACGCAAAAGTCTATCAAAGGTCAAGGAATTGCAGATCAACTGGCCACCGCACTTGCAGGGGATTTCAAACCCTTGGAAACATACTTCCCCGATGAAGGGGTAATGGCAGTTCAGCAACACCATCAGTATAATGCATGCCATACGTGGAAAATGTATTTTGATGGAGTCATTAACACGTAAGGCTCTGGAGCTAGAAAGCGATTCTAGTGTCGATGCGAGGAGCAAGATATCCGTCGTCGTCAAATTGCGCTTTATCGGACCAACAACCACGGTGAGTATGAAGGTCATGTCATGGAGCTAAAACTTGCATGTTCAATGGGCATCAGGCAGTTAACTATCTTTGGGGATTCTGAATTGGTAATCAAACAATCCACGGGAATCTATTAAACCAAAGAATTACATTTATTGCCTTACCATCGGCAAGTTTTAAAGATGGCTTTGGATTTTGAAAAAATCTCCTTTTCACACATTCCTCGTAATAGGAATGATTTTGCGGATGCACTAGCAACATTGGCCTCCTTGATTCACATATCTGACAAGGAAAACATGTCAAGCATCACATTTGCCCTACAAAAGGCCCCGGTATATGGGAATTATGTTGGAGAAGTATCGAATGAGCTACCTCCCATCCACAACCCTTGGTATCAGCACATCAAGGAGTACTTATGAGATGGATCTACACCCGCTGAGGCGAGCCCAACTGAAAGAATGCAGATCCATCGACTTGCTATGAAATTCTACCTGAGCGGAGATGCACTCTACAAGAGAGATGTAGGATTAGGTCTCCTCAGATGTCTAGACAAGGACCAAGCTTAGAGGCTCATGGATGAGATCCATGGTGGAGTATGTGGTCCACACATGAGCGGCCCCCTACTTGTTAAGAAAATCCTTAGAACAGGGCATTATTGGCTTACGCTCAAAGTTGACTGTGATGATCATGTCAAGAGGTGCTATCAATTCCAAATTCATAGGAATTCTATCCACGTCCCTCCAAGGGAACTCCACAATATGAGTTCGCCATGGCCCTTCTCAATGTGGGGAATGGACATGATCGGGCCCATCGAGCCCAAAGCCAGTAATGGACATCGGTTTATCTTCACCATGATCAACTACTTCACCAAGTAGGTAGAAGTAGCCTCCTTCCCTAGGGTTACCAAAGAAGTCATCATTGCTTTCATCAGAAACAATGTCATTTGTCGATATGGACAACCAGAGGTAATTGTGTCAGACAATGCTAAGAACCTCAACAACAAAATGATGGAGGAGTTATGCAGTAAATTCCACGTCAAACACCTTAACTCCGTCATCTACCGTCCAAAGATGAATGGTATTGTTGAAGCGGCTAATAAAAACATCAAGAAGATCATGCAGAAGATATTTGCCAATCACAAAGGATGGCCTGACCTCTTGCCTCTGACTTTATTAGCCTACAGAACTTCAATGCATACTTCCACCGGGGCAAACCCCTACTCATTAGCCTATAGGATGGAAGCGGTGCTCCCCATAGAGGTGGAAATGGAATCCCTCAGAGTGTTGATGGACGCTCAACTGGATGAAGACCAATGGTTGCAAGACAGATATCACCAATTATCTCTAATAGACGAAAGGCGAATCGCGGCTATCTTCCATGGTCAGTTATATCAGCAAAGGATCGCAAGATCCAACAATAAGAAAGTTCGGCTACGGCAGTTTAAACAACATGACTTGGTTTTAAAGAAGATCATTGACAACCAAGATCAATCTAAGGGAAAATTTACTCCTAACTAGGAAGGCCCGTTTTTTGTCAAGGAGGTATTGTCAGGAGGCGCTCTCAAACTACAGGAAATGGACGGCGATGAATTTCCACAGCTTATCAACTCGGACACTGTGAAATGGTACTATGTCTGAGGTTACCATCAAGCAAACATCCTAGTTTTGGATCATCAGATCACCAGTCATTCTGGTTTTTTAACCCTTTTTACATACACTTCAAACTAGCAGCTTGGTCTTACCTCATTTCAAACCTTTCATACAATTTTGGTTATCCCCTCAGAGATTGAACCTTTCACACCTGCAGTTTATGTTAGGTTTGTAATATTCATGAACGTAATCAAATTACAAAAATTAGCGGAAACGTGTAAAATCAGAGTTTAAAATTTTACAAACCATATACCCGGATCATCCTTTATGCGCAATTATTAATTAAACGAAAAGAAAGAACAAGAATCATACCCTTGGAGATCCGAGCTTCCTCAGGTACAAGTTCACCTCCAATCCTTTTCGCGTTCAACTTGAATCCACCGGGTTTGGTTCCTTCCTTTGATCAACGTTAGCCACCCAAGTGTTTGGCCTCTAGAGGTGATCCACCGAGGAAGAAGAAGAATTCAAGAAGATGGGTATTTGGCAAAACCCTAGTTTTCTATCTCTATAGAAAAGGCGTACTCTCCCAACTATTAGAATTACGTATTCACGTATTGTGAAAGCTTTCTAAGAATTTAAATCTCATTAGAATGATCATCATCATTATTCTAAAAGCATTGCTTAAAACTATGGGTTTATCACATATCATAAAACAGCATCATGTAGATAACTAAAAGCCTTTAATAAATTAATAATTTTTATTAATAAATGAATAAGATTGTTACAAAGTATATGCTTTATCATCAAACATGATTGGCTTGTGTGCATACAACTTTCAGTTTATCCTAAAGATGGGATTAAACTTTTCTACGCTTGTAGTTTGTCCTGAAGACGGGATCAAACTTTTTCACACCTGCAGTTTGTCCCAAGCATGGGATCAATCTTTCTTTTCAGCAGTATAGCTTTGCATATGGATTCGAATTCTCTTGATTTGTGAATCTTCCTGAGGGGCGAACTACGTCAACCTGATCTCCTTGATACCCGGGAGTACGTAGGCAACCATTTTCTATATGGCTCTGGTCATGATAAAAAACAACAAAATATTTACGCCTCTTTCTATAAAAACAAACAAAAACATTTCTACCCTTCTCTACAAAATCAAAAACAACAAAAACACTTCTACACCTTTCTTCATCAATAAAGCTTCTACACCCATTTACACTCTTTTACATTCAGCGTTGAACCTCTTACACCAGGTTTAAACTACGCAGACTTGATCTCCTCTTCAATAGGAGTACGTAGGCAACCATTTATGGTTCAGTCTAACCCCCTACCAGAATAAAAATACTTGTCACACGGTACTGGGATCAAACTTCAATCCACCACATTTCATCAGCTTCAGACCAAAGGGATGTAACTACCTAACCTCTCCTCACAAATAGGAGATTCGGCGACCATCTAAGCTGTGGTTGTGCCTCAAAAAGCAACACCAATCCATAAGAGATGGAATTTACTAGGCTTCTCAAAAATAGGAGTACTGGAGACCATCTGTGGTGCGGTCAATCTCAGAGAGGAAAAGCCACACTCCTCTCCACATCTACATACAGAAACCAGTCCCAGGACACCAAAGATGGTAGGGATACACACAGATTAGTGATACATTCTGAAAGATCATGCGACATCTCAATGTCTACACATCAAGGATGAGTTCAGAATGCATCAAGGTCACAAGCCCTAAAGAAACAGGCAAATATCAAGCAAGTATTAAGGCAAAACTGAAAGGGAAGTGAATCAAAATATATTTCTCTGCCATATATAATATTGTTTGATATATACAATATGTGTTGTACATGAAAAATGGCTAATCTAGTCTATGCAGGAAAATACAAGTCTATCTACGGATCTGTGTGTATGCGAACTATCAGATCTAACATAGCATCTCTCTCTGAAGAAGGAGGTAACGTTGCAAGCTCATGCCCAATGGTATCTACACGAGCTAGCAGATCCGAGGCTAACTGCATGGTGGCATGATGCTCATCAATGTATGCACTCATATCGTCAAGGATGCTAGTCGTAAGGGATCTCACTAAAGTACTATCTGTGACGGCCACATCCCGGGCAGATAGGGAAGCATCCCGCTCTATAATCAATGCATCTCTGGCTGATCTGGCCTCATCTCTCTCTAATAGAGCGGCATCTCTCCCATCAAGAGCTATCAACATCAAGGCCCTAGCCTGATCTCTCCCAAAGGTCATCAGATGTAGACTCTGCTCCAGATATTGTACTGAAAACTGAATCACAGTAGCACTCGTAGTGGGAGAATCCATCACAACTGATAGCAACCCAATAGATAAATCCTCCTCGATGGGAATATCAGTCTCCTTCATAGGCTCCTCGTCGTCAGAATCAGTCCCCTGCACTGTGGATACTACCGCAGTCGATGCAGTCTTTATCTTCATCCATACGGAATACTCTGTAGAATAACCTGGATGGCTGACGGAAACTCAGCTAGCTCACGCTGATCCCAATAGGCATACAACCTGGATCTATCCTCTACTGATAAGTGGCGAGAAGCAAATCGCTGACTCAATGCCACCTCAAAAGGATGGAAGTCCTGGAACTGGTCAAACAAACACATCACGGTCAGTGGGTGGTAAGTAATCATGCCCCTTAAGCCAGCTAGAGGGAGATAATCCATGCCCGAAGCATGAGTGATGAAGCTGTAGGGTGAGCTAAGCCCTGAACACGGTAATATAGCAAATGGATCTCCGATCGCTGCCAGGAAAGCTGACCAAGATGCAGCATCTATACAATCCGTAGGCTGAAAGGAGTATGACATGTCTATATCATAGGTGAAACAATATTCATGCCGTCTAAAAGTGCTAATCAGTCTCAAGTGTGACATAAACCACACGTACAGCATGACCGAGCTGCCTGTAAACACTCCCGTCAAATAAGTGCAGCAGTATGTGGCTGACCTCAGAGTCTCTACTATAATCATCGGTATAATGGTGTGACCCTCCCTGAGAGCTCTCACTGCCATGATAATGCCTATATCCAAATCATCCATGTACCGTGGCATGTAGACATACGACAGTATTCACAATAGCAGTACATCCACTCTGGCCAAACGCCAATGATCCTCCGGTGTGGTGAAATCCCCGGAATGTTGTGTATAAATATCCTTACAGCCAAATCTGTCAAACAAAAAATGCTGGGATATAACGTGTCCAGATGTGAGCTCATCCTGCACCACCCTACGCCTCAATCCAGTGAGAGTCATGAACTGCCTACTCATATCTCCAATCGCCATATGCACACAAGGTCTGTCCAGTGGCAGCATCGTCAAACGTGCATACTCCTCCAAAGTAGAGTCAACTCCACGGGTCCCAAATTGGAAAACTCACCCTCTCGATACCCCAAAGGCTCCGGCATGCCTCTCTGAATCCTGCGGGAACTCAAAACATCAGCGTATTCATAGTATGTTTGCAACAGATGATCTATAGTCACCTTGTCTAATGGTGACATACTATCATACCACGATCGCATACTAGATGCCACCAATAATGGTGGGGTATGATCAATACGGCTAACTATCGAAGAAGACATCTGTACGGGCCGTGTCATAAGACCATCCAGGGGTCAATCCTGAATATCTCTGGACATACATATATATATATATATGCATAACATAATAACATGCATGATACAATAGATGGCAATATGATATAGGGAATGGAAAACTGTACATACATTCCTAAGTATATCATCATCTAAATACATCTCTGTATAGCTAAAATACAGGAAAATGGGGCAAAACTTCCCTACAACTAACAGAGGCCTATCAAAAGATATAGCGAGAATGGGGCGAAGCTACCCAATGTCTAACAGAGGCCTATCAAAAGAGATAACGAGAATATATATCAGAAGAAGATAATGGTGTCAATATCTACATCATCAATCCTGTCCACCTGATGTAACTCCTCATGTGTCACTGGATCTCTATCCACAGGGATGTCAGGCCTATACAAAGGAGGATCTACACCAGAAAAACCATATGGGTCATATGATGGGCCAGCGCCAGAGCTGGAAGGATCAAAAGTATCTGCCTCTAAAGGATCTCTGCCCAAGTGCCGGATAAAGAAATGTGCCCGGTCCAACTGTCAGGTCAAAATATCAATCTGTGTTAAATGAGTTGGATCTCAGACACGGGCTAGCCAATCCATCATCATCACGGATCCTGTAACCATATCCCCCATGAACTGAGTGGTGCCGGTCTAGGCTCCAATGGTACTAGGGAAACACCAATGCTGGAATATCTCCTGAGTGCAGGGACCCTCTGACAGTGCAAAACCGTCAACACCCAACAATGGGATATCAATGACGGGTGATTGCGAAACAGGCCAATAACACCTGGCAGGAGGTAGGATTGGTATACGAATCTCTCCTGTGATGCTCCTGATAACACGCTCTCCTAAGTAGAGCTCTCATCCTCCATCTGTGAAGAGAGGAATCCTACGGGTGGAAATCACATACTTGACTACAGTCGGGTACCCATCCTCAAATGCTCCCCAGAGTAGGGAACCTATGTGATGACATCCGTTGTCAATAACTCCAGTTGTAGGCGGCAATGAGTGAAACCCTCCGTAATAGAGACCTCCGCCAGTATGGAACGATGCCATCTTCATCCTCGTGGATAGGTATCTAAGCCTAACACACTCATATGACGCAAACATAGGAGCCTCTCATAGGCCCAAACTGCCAATACAAAGGCAAACATCTGCTTTCAGGCAACACTCTTAACCTGTACATGGGAAAAGACAAGAGAAACACTCACTAGCAGAAACGGGTAAAATCCTAACTAAGCTTCGGTCAAGCCCTGCGAGCGCATGCGCATTCCCTTGAGGAAGTAGGCGAAGGTATAGGAACCCCAATCATAATCTCCTATACGGTCCACATGTCCAGTGGAGCTGATCAAAGGGAAGGACACCGTAGAAGAGTTATCTGCTATGAAGCAGCCCCTAATGATCATCAAGAATAATCGCCGAAGAATGCTATCCCTGACTCTCACATCATCGGCTATGGGCTCACTCAATAGCCCTCTTATAGCATCTACGCTCAAATGACCTGTACAAATAGTCCTGCCCTTGAGCGCCTTCGTCGGAACTCCTAGCAAGGATCTAACGGCTGTAGGGGTAATATCCGTCGTATAAGGCACTGGTACCCCTCCAAACTCCATACTTTTGATAAACCACCAATCCATCGGCGTCATCATCACCTCACGATCCGAGCCAAATTGAGTGATCGATGCTGTGAAACTAAGCGCTTCAGACAATGCCCTGAGGTAACCCCAGGGACAACGGCGGGGAAGAATGGAAAAGAACGTCCTGAATCCCCAGCCATGTACAATCGCTCTATAGTCATCATGCAAAGCCTGATACATAGAGTGGATGCTGAACCAGTTCCCTCGAGGTTGTGTAAAGTCGGGAACCTACATCAAATATAGATCAACATCAGAATCCTTTAATCCTCATCAATAGGAAAGAAGGAAGATTAAGATCTAACTTTATACCTTATTTGCGTGCAGGTAAACTGAAGGGTGTCGACTCAAGTCACCAAGAAGCTCTGGGTTCACCACTTGAATGCCTGGAAAATCCCTACGGGGAACACGTGCAGTAGGAGCGAGGTCCGCAACTGGAACATCTTCCTCCTCATCCTCGATGTCCGGCACTTCAACCTAGACATGACGTATCACCGCCTCCTCCAAACGACAAGGCTGCCTAACAGAACGGGGTCGAGACACTTCAGAAGCCCTTCTTCATACACCAGAAGTGGTCCTGCGGGAACTACTCAGCTGATCCGGATCCATAATATCTGGACAACGAGTCTCTAAATCACCTCAGAAAGGGTGTGGTAAATTCTTATCTGGAGCTTTTCAAAATGCATTTTTATAACTACATGTATGCATGCATTATTTTAACATACGCCTACAGTAGAGCTAAAATGTATGACTACCCAATGCCTACATTTTGGAAAATTTTGTCGTAGTCCCCTTTGTAAATAGGACTATCCACATGCATATAGGCATGACTAGGTGTCCATTCAATAGCACACCTACCCACAGTCATATACATCCTACATGCATTAATACATCATAGTAAAAAAATTTGTAAGTGTAGTCTAATTACCAGGATTATTTTGCTTTTCTACCTTTACTCATTTGTCCTCAAATAGGATAAGAAATGATAGTAAAAGGTGCCAATTTGACTGTTTCAAAAGTCAATTTTTTTCACATCATTATGTTCAGCATGGTTTAATACTAACGTTACTAAGTTGAATATTTTTTATCAAGTCATATTAGTATGCATATTCACTACTATGTGTCTAAATACATTTCATGTGATAAGTCATTTTCCAACGAATAGAAACTGGAAAAGAATACATGTATACGTTACCAGGACAGTGTAGAACACTTGTACGGTAGTAGAATTTGCAGAAAGTCACCCAAACTCAGCAGATCTAAAGAAGAGCTCTCGGATTTCCTTCACGGCGCAGCTTGAAAATAACTTATGAAAGCAACCCGCAGGCATTACATACCCACAGTTGGTCGCAGGTCCACTTGCAGCTGCTGCAGGTGTACCTGCATCACCCCTACATGGGTCCCACCCCTCTGGCTCAGTTTAGTTCGAGTTTCAAAGGAGGTCTCACAAGCTGAAAAGGCCAAATCAAGAATAAAAATGCTACGCGATTGAGCGGAATAGCTAAGAATCCTGGTTGTCACAAGGCAAATTATGGCTTCACATGCCACTCATTGGTATTCGCCTAAATGAAAGGTACACTATACCGATGATCTTAGCTTTTGCGAATCATGCTCGGCAATGCCTCACACAGGTTCGATGCCGCTAAATACTGGGTCGTAACCCTGAAAGTATCCCCGGAGGGGGTTACAATGCATTGTCATCCATTGACATGATCCCTGGCGGGGGTCCCAACGCAGATTTTCACTCATCCATGTACCCCCGGCAGAGGTCACAATGCACCATTGATGTACGTGTCAATGAAGGTCATGCAGTCTTGACGTCATTTCAATCGATGGCAAGTAAACCCATTGAAGTATCGGAAGCCATTCGATGATCTCATCCATCAATGCACTTATCCACAACCTTCCCCAGCGGGGGTCACAACGCAATGCAACCATTGATATAAGCATCAATAAAGGTCAAGCAGCCTTGACATATTCCCCGGCAGGGGTTACAACGCATTCTCATCCATTGATATACGCATCAATGAAGGTCAAGCAGCCTTGACATGTTCCCTGGCGGGGGTCACAACGCAATGCAACCATTGATACACACATCAATGAAGGTCACGCAGCCTCGACAGTTCACCCAACAAGGATCTATCCGGTGATACACACATCAGCGAAGGTCAGGCAGCCCTGACAATACATACTGTTGGTAGTAACTCCAACGGGATCATGGTATATGCTGGTGACACAAACCAGAGAAGACCATCCTCATCGGAGAGGACCGATGATGGAATATGTTATACACATCCTCAAATAGACAAAGCTTTATCCTCATAGATCTCTTGCACACGAGAGGCACATCTACAGAGTAAAGTCTGTATCAAGGATTCAGGACTTTGGTAATAAACCCAACGTCAACATCCTAGAATACTTGGATCGCAAGTCCAAGACATCCCTGATTGTCATCCCCAGCAGGATTAACAGGGAACTGGCAATCATTCCATCATGTTCAAAAACAATCCAACAAAACACATGCATCATGCATTTGCATCATCTTGCTACACAAGGCATCATGTTTATCTTGTTTGTATTTCAAGTGTCTAGGATTCTTTATCCTATCCATGCCTTGCATTGTATGAATATGATAAAGAGGGGCATATGTAGACACTCAAAATTTTTTGCACATCTGTTACTAACATTACAGGAGGCCAGATTCGTCTTTCGGAGATAACCCTGGAAGACAACTCACATCCATTTCGGATACCACCGGAAGTTCAGTCTCAACCCCAGAACACACACCGGGAGTATCAATTCCAACCTCGGAGATGACCCCGAGTTTCATCCTTGGAGATAACCCCAAGGAATGACGTTGCACTTCCGGCGATAACTCCGGAAATGCTTGTTTCAAATGCATACAATCAGCTTCAATCTCAGACCTCCTGCCGAGGCACTCATTCCAAAGACCCGTAGATAACACCGAGAAGACAGGCACACTTAAAGATGACCCTACGGAATTCAAACACTTGCAGCAGTCCAATCTCAGAGATAACCTTGAGCAACGTCTGCTATCAGCCCAAACCGGAGATAACCCCGGTGAGGGGTAAAATTGTCATCTTGCCACATCAACCCCCAGTGCGCCATCTCAAGATCTCATACATACATTTCTACACAGCAATGTCCCATAAGAGCCAAGGAGTTCCAATCCTGAGTGACTATTACGCAGGGCAGCACACCGGATAGAATTTGAAGCTTGAAGACCATGGGCATGGTTCCCTCTTCCTGACTTCGTACAACCTCTAATCCCATGTCATTACGTAACTCTCGACAAAAGTAGTCTGGAAAAGGTCTTGTACACCTCGTTTGGATGCTCAGATTGAAGTTCTACAAGTTCGAGCGGATATCACAGTGCACGAGTGCACGTACTTCTAGACGGTGGGACCCACGGATCCCGGGGCACCCCGGGCAGCAGAAGGTGCATCTGAGACCGCTGCAGGTACACCTGCTGCCACCAACTCTATAAATATAGAGCTTGGGGTGGCCATTTGTAAGAGAAAAAAGGCGAGAAAGCCTTGTCCAATTTGCTCTATACACAACCCATATTGGGTGATTTCTCATTTTAAACACCTGTTAGCTCACATATAGCTATATTTTTACCGGTGGGAGCTGAGTGTTCATCCATTTATAGTCATAGAAGTCTTCTTTGGTAGCCCACTGTAAGCCTTACACATTATAAAGCCTTTCTTTTCATCTTTGCACACACTATTCTTCACATTGAGAGTCGTGTTGTGTGTGTATGACTAAACTTCAGTTTGTGATTTTCATTTCTGTCTGTATATATATATACTTATATATTTATATATTTATATATATGGACTAATATTATTGAGTTATGCCTCGATTGAGCCTAGACTTATGTCTGGAGCGTTTACTTGCTTTTATATATATATATATGAACTGTTGTCGGATTATATCTAATGAGCCTGAATTTTATATCCAGAGCGTTTACTGCTTTTATATCTATATATACTTATATATATATATATATATATAGCGACAAATCGCTAAAATGATAAACCGAGCCGGGATTGAGAAACATCTTGTGCGTTCTACCGCTTTTATATATATATATATATATATATATATATATATATATATATATATACACACATTTACTTAGGCTGGAGTTTACTTCGTGGCCTTTTCTTTTTATTTACATTTAGTCCCGCCTGAAGTTTACTTCGTGGCGGTTGATTGCATTTATTGCTTTAATTACATTTTTAATCCCCCGTGGAGGTGTTTCGTGGTGGTTGATCATGTCTCTATATATATATTTACCGCTTTTATATATTTACATTTTTGATCCCCCATGGAGGTGCTTCGTGGTGGTTGATCATGTTTGTATATATATATTTACAGCTTTTATATATATAACTGCTTACTGCTTTTCATATAAACTGCGGCATCATGTGAGCCTAAGAATCATGTGATCACAGATTCAGTCCACTGGATTTGAGAACCAAACAGGATGAGGTGTTGTAGGTTTTTGAAGTTCCAGCATTTGAACCAATGGTTGGTATTTTCTCTTGCAAGAAAACAAGTAATTAGTTGTCTCAAGTTCAAATCCAAACTGATAATTCTGAGCTAGTGCTAGACCAAACTCCTTCTGCAGCTGAAACTTAATTTTTTCTCCCAGAACCTCAAATGGCAGAATATAGATCCAACCCCATTGAGTCGGTTCATAATGAATTAAAAAGCTCATATCTTGAGCACCATCACACTCCTATAGTTACTGAATCTCAATTGGTGCCCATAGAGTCTCAATATGTGGACTCTGGGGTTAAGTCAAGTGAGTTCATCCACAAAAATATGAGCAACTGACAGTGTGGATTTTGAAGGGGTTGAAAAATTGGTGCAACTCATGTTACCTGACAGTGTGGATTTCGAAATTAGATTTGGCTTGTCGAATTATGGTTGCTACTGTAATAGCTGTTACGGATAGGTTTGCTATGGATCATTGTAACACTTCCATAAATTCTTTTTGTAATATTATATATTACTATATTCGATTTAAAATATTTCCTCCTGTGATTTGATTGGATCTATGATTTGATTGGCCTCTTGTGATTTAATCAAATTTGTGATTTGATTGGCCTCCTGTGATTTAGAACCTCCTGCAATTTGGAACGCCATATTGCCTATACATCTGCTAGTTCAACTAGTGGATTCCAAACTATAAATTATTTTGCGTGCAGATTCCAAACTAAAAATTATTTTGCATGCTAATGGGACTTGGGGGCAATTTGGGGAGAATTTTTTTTTTTGCATCTGCTAGTTGAACTAGCGGATGGCGTATTTGCCTTTTAAATCTCAGCCCTTAATTTATGTAATGTACGGTTATAATGCTATTTGCCCATTTTTCATTCATAGCAAATACATGCTATAGATCATTTCCATATATATATATATAATATTCTTGATAATTTTATAATTAAAATAAATAGTTTATTTTAATCTTGAAATTGGATTTCATGCAACTTAAAATTGCCCATTAAATGATATTCATATATATAGAATGATTTTATTCATGAGATGAATGTTTTATTTATTGATTCATATGATGATATATATGATAATAAATGGGATTGATTGTGGACTATTGACCAATGTAATTGGATTTATTTTAGTTAGATGTTTGAATGAATGGATTTTATTAAATGGGGTCTGTGTACCTCGTATTTTCTAGTTTTCTTCTTGATGTAAATTCTATCTCTCTCCTATTGCTTCACCTTGACTGATGATCAAGGTTTCTATTTAAATTAAATAGTTTATGTAATAGGATTAGTTAGAATTTTTCGAAGAACCGGAGATCAAGGTGCAATGAGCGTTTGAAGACCCTTTGTAATGGAGTCCGAGTTTAAATGTAATAGTTATATTTAAATATTAATTCTTACACCCTAAGGTTTAAACTTTTGGTTCACTTAGTAGCGCTAGTGAACCAAACTAGAATAAAGTCTATAATCAATCTGGGTAGAATATAGTATTCTATAATATGCATGCTAATATTATATATATATATATATATGTGTGTGTGTGTGTGTGTGTGTGTACATGCGCGCTAAATAAGATGAGACAAATAATAACAAATCCCTTAAAGTTTTTATATATTAAGTCTTAAGCGTTCAAAGATATATAGAATATCGAACGTCACCTTCTAGCATGATAAAATTAATAGAGTATTAAATATTTGATATAAGTTTGTTGTGTCACCACAAAGCAAGTATTAAGTATTTAAGATGTTAATTTATCACATTTGATGCTTATAAAGAAAATTGAACAATATTGTTTTGTTGTGTACAAGGACAATATTTTTCTTTTTTGAATATATGGAAGTGCTAGGTTGGACTTAACTTAGATAATTTTAATTCGAATGTGCCACCAGTTGATCAAAATAATTCAAGAGGCAAAACATAAGGAGTTACATGATGATGTAATTGACAAGGAGTTGTCTACCTATTTATTTATATATAGTTTGTTGTGTCACCACAAGGCTATATATATTTGAAATGGGATCCTTATTCTCACTAGCAAAAACTTTAATTAGATTTTGCCGAACTATATTTATGAGGGTAATATAGTTTGAAGAAAATAGTGGGACATACCAATATAAAATAAGACCTAATTATTTTGGTAAGTAATTAAATAAATGTTTGCTAGAATACTGTCTTTTTACGTGCAAAATTTAAAAATGTCACATTCACTAATTTCACTGTGTAGCATACTTGATGCTAACAAACTGACCGGACCGATTTACACAGACTGATTAAGGAATCAGAGAATTGTTCTCACTGCTGAAAAGATTTCTTATGTCCTAAATTCACCCGTACCTACAAAAGTTGCAGAGACAGCCTCTGAGGAAGAGATTGCTACTTTTAAACAATGGCAATATGATGCATATGTGGCTCAATGCATCATGCTCGCATCCATGAGTAATGAGCTTCAACGTCAGCATGAAACCATGGATGCTCCTACTATGTTGTTGCACTTGCAAGAGCTGTATGGTGAGCAAAGTAGGACTGCTAGATATGAAATATCTAAGGAGCTCTTCCGATCTCGGATAACTGATGGCACTATTATTGAGAGTCATGTCCTAAAGATGATTAATTTGATTGAACGTCTTGGATAGCTTGTGTTCATTATCGATGGGGAGTTGAGTCAAGATTTGATGTTGCAGTCACTCCCTGACACCTTCTCACAATTTGTTGTGAATTTTCACATGAATAAGTTGGACGTCAGCTTGCCTGAGTTACTTAACATGTTGAAAACTGCTGAAGGTCACTTTTCATCCAAGAAGAACCAAGTCTTACTAGTGGATGATTCTTCCAAGAAAAGGAAGAGGCCCAAGGTATCTTCTCAAAAGAAGAAATCCAAGAAGGTTAAGGGTAAGGCGAAAGTGAAGGATCAAAAGAAATCTGATCTAGCTAGCAAAGGAATTTGCTTCCATTGCAACAAGTTGGGTCAGTAGAAGAGGAACTGCAAGGATTATCTTGCAGAACAAAAGCAGAAGAAGCTTGGAGAAGCTTCGAATCCTAATAAATGTTTGTTTATGATTGAAATTAATTTTTCTGAAAGTCACTCTTCTACTTGGGTATTGGATACCGGCTGTGGTTCTTAATAATATGCAAGGACTGGTCAGAAATAGAAAGCTGAGCAAGGACGAGGTCGTCCTACGAGTGGAAAATAGAGCAAAGGTTGCTGCATTAGTTATAGGGACTTATTGTTTAGCATTTCCTACGGGGAAGTTCATTTATTTAAATAATTGTTAGTTTGTTCCAAATATCATTAGAAACAATATTTAGATTTTTGTATTGGATATGGATTGTTTTGACATTATAATAAAGAACAACAGTTGTTCTATTTATAATAATAATGTTTTATATGGTGTTATTAATTTTCGAAATGGACTTTATATACTTGACTTGCATGAAAATATACTTCAAATTGAACAAACTAATAAAAGGAAAAGAGATGATGTTAATTATTCCTATATGTGGCACTATAGACTTGGTCATATTAATGAAACAAGATTATCCAAGTTGCATAAAGATGGGCTCCTAGAGCTATCAGATTACGAATCATATCCAACTTGTGAATCTTGTCTCATGGGAAAAATGACTAAATCTCCTTTTAGTGGAAAAGGAGAAAGAGTTATAGAGTTGTTAGCGTTGGTACACATAGATGTATGTGGACCTATGACAACGAATGCATGAGGAAGGTATTCTTATTTTATTACATTCACTGATGATCACTCAAGATTTGGATATGTGTATATAATGAAATACAAATCTGAATCATTTGAAAAGTTCAAAGAGTTCAGAAGTGAAGTAGAGAAACAAATTGGCAAAAGTATTAAGATTCTTTGATTAGATCAAGGTGGTGAATACTTAAGTAGTGAGTTTCTCAATTATCTCAAAGAAAATGATATAATCTCATAATGGACTCCACCAAGGACGCCACAGATGAATGGTGTATCTGAAAGGAAAAATTAAACATTGTTGGACATGGTTTGATCCATGATGAGCTTTACCGATCTTTTAATTTCCTTTTGGGGATATACCCTAGAATCGGCTGCATACCTACTTAACAAGTTACCCACCAAATCCGTCCCTAAAACCCCATATGAGTTATGGACAGGGAGAAAACCAAATCTTAAGCATGTTAAGACTTGGGGTTGTCCAGCTTATGTCAAAAAGTTTGAAAACAATAAGCTACAGACTAGATCTGACAAGTATAGATTTGTGGGATACCCTAAAGAAACATAAGGGTATTATTTCTATCATCCAACTGATCAAAAGGTGTTTATTGCGAAACATGCTACCTTCTTGGAAAAAGAGTTTATCCTTGAAGGGGTTAGTAGAAGTAAGATATATCTTGAAGAAGTTTAAGAATCATAAAATACTACGGATCAAAGTCAGGTACCTAATCAAGTGAAAGAACCTATTGTAACATACCCTATTCATAAATCTGGAAGAATACCAGTTACCTAATACTTATGGATTCGTCATAGAGGATGGCGATGAGGTATGCATCATAATTGATGATAATCCATTAAATTACGAATAGACTATGAGCAGTAAAGACTCAGAGAAGTGGAAAGAAGCCATGAAATCCAAGATAGACTCCATGTATGAAAACCAAGTATGGACTTTGGTTTCACCACCTGAAGGCATTAAGCCTATTGGGTGTAAATGGGTCTTTAAAAGAAAGACTGGAGCAGACGGTAAGGTAGAGACCTATAAGGCCTGACTAGTCGCAAAAGGTTTTAAACAAAGACAAGGAGTTGACTATGACGAAATCGTCTCACTAGTAGCGATGCTCAAGTCCATTCGGATTTTGCTAGCGATTGCAGCTTACCACGATTATGAAATCTGGCAGATGGATGTGAAAACAGCCTTCCTCAATGGGAAACTTGAGGAGGATGTGTATATGACACAGCCAAAGGGATTTGTTTCAAAGGTTGGAACAAATCAAGTCTGTAAGCTTCAACGATCCATTTATGGATTGAAGCAAGCTTCTCGTAGATGGAAAATCCATTTTGATGAGACAATCAAAGAGTTTGATTTTATCAAAAATGAGGATGAACCATGTGTGTACAAGAAGGTTAGTGGGAGCGCTGTTTCTGTAACGGGACGAATTGTTTTAATTATGATTCTGGGGACAGAATCCTTTTAAGAGGGGAAAGATGTGACAACAGTAATTTTGTAATTTAATTTTTAATATTTATTGGATTGAATAAATATTTTTCGATGAATTAATTATTAGATTAAATAATTAATTGATGAAATTATGGTAGATTAATTTAATTATATGTGTTATATTTATTAAATTAATGTGGAGAATTTTTATTATTCGAAGTATGTGATTATGTGAGCTTATTGAATTAAAAGAAATATTTAATAGGCCTATGTTATTTTAATTAATTTAATAATTAATTAAAGATTTAATAATTTAATATTTTATTAAATGAGAAATTTAATTATGTGACTATGTGCATTATTGAGAAATTATTATATTTTATTTAAAATAAATTAAATAAGATATTAGATTTATTTTATAAGAGTGTGACATTATTTAAACTATATGATAATGTTTTATTAAATTAAATGGTTTTGAATTATTTTCTTGCTAGCCAAACATGGCACTAAGGGAGGTTATGGCGGTTAACCCACGATCGGGAGTAATCCCGACCACCAATCGTCGATTCCTTTTCTATTTATCATACGCCTTCTTCTTTTCTATTATTCTTCTAAGTCTGATAAAAACATCACAGAGAGCGAGTTTGAGAGAATTGTTGAGAGAGATTTCTTGGTGTTTGAGAATTATTGAGGAAGGCTTTAATTCATCTCCTATTATTTTATCTACGCTTGGGTAATCTCTTCAACTCAATTATTATTTTTACGTCTTTTAAGTTTTCATAAAAATGGCTTTCATACTTACATGAGTCTCTCAGATTTGGGAAATTACATTGTTATGAGAATATATGTAATAATTCGAGTTGTATGGCATGTTTTATATATATATTGTGTGTTTCCATATCATCAATTTCATAAGATTACAACGTATGATTATGGCTTGTTAGTTCAAAAATTTATAGAGTACGTGATATGGCCATATGACCTTATACGTGATTTTTTATATGCCAAACATAAATTATTTTGCAAAATTTACACATTGATATGATTATGCATGTTAAAACGAACAAAACAAAACTTGAACGGTTGGATTTGGCTTTATAACGAATCCGTAGCATTAAAATCCATGTTTTTGTTCAAGAACATCAAGAACAGTCCAATTTGCATGCTTTAATTATGTGATTATGTGTTTTAATGGGTGAAAAACACTCCATAGATGTTAAGTATTGATTATGTACGAATTATAACATATAGGTATGTGTAATTTTGTGAAATTAGTGTTAAGAAGTGTTGATTTCGCTGAATTCTGTGTTCTTCGCGAACTGGAAATTCAGAGTCTGGGGTTTCAGCAATGCAAGACAACTCCCGCTTCTTTCTCTTCAAGTAGAAGCCACATACCACAAATACTAAGTATCAATGTCAGTCATTACTTGGCGGTGCCAAATACCAAGACTCAAAGACAAAAAGTGGCCCATGATGGCACTTAGCAGAATAATTCGAATGAGTTTTTAAAAGTGTACAAGTATGGAAATGTGATAGAAACTTAGTCTAATGATTATAAAGACTTGTTAGACCTATAATGAGATGTTAAAATAAATTCTTAACATGTCCATAACACAATTACGTGTGGATTGAATGATCGAATGCATAATTAGTTTATTTTTTGTGAAGTCTTAATTTTACACTAAGTGTAATAATTGACTAAGTATAGTCATGAATTCGAGTTAAACAAAGAGTAAAGTTATGATGTTTAGTACGTTATTATTGACTGGTATTGTGAACATAATTGATATGTAGGATTTAATTCAAAGAACGAGTTTGTTTAAGTGTAATCTACGCACGAGGCAAGTTTTTTACCCTAAACTTTTGTTGAGCAAGTTTCCTAACCCTACTTGTTATTGTTATATAAGTTGATTAATTCATCTTTCGATATTGATCAAGTTCTCATTATAATTGATCAAGCATGTCTTATATATTAAAGTTATTAATCTTCAAGCATGATGTTGTTATACAATAATTATTCTATTATATACCTTTTTAGATGTTATTCAAGTTAAATATTCATTCACTGTTAAACCTTGTTAGACTAGCGAACCCTTATTGATTCGACTAGTCCATAGTTGATGAGCGTTCTAAATTTCAGAACCCCTTGATGAATTATCCAAACCAAACTTCCTTTGGTGCAAACTCGAATGTCAAACTGAGATGAACAACCCTGTATAGAGGATTATTTACGCTTTAGCGTTAAGATATTATGCACAGTATGGTACTAAGGGGTGATCCCCCTAAGTACGAGAAGAAGAGTCCATAGTCTTATGACTGTTAAAGGTTTCAAGTAAAAATATTTGACAACCTAGGACATAGTTCAAGGTCTTATGACCCTCAGAATTTTTTTTGATTCTTGTTATTCATTCTTGATTCAAAAGTTGAGCTTTATATCAGAAGTTATTATTTCTCTCGCATGTTATTATTCATTGTTATATTGTTATACTTGTGGGCAATCATGCTCACTCTTGCGTAATAATAACATTGCAGTTAAGAACAAAAAAGTAGATGAACCTTCCACTAGTAAGGGCAAGGGCAAGCTTAGCAAATGAAGACTGATTATCTATGTGGTTATGTAATTAGAATTGATGTTACTAAGACTTTTTGTTTATGTTTTCCGCACAGATGTTTTAAGGTTAGAGTAACCTGGGATTTATTTATTATGCAGTTGATGTAACCCCATAAAGGGATATTTATTATTTATTCTATCTATTGCATGGTTTTCATTTATTTATGGGTAGATAGATAGATGATGTTTGTACAGTGAACACCAAATCCTGTGGAAATGGAAGTACCGGATTTGGGGGTGTCACATTTTCATTCCTTGTATTATATGTTGATGATATATTACTGATAGGGAATGCTATTCTTATGCTACAATCAATTAAAATCTGGTTATCTAAACACTTCTCCATGAAGGACTTGGGTGAAGCATCCTATATTTTGGTGATAAAGATTTATAGAAATAGATCTAAAAGGATGCTTGGCTTATCTCAAGGAACGTACATTAACTCGATGGTAAAGAAATTTGGCATGGAAGATTCCAAAAGAGGTCTCATGCCAATGATCCATGGAATACATCTCTCCAAGAAACACCAAAGACACCTGAGGAGAGAAACCGTATGAGTAAGATTCCTTATGCTTCATCAATAGGATCTATTATGTACGGTATGATATATACTAGGCCGGATGTCGCTCATGCACTTAGTGTAACAAGCAGATATCAGTCGAATCCAGGAAAAGAACACTGGAAGGCAGTAAGAAAATATCCTAAAGTACTTAAGAAGAACTAAGGATGTATTTCTTGTCTACGGTGGGTCTGAATTGAAACTAGAGGGCTTTACAGACTCAAGTTTTCAAATGGACCAAGATGACACTAAATCCATTTCGGGGTATGTGTTTACCTTAAACGGTGGTGCAGTGAGTCGGAAGAGTTCCAAACAGCAAACAATTGTTGATTCAGTGATAGAGGCAAAGTACATAGTTGCAAGTGAAGCTGTAAAGGAGGTTGTTTGGATGAAGAAGTTCATTACTAACCTTGGTGAGGTTCCTAGCATTACAAGACCAGTACCTTTATTTTGTGACAACACCGGAACTATTGCACATGCTAAAGAACCCAGGTCTCATCAGAAATCCAAACACGTGTTGCGGTGTTTTATTTAATCAGTGAGATCATTGAAAGGGGAGATGTCACCCTGGAGCGTGTGGACTCTCAAGACAATATTGCAGATCCATTTACTAAAGCGTTAACACAACAGCAGTTCAATCGTCACTTATAGAAGATGGCTTTGAGATACCACGACGATTGGCTTTAGTGCAAGTGGGAGATTGAAAGAAGTATACATACAAGCCAATCATATATGATGATAAATGTGAGACCCCAAATTTTATGACTAAAGATTTAAATTTCTTGAAATTTTTTTTTTTTTTGAATATTATGGTGTAGATTTGATATAATGTTATAGTTGTGGGTAATATTTATAAATTTTGCAAAGTATGCAAGTTGTTATATAATATTCTTTTTGTCGGGAAATATCCGTACGACGGCACAATCATTGGTGGACCCCACAACAGAAGTATTGTCGGATTGAGAAAACGACGAAAATATTTTTTATGAAAATAACTACGAAGTTTTACCGTTTAGCTGTTGAAACACGGTGTTAAAAATACGAAGAATATGCGTGATTGCATAGTAGCACACGGTATTGATTATTGATGCTTACGTGAGAAGTCACTCAGTTTTATTCAATTATTGCTACAGTAATTGTTGCATAGTATCTCATGTTATTTGATTCAATTATTGTCGATATTTTATATATTATTAAATCAATAATTGAGATAACAAAGTTATTAATATTGTTATTTACAATATTAACTGTGACTCCCCCAAAAATGGGTATACATCACCCATCTTGAGTCGCCAGATACATGGTACAAAATTCAAATACAACTTAATTATACAACAATCGTGCAAAATACGACGACATATATACTGTGAGCTTCAATACAAATATTGTAATGTATATAATACGACAATATTCATACTCAAATTAATACATGCCATATAAAGTACAACAACAAATATTTCAAGTCTCCAAAGGGACACGAGAAGATTTATGTTCTCTTCATTTTACTGTGGTGCACTTTTGACGCTTTCAGGGTCGGGTTCTCATCACCCTCTTGTTCTTCACCAAAATCAATTATTAAGTGACGTATAAAATACGACACACACATCTTAGGTTCTCAATACAATTATATATTGCATGTCATGCCATAGTGAGGACTACTAATGCTATTATCTGGACCGTCACTCCATTTCCCGACTAGTCCCAGCTATATTCTCAATTCCTGAAAAGAACAATAAAAGAAAGGGTGAGCTCAACTAGCCCAGTAAGAAATATTATGACTAAGATAATGTAGAATAAATTATACTTAGCCTTCAACAATGTTAAACTGATAAAATACAATAGACATCAAGTTTAACTACAGCGGAACGAGCAATCCATTAGAAGAGTCAAGTAGAGCATGATATCTACTATCTTCTATGATTAAAAATGTTTTCATCAATTTTTATCACTGAGACTCACCTTAATAAATAAACCACATCATCGAGTCATCCCTGCACTCGCCAAGGATATTCATTAAATCATCAATGGTCATGACTATACCGAATAATCCCTGGTCATAATCATACCAAAAATTGTCCATCAATGCACTACAGGACACTGAGGACTTTTACCACATCATTTATAACATTATAGGTCATGATTATACCGAATGATCCCTGGTCATAATCATACCAAGTCCATCAATGCACGTAAGCCAAAGATGACTTTCATCACAATATGAGCATGAGGATGATAACAATGATATAAGCACTAATCAAACGAAAACAAGGATAAATATTAAAGACTTTAAATTTATCCAAATATTATCAATCACTTAATAAACTCATAATCTAATATTATGAATATTATAATAACATTTTAATCACTTCTTAAACTTATAAACAATTTATTTCAATTGTTTACACTTTACCAAATAATGCATTTAATCATTCAAAAACTCCACTCATAAGATTTCATCACCAATGATCAAATCCCTCATCAAAAATCTGCATATACCTTATATAGGATTTTCAAGCCCTAAAATCCTATTTACCAATTCTTCAACTTCACATAACATATTTAACTCATATGTTTGTAACTAAACCATTTTCATGAAAAATTACTAAATCAACTTATTATTTTTCTATCCTTTGTCTAAACATATACACATATATTTCATACACAACAAGTGTTTTTTTAAAATTTTTCAACTCCCTTAAGTATTTTTCAAAAATCAATTTCTAATTAATTCCTTAAGAAATTAGTTACCTCAAGTTTAACTCCAGAAATACCCAGATCTTGGCAAGATCTTACACATGTTAACGTGAGCTTCCAGTTTAAATTTTATGGTCATCGGAATTATAGAACTCCGGTTATAGCGTTTTTTGTCGGAAAAACCTAAATATTGAAATAGTCATAACTTGCTCATTTTAAGTCAGAATAGACTCATTTTTGGACAGGAGGTACTTTATACCATATATTTCCATGTCTCAAAAGGCTGGAACTTTTCTCACAAATTAAGTGGCCGAAATGCCCTTTTAAATTTCAAGGCAGTAGCTTTTTGGTACTTTGTAATTTTTGACTCCTTTGCTAAAATCAGTTTATACGAAAATCTACAACACCTTTTCCAGTGATTCCATTGGATAAGTTAGAAAACTCATAGATCTAACTCTAGAACTTGACCACACTCAAAAATTCGAAATATAATAGGAGATATGGTCAATTGAATTTCATGTTCCATTTTCATCAAAATCTGATTTTCAACCCTTTGTGATTTCTAAGAAACTTTCATGTTTTCACATAATAACCAACATAACTCATCATAACACTTAATAATACTACATATACCCATGATTTTCATCCGTCCAATGCTTTTATTATGACTTTCATCATAATCCACGTAAACAGATCATTTCCACAATTTAATAAGGAATGAATACGAAGGGTCATTCACCATGCATGTGGTAATCCACATAGACAGGTTATTCCAATAGAATAATAAAGAATGGAATAACAGAAGAATTCACCATGCATGCAATAGACCGCACAGACAGGTTATTCCAACATAATAATAAATAATGGAACCAGGTCATGCGTAAACGCACAGACAAGATATTCCAACAGAATAATAGAGAATGGAATAACAAAAGATTTCACCAGGCATGCGATAGACCTTATGCATGAGTTATTCCAATGTATAATAAATAATGGAACCAAAGTCATGCGTAATATACGCATGACGAGGATATTCCAATGTAATAATAGAGAATGGAATAACAAAAGACTTCACCAGACATGCGATAAACCGCACAGACAGGTTATTCCAATAGAATAAAAAATAATGGAACCAGGTCATGCGTAATACGCACAGGCAGGATATTTCAACAGAATAATAAAGAATGGAATAACAGAAGAATTTCACCATGTATGAGGTACTTCGCATATACAGGTTATTCTAACATAATAATAAGGAATGGAATAACAGAAGAATTTCACCATGTATGCGGTACTTCGCATATACAGGTTATTCCAACATAATAATAAAGAATGGAATAATAGAAGTTCTCTTCATAAATATGAAAGAAATAATACCCCTTACCTTATAAAGAAGAGTACTCCAACGGGTAGGGCGGGGATATACTTGAAGAAAACTTGCACTATGCTCAAAGCTTCTTAAAACTCTAAAGAAATACGCTCAAGATTATAGAAGGGAATTCTCTGAATTTCTGGTGTGATTTCAATTCTAACTAAGTATCCTATTTATAGGAAAATAGAAAGGATACTATGCAATAAAATATAATATAAAATATATATATATATATATATATATTATTCAAAATTTAATAAAACAATTAACTTTATAAAAGTATTACATTTATATAAAAAAGATTTTACTATGCAAATACTATATGCGTGTACTATCTGCAAACACTATGCATAATAAAATATATTATATTCTAATTATTATCTAATAAAACAAATAATTTTATAAAAGTATTCTATTTTATATAAAAAGCTTTTCTCGCATTTTATTACATTAATAATACTAATAAAATAAAATTTATATATATATATAAACTTCCGTGACTTCATAAAAAGACACCTCAATATATTTAACAACATTTATCATCATTATTATAATTCACAACATTAATCGACCATGTCGTTCCCAGGAAAGAGGGGGCTTTCCAATAAGGATTTCTCACGTAAGCATCAATAATCAATATCGTGTGCTACTATGCAACCACGCGTATTACTGTACTTGTAACACTGGGTGTTTCAACAGTTAATGGTAAAACTTCAGCCGTTATTTTCATAAAAATATTTTTATCATTTTCTAAATCCGACAATAATTACGTTGTGGGGTCCACCAATGATTGTATCGTCGTATGAATATTCCCTATTAAAACGAATATTCCCCGACCAATCGAATATTATATAACAACTTACATACTTTTCAAAATTTATAAATATTACCCACAACTATAAAATTATCTCAAATCCACACCATAATTTTGAAAAAAATATTTCGAGAAATTTAAATCTTTATTCATAAAATTTGGGGTCTCACATTAACGATGTCTAGAAGTTCTATCAAGGAGATGTTTGGTCACCTAATTGCGCGCCAATAGGGAGAAATCCTTATTGGAAAGCCCCCTCTTTCTTGGGAACGACCTGGTCGATTAATAGTGTGAATTATAATAATGATGATGAATTTTGTTTTATTATTATTATAAATGTAATAAAACAAAAAACTTTTTATATAAAACAAAATACTTTTTATAAAGTTTTGTTTTATTTAATTATAAATAGAATATAATATATTTTATTATGCATAGTGTTTGCATAGTGCCTGCATAGTATTTGCATAGTAAAATCATTTTATATAAAACAGAATACTTTTATAAAGTTATTTGTTTTATTAGATTATAAATAGGATATATTATATTTTATTATGCATAATGCTCTGCATAGTATTGGCATAGTAAATTTTTTTCATAGAAAATGTAATACTTTTATAAAGTTATTTATTTTATTAGATTTTAAATAAAATATATAATATATATATATATATATATATTTATAAATAGAATATATTATATTTTATTGCATAGTATCATTTCCATTCTCCTATAAATAGGATGCTTAGTTAGAATTGAAAATCACACCGTAAGTTCGAGAATTCTTCTTCTATAATCTTGGCGTATTTCTTTAGAGTTTAAGAAAACTTTGAGCGTGAAAAACGAAGATAAGTTTTCTTCAAGAATATCCTCGCCTACCAAATTTAATACTCTTCTTTCTAAGGTAAGGGGTATTATTTCTTTCGTATTCATGAAGAGAATTATTTTCTTTCAATACTCGTAAGAGGTATTATTCTTTCGTATTCATGAAGAGAATTATTTTCTTTCAATACTCGTAAGAGCTGTCATTCCATTCTTTATTATTATGTTAGAATAACCTGTCTTTGAGAAGTACCGCATACATGGTGAAATTCTTCTATTATTCCATTCTTTATTATTCTGTTGGAATAACTTTATCATGCGATCTATTGCATTCCTGGTGAATTCTGTTGTTATTCCATTCTTTATTATTCAGTTGGAACATCCTGCCTCTCTGGACACGCATGACCTGGTTCCATTCTTTATTATTCTGTTGGAATAACTCGTCTGCGTAAGGCTATCGCATGCCTCGTGAATTCTCATTGTTATTCAATTCTTTATTATTCATTTGGAACATCCATCTGCGTATGTATTACGCGTGACTGGTTCCATTCTTTATTATTCTCACGGAATATCACATGCGTGCGTGATTACGCATGACCTGGTTCCATTCTTTATTATTCTGTTGGGAATAACCTGTCTGTGCAGTTTATCGCATGCCTAGTGAATTCTTCTGTTATTCCATTCTTTATTACTCTGTTGGAATATCCTGTCTATGTGGATTACCGCATACATGGTGAATGATCCTTTATATTCATTCCTTATTAACTTGTGGAAATTATCTGTCTACGTGGATTACCGCATGGCGGGAGAAAATTCATTTGCATTTTCATATATTCTATTATACTCAGTTGGTTAAAGTTTTGGCTTCTATACTCCATGAAATTAGTAGAATATCCTGGATATTTGCGTTTCATCCAGTATCTTTTCATGGAAATATTCTTCTGAGCATTCTTGAATTTTACTCCACAAAGCAGTATCATGTTGACAATTTGGACGTTATTGGTTCCTGGATAAATTAATTTATATATCTTTAAAATTTATTCTTTAACTTGTTTTATTGAATTGTTATCATTCTCATGCTTATATTATATTGAAAGTTATCTGTGGCATGTAATGCATAGATGGACTTGGTATGATTATTACCAGGGATTATTCGGTATAATCATGACCGTAATGTTATAAATGATGTGGAAAAAGTCCTCATTAGCCCGTAGTGCGTTGATGGACAGTTTTTGGTATGATTATGGCTATGGATTATCTTCGGCCAAGGGTGTAAAGATGAATTATTTTATGGCATGATCAGGACCGTTGATGAAAATACGATTATCTTTGGCCCGTAGTGCATGGATAATTCGTGGTTGTGATACTAAAGAATATCCTTGGCCTGTAGTGCAGGGATGATTTGATGATGTGGATTATTTATTAAGCTGAGTCTCAGCGATTAAATTGATGATAAATCTTTTAAATCATAGAAGATAGTAGATTTTATGCTCTACTTGACTCTTCTAATGGATTGCTTGTTCCGCTGCAGTTAAACTTGATGTTTGTTATATTGTATCAGTTTAACATTGTTAAAGGCTAACGATAATTTATTCTGCATTATCTTAGTCATAATATTTCTTACTGGGCTAGTTGAGCTCACCCTTTTACTTTCATTGTTCTCTTCAGGAAATGAGAACGTAGCAGGGACTAGTCGGGGAACAGAGTGACGGTCTAGATGATAGTATTAGTAGTCCTCACTATTTTATGAAATAGTGTGATAATAAATGTATTGAGGACTTATTTTGAGTTTGAATACTGTCTAGAAGATAATATTTGTATTAAAACTCAAAGCTCATGTTGTATAATTAAGTTTGTATTTGTAGTCTGTACCATGTTTTTGGCGACTTAAGATGGGTGATGTATACTTATTTTGGGGGCGTCACAATAAAGCATATACTTTGTAATCAATCTTATTTATTAATAAAAGAATTGTTTATTAAAGGCATTTAATTATCTACATGGTGTTATTTTAATAATATGTGATAAACCCATAGTTTTAAGCTATGCTTTTAGAATCATGATGAGATCATGCTAATGAGATCTAAATTCTTAGATAGCTTAAAACTAAAATGTTCTCAATCAATGGATTACTAAAAAGGGGATTAGGGAATCCGGATAGATTGGAACATACGTTGCTTGCTCATTGGATGATGATGATTGATTTCATGATAATTTGTGTGGAGACACTAAAGCAAGTATGTAAGTGCTTATTGAAGAATAAGATCATTGAATGTGACTCGCTAAGGAATACCTAATGGAGTTTTACTTGCCTGTCAATAGGAATTCCTGTAGTGATAGTAGTACAAATGATCCTTAGACTTGAGATCATCATAGTATCTTATATATAATGAATTACACTTTGACTTATTCATTAAGACTCTTAGAGTATATCAAAGGGTATGCTTGAGTGTAATAAGTTATGTGTGGAGATAACGAATGATCAATAAAGAATATACCACTTCTAGTAAAAGAAGAGAAATGTCCTATGTGATTCGATAAATGACAACCTAGGAATCCTTGTCCAAGGTGGAATAAAATTAGAAAGTACTTTCTAATTTGCATTTATTAGGAATTGTGCATTTAGGAATCGAAATACATATAATTAAATAAAATAAGACTTGACAGTAATTTTATGTCTTATATTTAATTGGGACATTGCGTGGTGGAAGGATTAAATTGTACGGTAACTATTTACTTAAAGGTTCTTTTATGATTAATATTAAAATCTATATTATCTGGAAAGTCGTTGATCGTTAGGGAGGCTTATCCCTATTGTAGAATAAATATTATTTATTTAAATAAATTAATAGTTTAATTTATTTATTTAAATTAGATTATAATTGTTCTAATTGATTTATTCACAACCGGTTTAATATGGAGAACCTAAAAAGTCACACCATAAAAGGAAGAATAATTATTTAAGAAGTTAATGGCATAATCGTAATAATATGTTAAGTATATTTAATTTAATCTATGGTGGTAGAATAAATTAAATAGCTTAATATTTATTATTTAATATTTAGAAATATTAAATATAAATTAATAAGAGGAGTCTTATTAATATTATTACAATTATTAATATTTTTAATTTCTAAAAAAGTTTAGGATTAATTTAATATAAGTACTCTCATTTATTCCTAATAGGATTAGGAAGCAAAATTAGTTAAAGGAGTTTAATTAATTATCCCTAATAAGATTAGGGAGCCCAATTAATTAAAGGAGTTTAATTAAATAAATAATACATTATTTTAATTAAATAGGGTTACCTGATATCTTTATAAGAAAGTCTTATATCAGATATCAAATATACGTAATTACAATAGTTAGCGAGTACGCCCATTTTTTCTATAGAGATAGGAAAAACTAGGGTTTGAGTCAATATATCATTCTTCTTGAAAAATTCTTCTTCCTTGGTGGATCACCTGTAGAGGTCATACACTTGGGTGGCTAACATTGATCAAAGGAAGGAATCTACCCGGAGATTCAATGAGATCGCAAAGAAGTAGGAGTTGAACTCGTACCTATGGAAGCTCGTATCTACAAAGGTATGATTCCATTACTTCTTATTCTTCGTTTTAATTAATAATATGCATAAAAGATGATCCAGGTAATTGGTTTGTGAAAAGTTTTAAAATCTGAGTTTACTTTGCTTCCACTATTTTTGCAATTTGATTGTGTCTTTGATTTTCACAAAACCTTACACTAGGGTCACGTGGATGCTAAATATTTACAAAATTATAAAGTAAACTAGATATATACATATCTTAGCCATTCTAGCTTCCAGGTTCAAGTTATACAACTTTTGAACCGGTTAAAAGCTAGATCTGGCTAAATCTAGTACAAATCTAGTTAATACAACGCCAATATTGACTATTTACACAAAATGAACGGATAAAAAGTTAGATATGTGCAAGAAAGAGGCAGATCTATATATATGTATATATATAGTACTTATATATTTAGTAAAGCTAGAAATAGAATCAGATCTGAAGAGATCTTACAGTTTGGCACAGGATTGGCTAACAAACGGCTTCAGGTGCCTTTAAACTCGATTTTCACCGATTAAAACTTAATATGTTGTAGTATATATGTATAGAAGTGTTTATAGAAGAGATTTACAAAGATAGAAGCAAGATTTGAGCTATTTCTCACTCTAGATCTCAGATTTTCTCTCTCCTAGACCATTTCTCTCATTTTCTTCGTGTTGAAATGAAATATTGAAATTTGATATTTATAGCTTTCTACCATGCGAGTCTACCTACTGATGGCAATGAATAATTCCATGTACCAAAAGCCTGGTGGGCACCTCGATAGCTGCATAGGTTGCTTGAAACCTTCATAACTTAAAATCTGGGAATCCTATGGAGGTGTGCCATACCATTCCAGAAAGTTCTTTTCGAGAGCTATGCAATGACATAGGGTCAGCCCTTTTCTGAATTTGAGAATATTTTTCCATGACCAGAATAGCATCTTCATGTCTTCGCAGGCAGTCCATTGAGCTGTCTTGCATAGTTTGCACTCACGATTGCTGTAATATCCCTTGATAAGTACCATGTTTAGAGCTGCATGTCTATGGTTTTATGTTGTGCTATCAACATTCCACCTTTTCCCTCCCGGGATTATCTCCAGGGTTGAGGTGGCTTTTGGCTGTCCCTCGGGGCTTTCTCCAGGGTTTGACTGCTTTTGATTCTATCTTTCCTCAGGGTTATCTCTGAGGTTGATTTGATGTCCCACGGTGCTATCTCTATGGTGTAAAAAATATGATTTTTCCCTCCTACATAGTTAGTCCAAGGAAAGAAAAATTTTGAGTGTCTACAGATGTCGCATCCCTCTAAGGAAGTAGGCGAAGGTGTATGAGCCCCAGTCAAAATCTGTGATACGGTCCACCTCCCGAGTGGTGCTAACTAAAGTGAATGATATCTTCGAGGAGTTGTCCGCTAGGAAATAACCCCTGATGATGATCAGGAACAATCGCCGAAGGATGCATTCTCTAACCCTCGGATCATTGGGCAAATGCTCAGTCAGAGCCCCACTCATGGTGTCTACACTCAAGGAACCAGAACGGACAGTCCGACCCTTGAGAGCTGTGGTCGAGACTCCCAAAAGGGATCTAATAGCAGTTGGGGAAATTTCAGCCACCAAAGGCACTAGCACCCCTGTAAACTCTAACCCAGTGATGAATTTCCAATCCATCAGTGTCATCATCACCTCACAATCCAGTAAGTGGAGAGACTGGTTCCGGTGAAACCAGCGCTCAGACAAAGCCCTGAGATAACCCCAGGGACAACGATGAGGGGGGGATAGAAAAGAAATCCTCAAATCCCCATGAATGCGCGATCTCCCGGTACTCTAAATGGAGAGTCTAGTATAGAGAATGGATGCTAAACCAGTTCCCCCTAGGCTGAGTAAAGTCGGGAACCTGTATCAAATTACAAATCAAGATCAAAACCCTTGCCCCAAAAGGGGTAAAAAAAAGACAGAAACGGCTATTACCTTGTTCGCATAAATATAGATCGAGGGTTGACGACTAAAATCATCCAGAAGAGCTAGAATTGTCATAATAATAGCTAAAAGTTCCCGATAGGGAATGTAAGAAGAAGGAGCAGGATCTACAATAGGAACGTCCTCGTCCACGGCATCCGGTCTCTCAACCTGGATAGGGAAAATCACTGACTCAGTTAACTAGAGAGGCTGTTGGGCTGGGCGAGGCTGAGTAACATCTGAAGCTCTTCTCCTCACACCTGAAGAGACCCTACGAGACTACGCAGCTGATCTGGATCCATAATTTGGACAAAAGTCTTCAAATCACCTCAGAAAGGGTGTGGTAAATTAATGAGTGGGTTTTATACCTACGAATCAGCCTCTAATTCGGACTTAAATTATGTTAATCCTTTATATTTATGATTCATTTTACTTTTTTATTATTATTTTATGTTTAGGTGTGGTGGCGTAGCATGTGTGGTTTAAAAGGTGGTTTTGTGGAGGAACTTCACAACTAAATGAGTAAAATGTGGCTTCTGCAGAAAGACCCCCTTCCGGGGCGGGGGTACTTAAGCAAGAACAGAAGGACCCCCCTGCCGAGGCGGGCATCAAGAGAAGAAAAACCCCCGCCGGGGCAGGGGTACGGGGCAAGACCAAGAATCATGTTTCAATTGTAATTCTGCAGTGGCGTTAATGAATCAAGTTGGTATGGTTAGAGACTGTATTTGGCGTCAGTTTGTGGACAAAATACGTGTCTTATGCTGGATAATAACATAACAACATAGGGAGATTAACAACATTCATTCAATTGACAATTTGGAGCCCTAATTTTGAGAAAAGTGCATTGGAGGTAGGATTGAAGGTCAAAGTCACAAAAATTGCAAGATTGGGGCAGAGAAGAAGGGTGGTTTTGTATCCATTCTACTTCTTTAATTCAATTATTGTAATTAGGATGATGATTTCTTTTATGATTTCAGTTTTTATTTCATTTATAATGAATTAATTTTGTAACGCCCCCAAAATAGGTCCAATCCACCCAACCCATTCTGAGTCGCCAAATATATGGTACAGAAATAACTACAACTTTATTAATACAATTGTCATGTAAAATACAACAACACATACTGTGAGTTTAAATACAAATATTGTCTTCTAGAAAATATCCACACTCAAATAAAGTCCTCATTACAATTATTGATGCACTATTTTACAAAATAGTGAGGACTACTAAATCAGCTATCTTGAATCATCACTCCATACCCCGGCTAGTCCCTGCTAAATTATCACCTCCTGGGAAGAAAAATGGAACAAAAAGAAAAAGGGTGAGCTCAACTAGCCCAGTAAAGAATATAATGACTAAGATAATATACAACAAATTATCCTTAGTTTTCAACGAGGAAAATCGATAGAATACAATAAACAACAAGTTTTAGATCAACAACCGCAGTGAAACAACAATTCATTAGAAGAGTTAAGTAGAGAATGAAATCTACTATCATCTATGAATTTAAAAGTCCATCATCAATATTTTATCCCCTCAGTAACATCAATCAATATACATCTTTGCACTTCGGGCCAAAGATATTCATTTTAATCACCACCAGGTTGGTCATGTTCATCTCAACACCTATTCATCTTTGCACTACGGGCAAAGATATTCATCGTAATAATCATTCATCTTTGCACTACAGGCCAAAGATATTCATCAAGTATCACCATTAAGGACTGAGGATGATGAAAAATATTTTAGAGAACGAATCCAGTGAGACAGAAGGATAATATTAGGGATTCGTATTTCGGTTTATCCAAATTCAATAATATTCCATAATAACCAATTATGAAGTAGAATTCAAAAATAAAGATCAAAACATGGATACAATCAAAGATAGTAACCATAAAAGACATTTGGGACGAAAAAGAGAAAATTTCATTTTTTTGAATAGTGTCGATTTGTGAATAAGTCAGAGATACGTGAATAAAGGTCGATACGTGAATAGTAACCCTGACACAAAAAGGTAGAAATTCCAAAAATAAAATTCATAACAATATCTCAGCATAATGATATTGAAGAAAATAATATCATTTAAGAAGAAAATAACATCTCTTACCTCAAAGAAACAGTACTTTGGAATGAAAGGTCGGATGTGATGCTGAATGAAACTTGTACTGAATAGCAACTCTCAAAGTATCTAAATACTCATAAAATATGCTCGATAATATAGAGAGAAAGAAAACTTATTTCTGGTGTGATTTTCAATTCTAACTTAGCCCTCTATTTGTAGGAAAATGTTAGCATGCCGAAGTAGACTTGACCTGCTACCTGATGGATTTACCTGCTACTATTGCCACCCACCATATTTGAAATTCAATTTGAGCACATTTCTCACCAACAAAAAGTGGGGCCCACCAATTCTAGAATTTTCCACCAAAATGATAAATTCAGAAACTTCAACAATTTCTGAACCAGTCACCTCTTAAAATTCATAACAAATCATACATTAATTTTTAACGATTCAAAATTTGTGGACATATACTCAACTTATATATGTATAACATATCCAAAAATCACAACGATCCAACGGTCGGATTAAAAATTATAACTCACCCAATATATCTCAAGAACACTGGTTTGATTTTTAATATCTCCATTCCAACAAAAATACTGATAAAACACCTCAACATTAATTCCTTCATTTATATCCACATAAATAAATCCATCATTTATATCCACATCACATAAATATTTTCTTATCATATAAATCAATAATTAATTATTCACAAATAATATTACAGAATCACAATAATGACAATCGTGTAGCTCCTGTGAAAGAGGGGCTTTCCGATAAGGATTTCTCCTTACTAGCCGCGTAATTAGGTGACCAAACCTCTCCTCGATGTAACTTTCTAGACATTGCCAATAATGCTATCTAATAATATTATTCAAATAATATGAATTATTGATCTGATAATGGGAAATACATGCGGTGACAATTATTGAAACAACATGTGCAATAATTATCGTAATAATTATTAAGTAAGGCCTTCTTACGTAAGAATCAATAATTCAACAATATTGTGCAATACCGGTGCTATCTCTCTTGTGCAACCGCAGACATCAGTATTTTAACCACCGTGTATTCCAACAGTTGTTAATTCAGTGAACGATTAACGTACTGTTATTTATAAAAACTCTAACTTGTTGTTTTCTTCATTCGATTAGCTTATTCTCGCATGGGGCCCACGAATGGATGCGCCTACCGCATTTAATATTCCTGCACAACAAGAATATTCCACGACCAAACGAATATTCCCCGACAAAAATGAATATTTTACAACCACTTTCTTATTTTGCAAAATTTGCACATTTCACCCATAAACAAAGTATTATATCAAACTAACTCCTTATTATTTCAAGATAATGAATAGAGAAAATTCAATTTTATTTATAATAAGTTGGGGTCTTACAAATTTACTTTTTAGGCTTATGACAAATCTTTATGTTTAAATGATGATTATGTAGCCTTAATTTCAGTTTAATAATCTATCCATTCATTTTATCTATTTTGATTTGTGCTTTAATTTATGAATTGCTTGATCACCAATTCTGTGTGGATTTGTATGGATTTGAGAGATGATATATGAATTTAGACTTAATCACTGTAGCATGTGTTCTTGAATTATGTGATTGAATGGAATCTTGATGAATGTTAGGGTAGAGATATGCCTATCATCACATGTAATCGGATAGAGAACTTGAACTTAAACTTTATTTGATTATAGTTCGCATAGAGATATAGTGAATTAGTTGATTATGGTGTTTATCTTAATTCTATCTAATTTGTGGATTTAAGTTAATATGGTATTAGTGCTTCGAGAGATAGCTAGTTCTACTTGAGTGTTCTTGGTTAATAAACTGGGATAGTGAATTGAACTGAAATAAGGTGTAATAATTAGAGTGAGACTTAAAGTGAAGTTGTAAGTTTAATTCTTCAATATTTGCTTGAAATTATAGTTTTTAAGTTTGTTGATTGCTTGGTATTTTAAATATTTTTAGTTTTTAATAGTTATAATCAATGAGTTGGATAGTTTAATAAATTTTGGATTAATATAAAGCTGGTAATTGTTAGGATTAATTTCATACTAATCTCTGTGGGAAGGATACTCGGCTTATCACTGTATTACTTGTTGACCACGTGCACTTGCGTGCTAAGCGTAATTAGAATCTACACCCAACAAGTTTTTGGCACCGTTGCCAGGGAAAAGTATAGATTTTAATATTTTTCAATATCAATTTAATTAGTTCAGTTTTACTTAAACAGTTTTTCTTTTATTTTGTTCTTTCTTGTTTCAGGTTCTTGTGTCATTGTCTGAGTCACTCCACGATCCTCCGGCCACAAGACCTTTATCTTTCTTCTGGAACCTCTTGCTGCCTTTGAATTCTTTCTTTGCATTTGATTTCCTCTTTAGTTCTTCTCAAAGAGGTTTGTTGCAATTTGCAATGAAATGGCCAGGCTTCTTGCAGTTGCAGCATAAGTCATTTATCAGTTCCTAACTACTGTAGTTGTTGAATCTCTTAGGTTTGTTGCTTCTGCCTTTACGCATGAACCTTTTGAGTCTTTTTACCAGCATTGCAATGTCCTCACCATCATCATCATCAGAGTCAGAGTCATTTTCAGTGTTAGCTTTAGAGATGTTATCAGTTTCTTTGAGAGCAACTCTTTTGTCCTTCTTTCTTCCTTTAGATAAAGTCTCTTCTCGTTGAGTCAGCTCTAGGTCATAGGTGAGAAGGTTGCCATATAATTGTTGAACAGTTATTTCATGGAGATTCTTTGATTCTCTGATGGCAGTGGTTTTGGCATCCCACTTGTTACGTAAAGCTCTCATGAACTTTATGATCAGATCTTTATTTAGATAGATCTTTCCAAAGGCTCGAAGAGAGTTGAGCAGTACGTTGAATCTCTCATAAGTGGAAGTGACATTTTCACCTAGAATATGGGCAAACATTTTGTATTGTTGAGTCAGAAGAGATTGTTTGTTTTCTCTGACTTCTTTAGTTCCCTCGTGCATAATGAGCAGTGCTTCCCATACTTCCTTTGCAGTTTTGCTGTTGACCACATTTTCAAACAGATCATCTTCTAAAGAATGGAACAAAATGTTCTTGGCTTTTTTGTCAAGTTGGACGGCTTTCTTTTCGTTGTCAGTCCATTATGTTTAGACCTTGATTTGAACTCTAATTGGATCGTCTGGAGTTGGTGCAAGATTTGTTGGAATATAGGTCCCATTCTGAACAGTTTCAAATAGATCTTCATCTATTGAATCCATGTAGGCTTGCATATGAACTTTCAAGTTTGCGAATTTATCTTTATTGCACATTGGTGGCTTGCTGCCTCCTCCAGTCTTTGATTCGCTTATCAGATGTGCCATTGGATCTACTCAAGCTTTGTGGGCTAATTGAGAGAACCTTATCTGATAACAATTATTAGTTCCTAGAGGCACAATAGTTATCTAGAAGGGGGGGTTGAATAGATATTTTAAAATTTTCTTTTACAAAATACTTGTCAAATTTGTTAATGAACTAATCACAGCGGAATTTAGGATATGTTTGTTTTCCCTTTAAGATAGTATGAGTTAATAGAAGATAACCAACTATATCAGATATAGCAGTTATAGCAAGAGTGTGACGCCCCCAAAATAGGTATACATCACCCAACTTGAGTCGCCAAATACATGGTACAAAATTCAAATACAACTTAATTATACAACAGTCGTGTAAAATACGACAAAACATAATCTAAGAGTTTTAATAAGAATATTGTCATCTAGACAATATCCACACTCAATGGAGTTCTCATTACATTTATTATCACACTATTTAATAGAATAGTGAGGACTACTAATACTATCATCTGGACCGTCACTCCGTTCCCCGACTAGTCCCAGCTATATTCTCATTTCCTGAAGAGAACAATGAAAGCAAAGGGTGAGCTCAACTAGCCCAGTAAGAAATATTATGACTAAGATAATGCAGAATAAATTATCATTAGCCTTCAACAATGTTAAACTGATAGAATATAATAGACAACAAGTTTAACTGCAGCGAAACAAGCAATCCATTAGAAGAGTCAAGTAGCATAAAATATACTATCTTCTATGATTTAAAAAGATTTTCATCAACTTTATTGCTGAGACTCAGCTTAATAAATAAACCACATCATCCCTGCACCATGGCCAAGGATATTCATGTAATCATCAATGGTCATGATTATACCGAATAATCCCTGGTCATAATTATACCAAAAACTGTCCATCAATGAACTACAGGCCAATGAGGACTTTTACCACATCATTCGTCACATTACGGTCATGATTATACCGAATGATTGGTCATAATCATACCAAGTCCATCTATGCACGTAAGCCAAAGATGACTTTAATCACAATATAAGCATGAGGATGATGACAATAACATAATAATTCAATAAAACAAGTTCAAGGATATATTTTAAAGATTTATAATTTAATTTATCCAAAAATCAATAACGTCCAAATTGTCAACATGATACTGCTTTGTAGAGTAAAATTCAAGAATGCTCAGAAGAATATTTCCATGAAAAGATACTGGATGAAGCGCAAATATCAAGGATATTCCACTAATTTCATGGAGTATAGAAGTCAAAACTTTAACCAACTGAGTATAATAGAATATATGAAACTACAAATGGATTTTCAACCGCCATGCGGTAATCTACGAAGACAGATCATTTCCACAATTTAATAAGGAATGAATACGAAGGATCATTCACCATGCATGTGGTAATCCACATAAACAAAAGTTATTCCAACGTAATAATAAAGAATGGAATAATGTAAGAATTAACCATGCATCGATGATAGGCCGCATGCATAAAAGTTATTCTAATAGAATAATAAAGAATGGAACCAGTCATGTATGTAATTACGCATGACGCGGATATTCCAACGAATAATAAAGAATGGAACCCGGGTTATGCGTAATCCGCATGCAGCAGAGATATTCCAACGTAATAATAAAGAATGGAATAACAATGAATTCACCAAGCATGCGATAGATCGCATGCAGACGAGTTATTCCAACATAATAATAAAGAATGGAATAACAACTCTTACGAGTATTAAACGAAAATAACTCTCTTCATGAATACGAAAGAATAATACCCCTTACCTTATAAGAAGACTGGATACTGGAATAGTAAGGTAGCAGACTTCTCTTCTTCTTTCTCTCTATAATTTCTCTCTATAATAATTGTTCTATAGCTTTAGTGAATTGGTGAGAAATGAAGGAAGAATGAGCTTCTATTTATAGAAAAATATAGTTTCGATAATTTATGCGTTTGGGGCTCAAAATATTACAAGATAATACCTTTCTCTTTTCTTCATTTTTTAATTTAGTCCCGCAAGTATTATCAAACTTGCACCACCTCCCCTAATAGTAAATAATGTGAATCAATAGTTCAATCATGTGAATCAATAGTTATAATCATGTGAAAATACGAATTATAGTATAGTACCTTCAACTATACCTCAATTTTTAACTTAGTCATGCAAGTATTATCAATCTTGCACCACCTCCCCTAATAGTACAAGAATGTGAATCAATAGTACACACATGTGAACAAATAGTTATAATCATGTGAATTAATATCAATTAATTGCTCATTTATCCGGTTAAATAATCGATTGGTAAATATAACCTCCAGACATCAATTATTATCGAAATAAATGTCGATTTTCACTAACACTGATAATTCCAACACAATGGAACTATCAATTTCATCTTTAATCATCACGAACTTATTCATCATTAATATTATAATTCACAATATTTAACAACCAGGCCGTTCCCAGGAAAGAGGGGACTTTCCGATAAGGATTTCTCCTTATTGGCACGCAATTAGGTGACCAAACCTCTCCTTGACAGAACTTCTAGACATTTTCAATATTACAAATAATAATATGAATAACTTTGCTGTCTCAATTTTTGATTTAATAATATATATTATGCAGATGATATTGTGACAATAATTGAATCAATAATATGAGAGATATGATGCGGAGAATTCTTGTAGCAATAATTGAGTATAATTGGTGACTTCTCACGTAAGCATCAATAATAATTACTGTGTGCTACTATGCAACCACGCATATTCATCGTACTTTTACTAATGGGTAGTTCAACAGCTTTTAATTGTAAACACTTTCAATAGTTATTTTATAAAAAGACAATTCTTTCGTTTTAACTTGATAATACTTTCGTTGTGGGGTCCACTTAATGATTGTCTTCTTGCGTCATTTAATATTCCCCCGTTAAAACGAATATTCCCCACCAATCGAATATTATATAACCACTTACTTACTTTGCAAAATTTATAAATATTACCCTTAACTATAACATTATATCAAATCCACACCATAATATTCAAAAATATATTTCGAGAAAATTATTCTTTATTCATAAAATTTGGGGTCTTACAACCTCCCCTTCTTATGAAATTTCGTCCTCAAAATTAGGGTACGTACCTGGTATATCAAAGAGGTGATGATATCTTGACTTCATCTCAGATTCTAACTCCCAGGTCCTTTCTTCTACATCGTGGTTTCTTCACAAAACTTTGACTTGAGGTATAACCTTGGAGCGTAGAATATGATCCTTCGTATCCAATATTTTAACAGGTAACTCTTCATACGTTAAATCTTCCTCTATCTCGTCTGGTTCTAATTCAATAATGTGGTTCGGGTCTTTCACATATTTACGTAACATAGATATGTGAAAAACGTTATGAACACAAGACATACTTGGCAGTAAGGCGAGTCTATAGGCCATAGTTCCTACTCGATCGAGGATTATAAATGGGCCAATGAATCAAAGATTGAGCTTTCCTCTCTTTCCAAATCATTGAGCTTTCCTCTCTTTCTAAATCTCGTAAATCCTTTCCATGGAGCAACACATAACAACACATGATCTCTAATATTGAATTCCACGTCCTTTCGATGAAGATCAGCATAAATCTTTTGTCGATCTTGTGAGGTTTTTATACGTTGTCGGATCGTTTGAATCTTTTCCGTAGTCATACGTACCAACTCTGGTCCTAACAACGTTGTTTCACCCACCTCAACCCAGCATACTGGAGAACGATACTTTCTTCCATACAACGCCTCAAATGGAGCCATGTCAATACTTGCTTGATAACTATTGTTGTAGAAAAACTCCTCCAATGGTAAGACTTGTCCCAACTTCCCTTGAAGTCAAGGACACAGAGTCTTAATAAATCTTCAAGAGTTTGAATAGTCCTTTTCGACTGCCCATCCGTCTGAGGATGATATGCCGAACTAAATCATAAATTCGTGCCCATAGCTTTTTGCAAACTAACCCAAAATCTTGAAGTCAATCTTGGGTCTCGATCAGAAACTATAGATACTGTCATACCATGCAATCTTACAATCTCATTTATGTACATACTAGCAAGACGTTTAAGTGTATAAGTTTCTCGTATCGGTAAGAAATGAGCAGACTTGGTCAATCTATCAACAATGACCCAAATCGCATCTATGCCTTCAGAAACCTTGGGAAGACCAGTAACAAAATCCATGGTAATGTGCTCCCACTTCCATTCTGAAATTTCAAGTGGTTGCAATGGACCTTTTGGCACTTGATGCTCCGCCTTGACTCGTTGACAAGTTTGACACCTTGAGATAAACCCCGCTATCTCTCTCTTCATATTGCTCCACCAAAATGTATGTCGAAGATCACGATACATTTTGGTACTCCCAGGATGGATTGCAAACGGCGTGTTGTGCGCCTCCATCGTGATTTTATACTTCAAGTCAGAATCGTTAGGAACACAAAGTCTGGAGTTGACTCGAAGTATTCCTTCTTCATCGATTCTTGCTTCCGGAATAGCACCTTCTTGCACTTTCTTCCTCATACGCATCAGCTCCAGGTCTGTAGCTTGAGCAGCTTTAACTTTATCAATTAAAGTTGGTTATACTCGTATATTCGCCATCATCATATGGGTCCCTGGAGTCTTTAACTCTATCTCCATCCTTTGTAAGTCATACAAAATGGGCCTTTGCGTTGACAATATCGCACTCGTACCCGCATATGATCTTCTACTTAATGCATCAGCTACTACGTTCGCTTTTCCAGGATGGTATTGGATGGTATGATACTAATCTTTCAACAGCTCAAGCCATCGTTGTTGTCTCATGTTGAGTTCCTTTTGAGTGAAGAAATATTTGAGGCTTTTATGATCCATATAAATCTCCACCTTCTCTCCATACAAGTAATGCCTCCAAATCTTAAGCACAAAAACGACTACTGCCAACTCTAGATCATGAGTAAGATAATTCCTCTCATATTCTTTGAGTTTTCATGAGGCATAGGCTATGACTTTCCCATATTGCATGAGAACACATCCTAACCCTTTGCCCGAAGCATCACTGTAGATGACAAATCCCTCCGAGCCAGATGGTATTGTCAGAACAGGTGCTGAAATGAGTCTCCTCTTGAGTTCTTGAAAACTCTTCTCACATTCCTCGCTCCAATCGAATTTTATATCTTTTCGAGTCAGCTGGGTTAATGGAGTAGCAATTCGAGAAAATCCTTCCACGAATCTCAGATAATAACCAGCTAAGCCGAGAAAGCTACGTACTTTGGTCACTAACTTTGGTTGCTCCCAGCGTTGAATTGCTTCAATCTTTGTCGGGTCAACAGATATTCCATGATTTGATATCACTTACCCAAGGAATACAACTTTCTCAAGCCATAACTCACATTTCTTCAACTTGGCATAAAGCTTGTTTTCACGAAGCTTTTGAAGTATCAGCCTCAAGTGTTACTCATGGTCTTCACGGGTTTTGGAGTATATGAGGATGTCATCAATAAAGACGACCAAAAAGTGGTCCAAATATTCTTTGAATACTCGGTTCATCATGTCCATAAAGGCAGCAAGAGCATTAGTCAATCCAAAAGACATGATTAGGAATTTATAATGCCCGTACCGAGATCTGAAAGCAGTCTTTGGAATGTCCTCAGTTTTAATCTTCAACTGATGATATCCGGAACGAAGATCAATCTTTGAAAAGAATTTGGCTCCTTGCAATCGGTCAAACAGTCATCAATGCGAGGCAACGGGTACCTATTTTTGATGGTGACATGATTTAACTCCGATAATCAATACAAAGTCGCATACTTCCATCTTTCTTCTTCACGAATAGAACAGGGAGCACCCCAAAGAGACGTTACTAGACGAATGAAACCAATGTCTAACAATTCCTCAGAGTTGGGTTTTTAACTCCTGAAGTTCAATAGGAGCCATTCGATATGCGGCTTTGGAAATGGGTTTTGTACCGGATTCAAGGTCGATACAAAATTCAATTTCACGCTCTGAGGGTAGGCCAGGAAGTTCTTCAGGGAATACGTCAGAAAATTTATTAACAATAGAAATATCATTCAAATTTGACGTATTTTTATTTAAATCCGTGACATGGGCTAAGAAAGCTTGACATCCATTTTTCAATAAACGAATAGCTTTATGACTTGATATGATAGTGATTGACTTTAGTGGTTTGGTTGCTTGAATTCGTACAATAGGTTGGTTAGGAATATGAAAGCTAACAACCTTACAAAAATAATCGATTTTAGCATAATGAGTAGTTAACCAATCAATCCCTAAAATCACATCAAATGCAAGTATTTTCAAAGAAATAAGATCGACGGTAACGTATGTACTTCTGATTTGAATCAAACAAGACTTATAAACAGTGGATGTAATGAAGGTTTCTCCCAACGGAGTTTCAACAGATAAGTCAAAGTCTAATTTCTTTGGAGTCAAATTTAAACGTTGAGCGCAAGTAGGAGAAATGAAAGAATGGGTAGAACCGGTATCAAATAAAGTATAAACTTCGCTAGAGTTTATGATTAGCTTACCTGTGATCACCTCGTTCGGATTCCTCGCTTTTTGGGAGGTTACCAAAAATGCTCTCCCTTGAACTACCAGTTTTATCTTGTCTAGGACACCCTTTGATGCCTCCATCCCAGCTGGACTTGACTTTGGTGCACGATAAAATTAGGCTAGGTGACCTTCTTTTCCGCAATTGTAACACGCTTTGGACTGCATCACGCAGTTTGGACTGATATGTCCCTCCCCTCCGCATTTGTAACATACGATCGGCGGTCGTTCTCCTTCCTTAACAACAAGTGTTGGTGCTGACATATTTTCATCATTATTGAATCTCCTCTTCTTGAAATGTTCACTCTTATTGTCATGACCATGATTACCACCGAAGTGATTACCATTTCTGGCATATTGATTCCCTCCATGCTTGTTGTCACCGCTTTGATGACTGCTACCACTAGTATTATCGACTTGTCGGCTACTCTCTCTTGGTTGGGTTGACTCATTATCGCACTCCAATAACTGAGCCCTATTCACAACATCTGAATACAAACACAGTTTGTGAGAAATTAGGTATTGACGTATCTCGGGTTTCAAATCTCTTAGAAACATCCACGTCATTCTCTCATCATTATCAACCAAGTGGGACGTAAACCGAGACAACTCGGCAAACTTAGCTTCGTACTGTGCCACGGTCATATTGTTTTGCTCAAGCTTGATGAACTCTACCTCCTTCATGTGTGCGAATACTTTCTAAAAGTACTTGTCATTGAATGCTTCTTGAACTTCTCCCAAGACATCTTCAAAGACGGCGAGTCGAGTACACTTTACAGATTCCCACCAAAGAATCACGCCTCTGCTGCATAACATGAAGGTGGCAAAGGAACCTTTTGCTCCTCGTGAGCATCCTAAGACATCAAATATCTTATTGATCTGCTTTATCCACGTCTCCGCCTTAAGTGGTTTTGGCTCTCCAAAAAACTCCGGTGGTCCCAACTTCTTGAACTGCTTAGTGGTGACCGTTCGAGAGTTGTCAGTATTTCCACCTGCATTTTGGATAGGAGCCACCCTCGCCTGATGTTGCATGAATTGCATAAAGCCTCTGAACATCCCATTGTTCATCATTTGATCGTTGTTGTTTACCTGAGGATTATTGTCTTCCTGTTGCACATTATCCTGGGTATTAATCTGTGGTGACTCAATGGTCTCATGTGCTTCATTGCTTATCTCAACAATTTCGGATGCCATTTTCAAATACTGCCACAAAACAAGGGTTAATTAGCATATCACATATTATCCCTATACTCTGACCGACCAATTAAATACCAAATAAACTTAGGTAGGTCATACTAGCGAAGGAATTCCCCGTTTCTCCCCTTCTAATTCTTGTCTCACATCTCAGCTAGGGATCATATCCCTAAGCTTTGATACTAACTGTGACGCCCCCAAAATAGGTATACATCACCCATCTTGAGTCGCCAAATATATGGTACAAAATTCAAATACAACTTAATTATACAACAGTCGTGTAAAATACGACAAAATATAATTTAAGAGTTTTAATAAGAATATTGTCATCTAGAAAATATCCACACTCAATGGAGTCCTCATTAAATTTATTATCACACTATTTAACAGAATAGTGAGGACTACTAATGCTATCATTTGGACCGTCACTCCGTTCCCCGACTAGTCCCAAATATATTCTCATTTTCTGAAGAGAACAATGAAAGAAAAGGGTGAGCTCAACTAGCCCAGTAAGAAATATTATAACTAAGATAATGCAGAATAAATTATCATTAGCCTTCAACAATGTTAAACTGATAGAATATAATAGACAACAAGTTTAACTGCAGCGGAACAAGCAATCCATTAGAAGAGTCAAGTAGAGCATAAAATCTAATATCTTCTATGATTTAAAAAGATTTTCATCAACATTATTGTTGAGACTCAGCTTAAAAAATAAACCACATCATCCCTGCACCACGGCCAAGGATATTCATGTAATCATCAATGGTCATGATTGTGAGGTCCCCAAATCCAGATACTTGAAACCCGAACTCGGTACATCACGATACCATTTCTATGAGCGGAATAATACTAATAATAATAACAATAATATAAAACTTAACTTAAGTGTACATATACATCAGAGTCTTTCTCCCAAGTACGTAACCTTTAAACATTCATTACATGTCATAATATATAAATATATATATATCATAGTCTTCATAATCTAACCTATTACAAATACTGCAGAAATTCTTATTTGGTTAGCTTTCCTTTTTCCTTTGCCTCTCGATTTCTAACTTTCCGGGTCCTTCACACTTATAAAAATATTTAAATTAAGCAAGGATGAGCATTTGAGTGCCCAAAAAGTATTATATATATATATATATAAATGAAAGAATTTAAATGTTTTCTTAATAATATTCTTCTACAACTAGTCAAGAGTTGTGAAGTAATCTGCACTAATAATAATAACATAACAACCCTCATTCAAATTTTTGAAACTACGATTGATCGTATATGGGGTTTCGTGACATACCATGAACATTGTTTTCATTTTCAAAAGGTTTAAACAGAAATTCATCTCAGAAACTGGCATGACTTTCACTTACTTAGCACGGAGGGTGATCTACCTTGTTGTACCTCAGATTGATCAATACTACATTTACATGAACGATGTTATCGTTTCATTCCGTCTTCCATTGGGCGCATAAAATTTTCCCATTTTCGGATGTTCATATCTCGCTTAAGTTTTCATAACAAAGGTCTTATATAATTCAACATATATGTATATCAAAGGGTATCAACATGCGATGAAAAATAATGATTGTCCAAGTGGGGACACTTGTATAATCATTTATAGAAATTAACGTAATGTAATATATTTATCCGAATTATCATATACTAGCATGTTGATAATCAATGGGCATATATAATATATAAAGCTTAATAATGCATATAATAATAATAATAATTCTCGAACTTCTCACTTCATCCATCCATCAGATAAAAGAAAATGCAAAGTTAGGATATCTGCCTCGATGCTACCGCTTACTACTATTCTCAACTTAGTTTTATCTTTTATGAAATCACCTATCATTAATCGATCATTCATTTTACCGATTAGTATATCATAACGTAATACATAACACGCGCTATCATAACAAGACATTCCTAATCACATTGCCACACAATCTTTAACAACCATCAAATCACAAATAAACATTTATCTAGCCAATTATCTAAGTCCGTATCAATTTCAAATATGCCGGTTTACCGACAACTTTTTTCGGTAATAATCGAGTCTAAGACTCTATTCTCAGTATCACAATATCCATTAGATAACTTAAATATTAGTCACACTATTTTTTTCATGGCCTTATAATAATTATTAGATAATTATTATCATTTATCATAATTTTTGAAATATCGTAATCATTATTAAATGATTTAAGATCACATAATTCTATTATCATTAACATTTAATCAATATTAAATTATTAATGAAACCATTGTCAAAATATTAAAGTTATGTATAATAACTCAAAATATTTTTAATACATTTATATTACCCTTTAAATGATTTTTAAAATATTTAAAATCATTATTAAATAATTACCATTAATATTTAAATATTAATGAACTATTATCTAAATATTAAAAGTCATTAATTATAACTTAAAATATTTTTAATCCATTAATATCCTTTTAAATGATTTTTAAATAAATAAAACCATTTTTAAACTAATTATTTAATATAATTATTAAATAAATTTAATATCATTTATAATAATTTAATAATCATTAATATTAAATTATTAAAGAAATTATCCTTTAAATATTAAAGTTATATTTTATAACTTAAAATATCTTTAAACACTTTATTTTTATTTAAAATGATTATTATAATAATAAAATCATTTTTAACTAAATTATTTAATATAATTATTAAATAACTTTATTATCATTAATCATAATTAATTAATGAAATTTACCTTTAAATATTAAAAGTTATATTTTATAACTTAAAATATTTTTAAATACCTTCTTATTATTTAAAATGATTTTTAATATAATAAAATCATTTTTTAATTTATTTATTCAATTCATTTAATAAATAACTTAATTATCATTAATATTAATTTATTAATGAAAATTATCACATAATATTAAAAATTATTAAAATAACTTAAAATATTTTTCTTATATCATAATATAATTTTAAATGATTTTTCATGAATTAAAATCATTTTTAAATAATTTATTTAATATTATAATTAAATAAATTAATTACTTTTAATATTCCAAAAATATTAAATATTTATGAAATATATTTAAAATAATTAAAAACTAATTTTCAGAATTTAAAATAATTTTTTTATAATTTATTTTGTATTTTTAATAATTTAAAACTAATTTTCTATAATTATTAATTAATTTCCGGAAAATAATTTATTTTCTGTCGCTAAAGGGCTATAGCGACACTTTCTGTCGCTATAGGTGTTCTTGAGCTCAAGAACAATCGATGTGTCGTTGTTCGAGTTACTTCTTTTTGCGACCTATCAGAAAACGCGATCCGATCATGATTCGTCTATCTCAAGCATTGATATTATACACAAAGATGCAATACTACAACTATCAACAATTAACTAGGTCATACATCAAACACACAAGAAGATCTCGAGCTCACAAACCTCCTGTCGAGCATTCCCGGGTTTTCCGAAACCCAAAGTGATCAACCACCACTTTCATGTCTAAATATCTAAGTGTTCTACTCAATATTTATGTCATCTAAAGGTTTAAATCTATAGACTATATGTCAAGGTACAAGTTCATAACATCAAAACATCATATCATCAAAACACGTAAGATCCGCATGGTCAAACCATGTCGTAAATCTGTTTTTCTTGATTTCGAAATTCCCGTAATTGCCGATTCAATGTTAATGGTCTACTTTGACCGCTTTGTCACGCTTGATCTGTTGATTGTTTATGGATATTACTACATAAATCTACTTTCCACATTACCACCATACAAATTGAATACAATAACAAAGAACAAAAATCATCAAATCATCGACATAGAAGCTTGAAATATTGTCGACGCCGAAAATTTTCTCTCGTTACCCAGATTTCTTCCTGGTCATGGCTCATCAACGACCTTTGACCATTAATAACTTGAATTATAAACCGGATCTAAGCTTGATTCTTGCTATGTATGAAAGATCTCATACAAAGCTACAACATTAAACACTTAAACAACAAAAAATATTAAACACATAACAATCTACATACGTCACGATTTGATGTCGTAACACAAAAATAATTTTCCAGATTTTGAAAATCTTTAATTTCGAGCACTTTAATGTTATGGATTTGATAAATACCAACCCGCATCATCACTAGAGACTAAATACAAACATATTCTATCACTCAAACATAACATCTAACAATGAAAATTGGATGTAATTTGAACTATGGTTTCATACCTTTTATGCTCAATTCTTGATTTCGCTATTGATTTGTTGTTGGATTTCGTGGGGCTTGATAATGGGTCCGATATACTATATATTTTCGAGGTTTGGGGCTTGAGAGTGTTAGTATGAATGTTGTGCAATTTTTAGTAACCAACTCCACTTTCTCTCTCTTCAATCTATATATATACAAATATAATGCATGTATTGGCCGATTAGGGCTTGTTGTCACATCTTAGAGTCAATGAAGTTGTTGGAGTTGTTGATTTGGTGAACCACCACCCCTAATGTCAAAACCTAGATCAGTAGCTTTAATTATATAAGAGGGACATTTTGTCATTTCCTTAAATTTCTAGAAAATTGCTTTTAGGGTTTAGGGTTTGACATTTTAGTGTTTAGGTTTGAGCCAATTTGGGTTTTATAAGTAAACAAAATCTAGGATTTCCAATTTAGGGTTTACACAAAAAAATTAAATAAATAAAATTAAATACTTTTAGTTTCTAAAATTTTGAAAAATAAATTTGTTAATTAAATTAAGTTTGTAATTACATGAACATTAGGGGTTTATTACCCTTAATCATAATGAACTTTGCTAATAAAGCAATTAGGGTTTAAAATATCGATCATTACTAGCTTTCTAGAAATACAATTAGGGTTTCTAGAAATTAAATTAGGGTTCTAGGTTTTAGGGTTTGAATTTACTAATTAAGTTTATTTTAATTAGCAATTAAAGTCTAACACACGTGTTATTAATCATCGTAATACAACTCTCGATGCATCAAACCTCCATTTTTGAGGTTTTTATCGTAAATTAGGATGATTAGGGTTTCTAATATTGGAAATTAGGGTTTAACATTATATATTAGGGGTTTGGTCAAAATACAATCGTAATTAGACCAATTATCGTGCTATCAATACTACCATAATTGATAACCATTATATATTCATATAGATATATTCATAGCAAAAAAAATCAAAATATATGTAATATTATATTATTATTCTCATACCTTGACAATAAATCCAAAATTAGGGTTTGATTCCATATCCGATTATTCTTTCATATTTAACCTTAATAATTAAGGTAAAATAATTAACTTAATAATCAGTACAAAAATTCATATAATAAAATAATTATTATATTTATTCTAAAATCACTTCATATATTATTTAAATAATATATGATTATATATTCATGGAAAATAATTAATAAAAATATTTCTATCTTAAAATTAATTATTATAAAATTATACTTTCTAATAATCAATATTTCTAAAATAAATTTACTTGTAAATATTCATGTAATAAATATATTTTTATTTACCACATAAATACATATACACATAATCTTGTACAAATCCTCATCCTTAAAATAAATAAAAAAAAAAAAATTTATACACAAAATTTATGATTTATTTATATAGAAAATATCTAGTTGTCACATTCACCTCCTTTATAAGGATTCCGTCCCTAATCACCACTTAAAACCTACACATAATCGGGTACATAGCATACACGATTCTTCAGAATAGATCTCGATTAACTTTAATCGAACCGATCTTTAATTAATCACATTAAGCTTGTTTTTCTCGATTAAACGAAAATTTGATTTCTAAAAGAACTCAAATTTCTCCTCAAAATTTCTTTATAAAATAATTTACTATAAATAGAAAAATTCTAATTACGCAAATAAAAGTTATTCGAATATAACTCGGAATTGCATTGCCAAATTGCCACCGCCAAGTTCTCGAACTGGCCATGTTGAAGACTCTTGATGTTGACTTTGTTGGTTTGTTCGATGATGCTTGGTCTCGCTGATTGCTAATGCTCCACTATTCTTACCAATATTCACACTACCAAATTTCTACCCTCCCTGCTCGGACAATCCTTAACCCTATGCTCCAAAGATCCACAAATAAACAACCACCGTTCATTCTAGGATTGGGGCAATGGGAGAGATGTGACCTCTCCGCACTTACTTATAACACACAAATTTTCCTTTCAAACATTCTCCTGAGTGGTTCTTTCCACATGTCTTGCTTTTGACCAAGCTTGGCTTCTAACTCCTTCTTGCTTCACCCGCACGCTTCCAAAGTAGTTTCCTTTCTTTTCCATCAAAGACTCCTGCCCCACTATTAATTCTCACCTTCTCACCCTCCCTCGACCTTGCCTTTGTTTTCTTCTCTCCTTGTTGTAGAGACTCATAGCCTCACTTCCCTCTTCCGCAATTATAGCCTTCTCCATGAGTGCCGCAAATGTTGGGATCTGCAACACCGCCACCTTATTATAGAGCTGTGGTTTTAATCCCACCAAATCTCCTCGCCTTCCTAGCCTCCGATCGACTTGATGCGAGCAAACCTAGCTAACTCATTAAATTTCATGGCATATTCCGCCACCGACATATCCCCGCTTCAACTCCGTAAATTTTACCTCCATTCTAGCCTCACGTCTTACTAGCCAAAAATAATTCTCAAAAAATAAGGTCTTAAATCTATCCCATGCTACCACACCTCGCCTCCCCGCCTCACCGATTCGCTTCCCACCGTAAATTTGCCTCACCCTTCATCATGTAGGTGGCAAAAGAGGTCTTTGCCCCTCACCTACCCTAGCTATTACAAACGCCTTTCTCAATTTCTTTAACCCAAGTTTGGGCTTCTACAGGTCAACCATACCTTTGAATTCTCAAGTGGTCCTATCCAAAAGTGATTATTTGCCAAAATAATTATCCTTCCCTTGTTGTTGCATGGCTCGAGCTACCATATTCGCGAATCACGATTGGGTCCGCTTTTGTTGTCCTTCAACGTTGTTGACAAACTCTTCGCCCTCCGATTTCGAGTTCGACGCCTTGGCGGCATTATCTCGGTTAAATAAAACCATAAATTAACTTACATTCTAAACCTTATCATATAAGTTTAAACTTATTAAACTTGTTTCATAACTCAAACTTTGATTCATATTCATTCATTGCTTTCAAAATATTTTACATATCACAAACATAGTGCTTTAAACATCACCATCATCCCATCGTGACTACAAAAGTCTGGATTTACTTCACTACTTGTACAAAAGTTTTATAATAATGCATTACACGTATATACTAAACACACATATATATATTAAACATGCTTACACAACCTAACCTATACTACCTATTCACTACGCCTTCTTCCTTGGACTTTTACCGATGATCTTCTTTTCCATAAACAAAACATGCTCCCTGTTTATAGTCGTGACAATACAGTGGTATGCCCTTCATAACCACAAAGATAACATATTCTTTTCCATTTCTTCTTCCCGCTTTTCCTAAATCATGGTCTTCTACCTTCCTTTTTCCCTTATCTCTGAGTCGCATTACCGAAGTTGCTTGAGGCTCCCATCCGATTGATTTTGAGTTTAAGCTTATCCTGCTTCTTCCATTGTTTCTATTAACGCTTGACGAATTGCCTATTAAGCGCTTTTCTGCCTTCCACAACCCTTCTAGAGAAGATATCTTGTTCCTCAATTCTTGCATCTCCATTGATGCTTGATCAACTTCAACTTTTAGGGTCCTAATCACTATCTCATTAAATCCACTATTTCCGGATCTCGTAATATGTTTTCTATGATGACCACCTCATCCGAAGTTGGTTTCATTTTGAGCTTCTATTTCCGCTTATCGCTTCGATAAGAGCTCCTTCTTTACAATCCGTGGATATCCTAATCCTTTTCACCGACATCTACACACAAAATTATCCCGATTAGCATATATTATATACACATAGTCAAATAATAGTTTTGTATGAATTATCTTTTATTTTGTTTGACGATGAATTTATTCAATTCATCTCTTTTAAACTCTATATGAGCTATTTATATTTTCAACGTTTCCCTATGTTCTAAGGTTATAGCCTAAGGTCTAACCCACCTAAGGTTTCTAACCCTATAGCTCTGATACCATTCTGTGAGGTCCCCAAATCCGGATACTTGAAACCCGAACTCGGTACATCACGATACCATTTCTATGAGCGGAATAATACTAATAATAATAATAATAATATAAAACTTAACTTAAGTTTACATATACATCGTAGTCTTTCTCCCAAGTACGTAACCTTTAAACATTCATTACATAATATATATATATATATATATATATATATATATATATATATATATATATATCATAGTCTTCATAATCTAAAAAACTATTACAAATAACACGCCAAATTTTATTTGGTTAGCTTTCCTTTTCCTTTGTCTCTTTGCTGAACTTTTCGGTCCTTCACACTTAGTCGAAAAAACATTTAAATTAAGCAAGGATGAGCATTTGAGTGCCCAATAGATATATATATATATATATATATATATATATATTAAAAGAATTTAAATGTTTTCTTAATAATATTCTTCTACAACTAGTCAAGAGTTGTGAAGTAATCTGCACTAATAATAATAACATAACAACCCTCTTTCAAATTTTTGAAACTACGTATTGATCAGTATATGGGGTTTCTGTGACATACCATGAACATTGTTTTTCATTTTCAAAAAGGTTTAAATGAAATTCATCTCAGAAACCGTCATGACTTACTTACGTAGTTCGGAGGGTGATCTACCTGTTGTACCTCAGATTGATCAATACTACATTTACATGAACGATGTTATCGTTATTCTCTGTCTGCTTGGGCGCATAAAATTTTCCCATTTTCGGATGTTCATATCTGCTTCGGTTTTTCATAACAAAGGTCTTATATAATTCAACATATATGTATATCAAAGGGGTATCAACATGCGATGAAAAATAATGATTGTCCAAGTGGGGACACTTGTATAATCATTTATAGAAATTAACGAAATGTAATATATTTATCCAATTATCATATACTAGCATGTTGATAATCAATGGGCATATATAATATAGGCTTAACAATGCATAATAATAATAATAATAATTAAAACTTCTCACTTCTATCCATCGCATAAAGAAAATGCAAAGTTAGGATATTTGCACGATCACGTACCGCTTACTATTCTCAACTTAGTTTTATCTTTTATGAAATCACCTATCATTAATCGATCATTTTACCGATTAATTATATATATCATAACGTAACACATAACACTGCCTATTGCAGTCAGCACATTCCTAATCACATTGCCACACAATCTTTAACAACCATTGAATCACAAATAAACATTTATCTAGCCAATTATCTAAGTCCAGATCAATTTCTGAAACATGTCGGTCTACCGACAGCTTTTTCGGGTAATAATCGAGTCTAAGACTCTATTCTGTATCACAATATCTGATTAGATAACTTAAATATTAGTCACACTATTTTTTCATGGCCTTATAATAATTATTAGATAATTATTATCATTTATCATAATTTTTGAAATATCATAATCATTATTAAATGATTTAGGTATCACATAATTCTATTATCATTAACATTTAATCAATATTAAATTATTAATGAAACCATTGTCAAAATATTAAAGTTATGTATAATAACTCAAAATATTTTTAATACATTTATATTACCCTTAAATGATTTTTAAAACATTTAAAATCATTATTAAATAATTACCATTAATATTTAAATATTAATGAACTATTATCTAAATATTAAAAGTCATTAATTATAACTTAAAATATTTTTAATCCATTAATATCCTTTTTTTAAAATGATTTTTAAATAAATAAAACCATTTTTAAACTAATTATTTAATATAATTATTAAATAAATTTAATATCATTTATAATAATTTAATAATCATTAATATTAAATTATTAAAGAAATTATCCTTTAAATATTAAAGTTATATTTTATAACTTAAAATATCTTTAAACACTTTATTTTTATTTAAAATGATTATTATAATAATAAAATCATTTTTAACTAAATTATTTAATATAATTATTAAATAACTTTATTATCATTAATCATAATTAATTAATGAAATTTACCTTTAAATATTAAAAGTTATATTTTATAACTTAAAATATTTTTAAATACCTTCTTATTATTTAAAATGATTTTTAATATAATAAAATCATTTTTTTAATTTATTTATTTAATTCATTTAATAAATAACTTAATTATCATTAATATTAATTTATTAATGAAAATTATCACATAATATTAAAAATTATTAAAATAACTTAAAATATTTTCTTATATCATAATATAATTTTAAATGATTTTTCATGAATTAAAATCATTTTTAAATAATTTATTTAATATTATAATTAAATAAATTAATTACTTTTAATATTCCAAAATATTAAATATTTATGAAATATATTTAAAATAATTAAAACTAATTTTCGAATTTAAAATAATTTTTTATAATTTATTTTGTATTTTAATAATTTAAAACTAATTTTCTATAATTATTAATTAATTTCCTAAAAATAATTTATTTTACGTCATTAGAAAGGGCTATAATGACACTTTACATCGTCATATAGGTGTTCTTGAGCTCAAGAACACCGATGTGTCGATGTTCGAGTTACTTCCTTCGACCTACCAGAAACGCGATCCGATCATGATTTGTCTATCTCAAGCATTGATATTATACACGATGCATACTACAACTATCAACAATTAACTAGGTCATACATCAAACACACAAGAAGATCTCGCTCTCACAAACCTCCTGTCGAGAGCATTCCCCGGGCTTTCCGAAAACCCAGTGATCAACCAGCCACTTTCATGTCTAAATATCTAAGTGTTCTACTCAACATTTATGTCATCTAAAGGTTTAAATCTATAGACTATATGTCAAGGTACAAGTTCATAACATCAAAACATCATATCATCAAAACACGTGTAAGATCTGGCATGGTCAAACCATGTCAGAAATCTGTTCTTCTTGATTTCTGGAAATTCCCAGAATTGCCGATTCAATGTTAATGGTCTACTTTGACCGCTTGTCACGTTTGATCTGTTGATTGTTTATGGGATATTACTACATAAATCTACTTTCCACATTACCAGCTACAAATTGAATACAATAACAGCAACAAAAATCATCAAATCTGTCAGATATAGAAGCTTGAAATATTGTCAGACGCTGGAAAATTTTCTGGGTTACCCAGATTTCTTCTCAGTCATGGTGCCAATTAATTTTTGACCATTAATAACTTGAATTATAAACCAGATCTAAGCTTGATTCTTGCTACAGATGAAAGATCTCATACAAAGCTACAACATTAAACACTTAAACAACAAAAATATTAAACACACAACAATCTACAGCGTCAGACATTTGATGTCAGAACACAAAAAATAATTTTCCAGATTTTGAAAATCTTTAATTTCGAGCACTTTAATGTTATGGATTTGATAAATACCAACCCAGATCATCACTAGAGACTAAATACAACATATTCTATCACTCAAACATAACATCTAACAACAGAAAATTGGACAGAATTTGAACTAGGGTTTCATACCTTTTATGCTCAATTCTTGATTTCTGGCTGGATTTCGTGGGGCTTGATAATGGGTCTGATATACTATATATTTTCGGAGGTTTGGGGCTTGAGAGTGTTAGTATGAATGTTGTGCAATTTTTAGTAACCAACTCCACTTTCTCTCTCCTTCAATCTATATATAGACAAATATAATGCATGTATCAATGATTAGGGCTTGTTCTTTGTCATCTTAGAATCGATGAAGTTGTTGGGAGTTGTTGATTTGGTGAACCACCACCCCTAATGTCAAAACCTAGATTGTAGCTTTAATTATATAAGAGGGACATTTTTGTCATTTCCTTAAATTTCTAGAAAATTGCTTTAGGGTTTAGGGTTTGGACATTTTAGTGTTTAGGGTTTGAGCCAATTTGGGTTTTATAAGTAAACAAAAATCTAGGATTTCCAATTTAGGGTTTGCACACAAAAAATTAAATAAATAAAATTAAATACTTTTAGTTTCTAAAATTTTGAAAAATAAATTTGTTAATTAATTAAGTTTGTAATTACATGAACATTAGGGTTTATTACCCTTAATCATAATGAACTTTGCTAATAAAGCAATTAGGGTTTAAAATATCGATAATTACGGTTTCTAGAAATACAATTAGGGTTTCTAGAAATTAAATTAGGGTTCTAGGTTTTAGGGTTTGAATTTACTAATTAAGTTTATTTTAATTAGCAATTAAAGTCTATCACACGTGTTATTAATCACTGTAACACAACTCTTGACAGATCAAACCTCCAGTTTAGGTTTTCCGGATTAGGGTTTCTAATATTGGAAATTAGGGTTTAACATTATTATCTAGGGTTTGGTCAAAATACACCGTAAATCAATTGACCAACCATTATCAATACTTTTACATACCTTACATATTCATATATATTTTGAAAAAAATCAAAATATATGTAATATTATATTATTATTCTCATACCTTGACAATAAATCCAAAATTAGGGTTTGGATTCCATATCTCGATTATTCTTTCATATTTAACCTTAATAATTAAGGTAAAATAATTAACTTAATAATCAGTACAAAAATTCATATAATAAAATAATTATTATATTTATTCTAAAAATCACTTACATATATTATTTAAATAATATACGATTATATATTCATGGAAAATAATTAATAAAAATATTTCTATCTTAAAATTAATTATTATAAAAATATACTTTAAATAATAATCAATATTTCTAAAATAAATTTACTTGTAAATATTCATGTAATAAATATATTTTTATTTACCATATAAATATATATACATAATCTTGTACAAATCCTCATAATCTAAAAAATAAATAAAAAAAAAACTTTATACATCATTCAAAATTTATGATTTATTTATATAGAAAATATCGGGTTGTCATTCCAAATGAATAATAAAGAATGGAATAACGGAAGAATTCACCATGCGTGTGATAGAATCAAGATGCACGAGGTTATTCTAACGAATAATAAAGAATGGAACCGTGTCATGCGTAATCCGCGCATGTGATATATTCCAATGAATAATAAAGAATGGAACCAGTCATGTGTAATCACTTTCATGACGTGATATTTCAACGAGAATAATAAAGAATGGAATAACAACAGAATTCACCAAGCATGCGATATAGCCAGCATGACGAGTTATTCCAACATAATAATAAAGAATGGAATAACAACCTTACGGTATTGAAAGAAAATAACTCTCTTCATGAATACAAAAGAATAATACCCTTACCTTGAAGAAAAGACTGGATACTTGAATAGTGAGGTAAAATAGACTTCTCTTCTTCTTTCTCTATAATTTCTCTCTATAATAATTGCTTTATAGCTTTAGTGAATTGATGAGAAATGAAGGAAGAATGAGCTTCTATTTATAGGAAAATATAGTTTCGATAATTTACGTTTTGGGGCTCAAAATATTACAATATAATACCTTCTTCTTTTTTCTTCATTTTTAATTTAGTCCCCGCAAGTATTATCAAACTTTCACCACCTCCCCTAATAGTAAATAATGTGAATCAATAGTTCAATCATGTGAATCAATAGTTATAATCATGTGAAAATACGAATTACAGTATAGTACCTTCAACTATACCTCTATTTTTAACTTAGTCATGCAAGTATCATCAATCTTGCACCACCTCCCCTAATAGTACAAGAATGTGAATCAATAGTACACACATGTGAACAAATAGTTATAATCATGTGAATTAATAGCAATTAATTGTTTATTTATCCGATTAAATACCCGATTGGTCAATATAACCTCCAGACATCAATTATTATCGAAATAAATGTCGATTTTCAATAACACTAATAATTCCAACACAATGGAACTATCAATTTCATCTTTAATCAACACGAACTTATTCATCATTAATATTATAATTCACAATATTTAACAACCAGGTCGTTCCCAAGAAAGAGGGGGCATTCTGATAAGGATTTCTCCTTATTGGTGCGTAATTAGGTGACCAAACCTCTCCTTGACAGAACTTCTAGACATTGTCAATACTACAAATAATAATATGAATAACTTTGCCGTCTCAATTATTGATTTAATAATATATATTATGCAGATGATACTGTGACAATAATTGAATCAATAATATGAGAGATATGATGCAACAATTCATCGTAGCAATAATTACGTATAACCGAGTGACTTCTCACGTAAGCATCAATAATCAATACCGTAGTGCTACTACGCAACCACGCCAGACATTCTTTTCTTTACTACCAAGTAGTTCAACAGTTTTAACGGTAACACTTTCGCCGTTATTTTCATAAAAAGATAGTTCTGTCGTTTTCTAACTACGACAATACTTTCATTGTGGGGTCCTACAATGATTGTGTCGTCATATGAATATTCCCTGTTAAAATGAATATTCCCCGACCAATCGAATATTATATAACCACTTACTTACTTTGAAAAATTTATAAATATTACCCACAACTATAACATTATATCAAATCCACACCATAATATTCAAAAATATATTTCGAGAAAATTATTCTTTATTCATAAAAGTTGGGGTCTTACAAAGAGTATAAGAGACACAGTATTTTTAAGTGGTTCAGAGCACTCAAGGCTCCTAGTCCACTCTTCTACTCCTTGAGTAGGAAATCCACTAAGGATATCTTTACAATCTTTGAATCTCACAGATTCCTTCAAGACTAGCAGTCTTGGAACTTCTTAGTTCACTTTGAACTCTTCAAGTCCAGCAGACTTGGAACTTCTTTCTTCACTTAAAGGATGGTTAAGTTCTTGAATGGTGCTACTCAGTTACTGTTAAGCTTATGTTCGAAAGAACTGAGTAGCTGAGCAAGCTTTCTTTTCAGATCGTAGAGTTGAGCTTTTAGTGTTCTTCAGCGTTTTGTTGTATGCTTGCTTATTTCCTTGCATCAGCTTATGTTTTGCATATAAGGTGCCTTTGAAATGTATCCATTTGAAGACATCTGTTGAAGTATTAATTGTATTTGACATTTTTGAGCACTGATGGTGACTTTCTAGAAATCTTCTGTCCAACCGTCTGGCCCACTGACACTGCAGACTGCTATCTCACCTAACACCTGAAAAGGTGTTTTCAGCTAACATGTAGTACTTTCCTTAGCTTCTTCAATGCGTTTCTTCGTTCTATACTAAGGATGAGTGTTGTGTCATTGGGATTCCGATAGTCTCAACGTCTGTAATCCATTCCACATTTGTTAACTTTTATTCTTAAATAAATGAACAAGGCTCGATGCTTCTGATGCAGACAGATGATTCTCTACGATCATGATCGTGGTGTCTTGCCACCTTGGTGCTTGATCTGGTACTGATGGAAGAGAACACTATGATTTCTCTTAAGCTCTGGTAGACTACGATCTTTGCTTACTTGATTTGCAGACTCTACGCATTCGAGAGCACACTAGGATCTTTGAGTTGGCTCGGCAGGAGTTTGGACCACTCTACGATTTTAAGAGAGGCCCTCCAAAGAAGAAAGACTACGATTCTCGATGCTCTACAATTCTGCCTTGGCTTCTGCAATTTCTTGACTGGCTTGACAGACTACGATTCTGTTGATTCCTATCTATTACATCTCACAAGTTAGATCAACTTAACAGCTTTAATCTTCTTTTTTATACATTCATTTACAGAATGATAAACATAAAGCACAGATCAAACCTAACAATTTTTTATCTACCACTAAGTCCTTGTATACATGTATTCCTTGAAGGACTTTACATATAGGCATGAATATTTACTTTTAATATCAAATTTAAATATGCAATTTCCCAACAGACCTATCTTCCTGGATTCGAAAAATATATAATCCCATTTTATTGTGTAGCTCTTGTCAAAGGATTTCCAGAAAGGTATAGCACACCTCTATCGGATGCCCGGATTGAAAGTTATGAAGGTTCGAGCGGACAACGCATTGTCCAAGTATACGAACTTCGAGACAACAGGACCCACAAGGCCCGGGAAACCACAGAGCCACAGTAGACCAGATTTACCGCCAGTTTAACTCATGACCATCTTGGTCTATAAATAGACCCCCCCATCAGCTCATTTGAAAGAAAAATAGAAGAAAAGGAGAGAAAACTTTGTCCATTTTAGCCCTTAACCTCTTCTAGAGTGCTCCAAACTTGGATATTTTTCTTTCTAAACACTTGTAAGCTCATAATCTACAACATATCAAAATTTAACCGTTGAAAACCGAGTTTTCAAGCTCCAAAAGCGATCTGAAGTCTTCTTGGCAGTCCACTATAAGATTTTTCAAATTTTTAAGCTTTCTATTGGTTTGATATATATATATATATATATATATATATATATATATATATATATATATATATATATATATATATATATATCGAGATTCTCACCAATTAGTTACGCGGATCGTCGTTCTGTGGCTTTTTCTCTTATATATATACAGTCCATTTCAAGGGCATACCCCTTTATCCAACATACCTTGCATACCCCTTTAGCGACGTACCGGGCGACGGTTCGGTCCGTCGCTATATCAGAGAACCGTCGTCTTAACTTTTAGCGACAGACAACATATAGTGACGGATCTCTAATATAGCGACTTGATGAACTTAACTCGTCACCCTATTCATCGGCTAAAGTGGAGTATGCAAGGTATGTAGGATAAATGGGTATGTCCTTGATCCTTTCTATATATATATATATATATACATAAACTACTATTTAATATCTGCTTTAATTGCTTTTGCAATGTAAATCCTTAATATTCTAGTCTGTGGACTAGATTTATCTAAATCTAGTCATCTCTAACTTTTAACCAGTTCAAAGTGGCTAAATTGGAACCGTTGAAGCTAGAATGGCTAAAATTTATTTAAATCTACTTTATTTCTAGTTTTTATAAATATTAATCAATCATATGAGCCTAGGAGCCATGAGGTCTAAGATTCAGCTTACGGATCTAGATCTAGTTCCCACGATGGACCCTTTTCAACTGTACAGCCAGCTTGTAAATTATTTATGGTGTTTGGACATCCTTGGATGGCTTTCATACCCATAAGGATCCCGACATTGCTATGTATATTATTTTCTCGAAGATACTTCGCATCTCGAAAATAAAATCAAATCAAGACAAATATGAAATAAAAATGAAAGTATCAAAGGCCTCATTTACCATTGAGCATAAGGGTTTGAAAACCTATTTTTCAAAACATTATTGCTATATCTTGCTTAAAATTGAACTTTTATACAAATCAAACCCTTTGTATATAGGTGCAAACGAGGCATAATACTTCTTTCAGATAACTGCACATAGGCCCAATAAACACACTCACACATTCAAATTAATTAGGGAATTGAAAAGTTGCGGTAACCGTGCTTTTACGGAAGTTGGGGGGGTGCCTAACACCTTCCACCCGATTAATCAAGCCCCCGAACTCTATGCATCTCGATTTCCAAGGCCTGTTAAACAGAGTCCAACCATTGGGCCTTTGTGTAAACCTTTTCAAAATCGGTTGAGTTAATACAACCATTTCAAATCTACCAACTGGCGACCCTGATTTTCAAATTGTCGACATTTTTATGTCGGACTCTTTTCAAACTCGTAATTTCAAACAAAACTCAAAAAAATAGAGAATATAAAAGGTAAGAAAAGAAAAGAGTAAAAAATTTCCCGACGTCGACAGTTATGTTATCCGAAATAGAATCAACAAGTTCATACGTTATTATATTCAGATCTAATCTAAGATTTGCTCTTTCAATTCCATCAAAGATATCAGATTAACTGCTAGTTAGACAATTAATAGATTAATCACAAAATATAATAATCAACTCAATAGGATCAACAAGTGAAAATAATGATAATTGAATAATTGAATTGCAAAAGGTTCCATTGTACCCCTAATTGGGAAATTAGTTCATCATCATAATAAAAACAAGAAGATCAAAATTAAATAGCATCATAAGTACAAATAATGAAATTAAGAAAAGAAAAAAAAACTATGACGAGGAATCTCTAATCTCCAAGCTTCAATCTTTGCCTTAAATGTTCTCCAATAATGTGACGCCCCCAAATTCGGGTACTTTTAACCCACAGATATGGTGCTACACGGTACTCATAACTATACATTCTTTTCATCGAAACAACATCAAAATGATTATATTTACTACATTCATTTCATTGAATTTGGCCGCATACTGGGGAACCATCATGTCCCCTTGCTTAAGTTCTAAGAATTTAATCTCCATTCTCCCCTACATGCTTGTAGGAAAATAGTTCTCGAAGAAAACCTTCTTAAACTGTTCCCACGTAACAACATCTGTTCTAGCCCCATCCTGGTGAGCCTCCCACCAGAAGTTGTCTTCTCCTTTCATCATATAGGTCGCAAAAGAAGTCTTTTGTGCCTCTCCTACGTTTGTAATAACAAACGCCTTCTCAATTTCCTTTACCTATGTCTAGGCCTCTATTGGGTCTGTGGTTCCTTTGAACTTCCGTGGACCTACACTTTTAAATTCCTTAAAGGTAGTCGTTCTGGCTACCCTAGGTATCGCGGGTGCTCTACCCCTGACTTGATTAAATGCAGCCATTAATAAATTAATGAACTCTTGCATAAGGTTGTTCTGACCCCCTTGGTTATCGTTATGGGATTCAGCTTCCTGATTACGTTGTCTTCTTCTTGGCGGCATTTTTCTGATTAAATAAATAAAGTTTCATTATTATCTATTTGCTTACTTAGTTATTATTCGTCAAACAACAACTCATACCTTAACAAAGCACATTTAATAAAAAACTTCATTATATTAATATGCTTCTTCATAGTTTGAAACTATTTACAACTTGATTCCATAGCCAAAGCTATTACATTCCTATCCCGCGATTGAATTTCACAAAAAATGGGATTTACAAAAAGACTACCCTTTAATTATAGAAAAGAGGATTTTACGTCACTACACATATACACAAAAGTTTTATTGATCTATACTTCCTCCATCTACTTATAATACTACATGACAACATTCTCATGCTTCTAATTCGCAAGAATCGACAAAATATCCTGACTAATAGTATGTCGAGTTTTCCCCGACTCAATCGAATAACAAGCAATTTTCAGCTTGAAATCCTCATAAGCACTCTCATTGATGTAGGACATCCGTGTTATTTTCTGGTTCTTCTAAACCAGTTTCTTACGAAGCTCAACGGCCTCATTCTTATCATCGGTCTCCTTATCCTTCATGAGCAGCTTCTCATCATGCTCTATCTCAAAATCTGCTTCTACAGACTCCTTAGCTTCATGGAGGTCACTAACCTCCTCCCTCGAGTTCTCACACAACAGGCGTTAGCTTGCAGATTCCGGCCAAACCTTTGCTAGATACAATGCTCTCATTGTGTCTGGAGGTGTTGGCTCTAGTACAGGTACCACCGTATTAAACGATGCTACCTCCATATCCTCATCCACATCGACCACCATATCGAGATATGACGCCGATCCCAAGTTTTCCATGTCCCCCTCTTAATAGTCCTCCTCTGAATAGTCATCCTCTGAATAGTCCTCCTCTGGCTCAGACTCTTCTAGGTTCACTATTGGTACCCCCCCATCGCAATCGCTATCGGCTCTACAGTTTTATCGACTCTTCACTCACTACGTGTATATCCCTATACATGAAACTATCGATGGACATCTACAATAACACATAACATGTTGATTAGTACATAATCACAATAATATAAGCACAAATCACATTTAATTTATTTAGGGTTAATTTCCATCTTTTAAATCTTTCGGTACTGAGTTTCCTCAATACTTAATTAACTCATTCTACTCGAGTTCATCAATAGTGTTTTTACGAAAATTTCTCGAAAAACTTTTATTTTCGTCTTGGAAAATTCAAAACAATTAATCCTAGCACATAGCTAGAATCCTAACTACATCCGCACATTATAGGTCTTAGAACGACCTTCAAACAGCTTACTCACATAAATAAATAATTAAATTCATTTAATTCAAATAATCAAATAAAATTTAATTCACATAAAAATTCGATTTTCTCGGGCTTTACAAATGCAATCTCCAAGTCTCTAATAGAAGTGGCTCTCAATGAATTGAAGTCAAAAGTCTCCTTAAACTAAGCTAAAATATAGTATTTATAACTCATAAGAAAACCCTAATACATTAGGTAAGTCAAAGTCTTTCTTTAAAACAAAAAAGAAACAAAATCATCAAATTGTCTGGGGCCGCTGGCGCCCTAGTTACCTTTCAAGGGATGGCGAACCCCACGCTCGACATATCCGTAATCCTCAAAGAGTTCTCATGGCGGCCGTGGCCAATATTAGTACCAAAAGTAACGCGGCCCGCGCTACTCTGCCAATTTGTCCAATTTGTTCAATTCTTCTCCCTTTCATTTATTAAGCCCATCCATGCTCCTTTCCTGCAAAGTGACACAAAACACAAAAAGTAACAAAGAAAATTAACAAGAACACACAATAATTCAAGTAAAATAATACCTAATTTGTAGATTTTCTACTCAATCATCAATTTTTCAAAAGCATATTTGGTGTTCATTAGCTTCTGTTATGATTGATAACTTTTTCTGATTATCTGCTATTATGTTTGAAAATAATATCATTTTAATTTTTTATATTGTAATATTTTCATCGTTTGTAATAATTTATAATTTTAACTTTTAATATATTTAAATGGATTAGACTATTTAATTAAAAAAAAGAGTATAACCAAAGTATTAGAACAGTAAATAGGGGTGAGCATTCGGTTATTAACCGAATCGAACATGAAATTCGGTTATAACCGAAACCCGAAAACATCATGTTTTAGCTATCCGAACAAGTAACCGAAATTTGTAATAACCGAATAACCGAATTGGTTATTCGGTTATTCGGTTAATAACCGAATTTAAACATAATCCATAAACAGTTCAGTTCAGTTCCTACAATGCAGTTCAGTTCCTACAATCCATAAACATAATCCCATAAACAACAACAACACAGTTCCTACAATCCATTAACATAATCCATAAACAACAACATAGTTCCTACAATGATTAACACCATAAACATTTGCTACATTTGTTGTTGCTTCTGTTGAGTTCCTACTGTTGCCCATTTGCTACATTTGTTGCTCCATAAACAACAACATAGTTCCTGCTGCTGTTGAAGCTGTTGTTGTTGCCCATTTCTTTGCCCATTTGTCGCAAATGAGTACGCAAAACTGTCATGCAACTGGTTATGAAATTAAAAAATAGAATGAGTCATGAAAGACAAATCATCAATGTCACATGCATAAGATAAATCATCAGCATTCATCAAGTAAATTAAAAGATTTCACTATTCCAGATGCACTTGAAACAAGCTTCATAAAGATTAAACTCCAATTGAGCATCATATTGAAATATTTCAAGTTGAAACATAACAAACAACCAAAAAAGTTGAAACTACTGAACAAACCGAGTTCCATCTTTTCTCTTTGGGAATTAGTAAATTAAAGGCACACATAAAGGGGGAAAATCCCATTCCCCTACAGCCCTACTTCAACGTATTGATGTCAATGTAAGAACAAGCACAATAGTTACAAGTTTCATGAACTATTCAAAACTTACATTAATAGAAGCTAGCTAATGCTAATGTTCCCTAACCATAGTGTAATTCTATATTTCCACATCAACTTGATTTAACAAATTACGCATACATTTATCAATTACTAAAGATTTTCCCTCTTTATTTTTTAGTTATGCAATATGGAAGACAATTAATAATAAATAAATAAATATTGAACAATTAATCTGAATTTTGTGATAGAAGCATAACATAGCCATATGATGCAGAAAAGCCTGGACTCCTTCATACACACTGACATAAGCATCCAATAGAAAATTCTATCAAGTGAATGAAGGAACAAATTGGGAACTAGGAAGTCCTATATTCACTACATAGACCATTCAAAGCTCAAAAGACTTGCATTAGTTGTTTAGAAAAGTTCAGTAAGCCAAAGAAATTTGTACTGGTAACCGGATGGCAGATGAGACTTGCTTGACTCTTGAGACTTGAGAGATTGAGATATCGAGATGAAGGACCGGCTGACCGCTGCGCCGAAGGCGATGAGGTGATGGTCGTCGGCGTCGACCGATCAGAGAATTCAAGATCTGGATCTGGTCGTCTGGGTTTGAGAGTTCGAGATATGAGAGAAATTGAGATCTGAGAGTCTGAGAGAAATCGAGATCTGAGAGTTCGAGACGATAAGATTTGAGAGAAATCGAGATTTGAGAAATTGTGATCTGTAGTGTCTAGCGTGATTTGTTGATTGTTCAAACTTTAGAGACTGAGAGTAGGAAGGACTGAGCAAATTAGTAATTAATTTAGACTTTAGTAAAGTAGATCTGTACTCTGTACTTTGTTCGGTTATATAAATATTTCACCTTTACAAAGTTTTGTTCGGTTAACCCGAATAACCCAAAAGTAAAACCCGTACAAACTAACCAAAAACCGTAAAAAAATTCGGATATAACCGAAATGTTAAAAATAACCGAATTATCGAAAAATTTCTTGTTAAATTATTTCAGATTCGGTTGATTATTCGATTATATCCGCTGGCTTTCACCCTATGATAAAAGCTAAAAACCCACAAAAACTCATGTTTCGCAAGAAAAACACTTCTTACTTGAATATTCTTATAAACACATTTTTATTAAGATCATTATGCAACTCTACAAAAACTCATGTTTTGCAAGAAAGCTATTCAAATTTGATTATATTTATCTCTAAAATTATTGAATGAATAATTTAATAGGGATGGTATCATGATGTAACTGTTATAAACCTCTTTTTAAAAATAAGACAAATTAAATAATGAGGCATTTTGTGTAAAGTGGAGGTTAATTCACGAGGTCTCACTTTCCGAGAAGCTAAAAAAATATGTTTTTGACTTTCGGAAGATTTTTTTTATTTTTATTTTTACAAATTTTTCTTGTTGTTAGTGAGCTATAAAGGAAAATGAAATAAAAGTTAATTTCTATATTTAGCTGACTAGTTTACCCATACACTCCGGTTAATATTGATTTTTTAAATTAAAATTTTTAAAATTTTAAATTTAATATGAATTAATTTAATTTTAAATAATATAAGTATAAATTTTTTAAAGTATATATAATATTAGTAATTAAAATTTGTTATTTTTAAAATTTAAATAAAAAACATAAATTTTGAATTTGAACATATATCGAATTGTTGTGTTTGTATATAGAGGATACAAAGATAAAATATAAAAATTACTTCCTTCGTTCCTTAATATAAGTCGTTTTAGAGAAATATTTTTGTTCTTTAATATAAGTCGTTTGAGAATTTTAAGTAAGCATTAATTGCTTAGTTTCCAATATTAACCCAAGTATTAAATATAACTTTGGTTCTCTCATTATTTTCTGTCCAATAAATAACAATATCTTATTTCAATACAAGAACAATATAGACAATTGATATTATAGTTAATGCTATACAATAATTACCTTAATACTTGCGCACAACTCTAAAACGACCTATATTAAGAGCATTCACAACAGTTTCCTTATATTTATCCTTTGCAGTGCTATTGGGTCATTCTGCAAAATAGGGATTCAATTCTTTCATTATATACCCAACATGTTTCTTATATTGTTTCCTTAAATAATAAAATTTAAAAGTTAAAGGTTAAAATTTAAAAGTTTCAACAGTCAAAACATCAAATTAATAATAATCTTATAATTTATAAAAGAGACAGTATAATTTATCAATTATATTCCACTTTAAAATAATTTTTATTTTATTTTAAATTTTAAATAATTTATGGAGTGAATATTGAATGGTTGTAGTTGCAAATGTATCAATATCAACTTTTAAAAGTTAATTTGTGAAATTTTTAAATTTAAATTTAATTTGATTCATTTAAATTTCTAAAAATAATAAATTTTATAAGTAATAGTATTTTTATAATATTTATAATTATATTGACATAAATTAAATAAATTTATATCAATTTTAAATTTGAATACGTTTGAAATTAATTTTTAAAAAATAAGTCAATATTAAGTTTATAATTTGAAAATAAAGTAGTAAAAAATATCAAGATGTGTATGATTGATGAGTTGTCCACTTAAATGAGGGTGTGAAATGTCATTTTGTATATATAGAGAACAATCTTTTGACTCCCTCACACTGAAAAGTAAAATCTTATATAAGGATTAAAATAGAGAGTCAAATAATGATAAAGAAGTTGTTAGATAATGATTTGTTGATGTATTCCTCAAAATTAGGGATAAAAAGTTGATTAGAAAAATTGTTATTAATGCTCTAAGGAACAGAGGGAGTACTTATATTATTTACTTTTCTATTTAATTTTGGATAAAAAACACATAAACAAACATCCCCCCACCCCTCTCTTTTTCACTCTCACTCATTTTAAAGCTCACAAAAACTTTGTTACTAACTCTTAAAGATAATAAATTTCCTTTCCCAAGACTCATTTATTTACTTTAGAGCATCTTCAATAGTCTCTTCAATTATTTTGGGATATTTAAATAGGTGACTCAGATAAATTTTTTTTTTATTTCCAACAACCTATTTAATCTTAGTCATCAAATCTGCAACCTCATTCTATCTTCAAATCTACAACCTCATTTTCTCTCTTTAAAATATTTATGAAAGGCTAAAAATATTTATTTTGGAAGTGGTTAGTATGAAGTTTATTTTGGAGTAAGTTGGTCAATTGACCAAGAGAATACTGACACGCAGGCGAGGTTGTATGTGTGTCATTATTCTATTGGTAAATTGACCAACTTACCAAAAAAATAACTCCATGCTAACCGGATCCATTTATTTTGCTTGATGAGTTTGATGTACAACTCATTGAATTGAAGAGATTGATGAGACACAAAATATGAAAGTAACAAATAATACTCTTCAAATTGTTACGTATGTCAACAAACTTCAATTAGAAGAGTTTTTTTTTGCCACTACTGTTGGAGATGCTTTTACATTTTGTTTTTTGTTTTTGAGTTTGGGACGAAAAAAAGAAAAAGATGTTCTTCTACTACCCGAACAGTATATTCCAAATAGAAATGTGGAAGAAAGCAGATGATTGTTCATTGAATGTAATGATGAAAATGGATGAAAGATCCACGGGAGATCAAGAGACGTTATTTAACGACTCAACAGCTTCCTCCCCGCTTTAACCAAAGATCGCTATGTGTATGAGCAAATTATTATTGAACAAGATCTATGGACATTAAGCATACGCTCATGATCCATCTAAACCAATCCAAATTTCAATTCAATACAAGAAAACCAATCGCCAAGAGTATTATGCCTCTTGCTAATTGGGGTATTAATCCTCATACCACCCGTACTGTTGATTCCAGTCATACAACAAAAACCAGATACATTTAAGTAAGCATTAATTGCTTAGTTTTCAATATTACCCCAAGTAATAAATATAACTTTGATTTTCTAGCTATTTTTTGCCAAATAAATAATATTTTCTTATTCTAATATAAAAGTAATTTAAATAAATAATATTATATTTAATGTCATACAATCATTTCTTTAATACTTGTGATAATTCTAAAACTATTTATATTAATTAACGGAGGGAGTAGTTCTTTGTGAGCAACAAAACAAGGTAATAGTGCTTTGTGACTAATTGTGAGCAACAAAACAAATAGGCTAATACGTCATTAAAGAGTACAACAAAATAAATACGTCGTCGTTTTGCGCTACACATCTTCCTATCCAGTCTCCACCGAGCTTCAGTACAGAGAGGCAGAGTGAGCAAGGTACAACAGTATATATGACCAACTAAGTACCCTTTCCACCTTTCAGTTTCAAATGTATATTCTCTCTCTCTAAAATTCCCTCTCTATTCAATTTCTCCCTCTAAATCTCACACATATGCACATGTGCCTGAGTGTTTGTGAATAAATTTGAATTGGAAGAGGAGAAATAACTGTAATAGCGATGATGATGAAGAAGCATTCATCGCCAAATCTAACCATACGCCAAACCTTCTGGTTCGGATGGAAGCTAGTGATCATACTCTCAATCACTCTATGTGTATTGGCTCTACTCAGAGTTCAACGCTCTCAGTCCCAACTCTCTTCTTCTTCTTCTTCGTATATTCTCTCTCGTAGATCTCGAACTCCTGTTGAATTCTATGGAAACCCTAAAATTGCGTTCCTGTTTCTTTCTCGTCAAAACCTGCCTCTGGATTTCCTATGGCAAACCTTCTTCGAGGTACGAAATTTTAGAAATTTAGAAAGTTGGAACGTTTGTTGTGAATTTTGGATTATTTAATTGGCCACTTATAAAGATTCATTCATATATGTTAAAACGTTACGTTTGTCTTATTTGGTTAAATTGATCATAGGAGAGCCACACCTTAAAACTAACGGTTAAAGTTGGAGAGCCCAAAGTCATCAAAGTCCCATACCATCTATGTGGGACACAAGTCCCGTATCTTTGCAATTAGAATCATAACATTCCGCCACTGGTGGACGACTTTGATACCAACTGTTACAAATCATGGGAGAGTCAAACCTTAAAAGCTAGTGTTAAGGCCCAAAATTTATAAATACCCACATCAAAATTCCATATCATCGATGTGGGACAGAAGTCCCCCATACCTTGCAATTAGAATCATAACAAATTGTTTTTTTGGTTGTGACTTGTGATTTCTGGAGTATTTGAGCATAGCAGAATGCTTACCATGTGCTATATGTGTTTTTTTTCATACTGGATTTTGTTTGATTTTTGTTGTGGTTTATGGGTATTGCAGGATGCTGAGGTGGCTAATTTTTCGATTTACATTCATTCGGAACCTGGTTATGTGTTTGATGAATCGACTACGAGGTCTGCTGTATTTTATAATCGACAATTGAGCAATAGCATTAAGGTGATAAATATGTCTCCTCCTTTTCTCCCTTTTTTTTGTTTTTGGTTGGATTGTTTGGTTGATAGGAAAAAGAAAATTTTAAATTTGTTAATGTTATATTTTTGGTCCACACAATCCAGAGCTTTTGTGAATTGAGCTAAACCTACTAGGTATTATTAGAATCAGTTTTTTGTTGCTTTGTTTCTTTCCTCCAAATGTTTAAGATAAGAAAAATTAGAGATGAGCTTCTTTTATTTTTCCTTCCAAACAAATTCTAATGTATTCGCTTCCTCAGCTGCAAGTGGAACTAAGTAATTTGTTTTGATTGCATTTGTTTTACTGTTAAATGAATTCATTGTTTTGTTTTATTGGATTACTTAAGTGGTGATGGTGCAGGTAGGTTGGGGAGAATCTAGTATGATTGAAGCTGAGAGGTTGTTACTAGGAGAAGCTCTTGGAGATCCAGCAAATCAAAGATTTGTTCTCTTATCAGAAAGGTTCTCCTCTTCAGTCTATACTGTTAGAAGTTGTTCAAAGCATGGATTTATTCTTGTTCTCAGAATGTTATGATTGTAATCTCTCTGATATATATGCACACACATGTACCCACAAACAAAACTATGTCGTTTTGTTTATGAAATTTAAAATGACAACACTGTCACTAAGTGACACAAATGAAAAATGCAGTAATGAAATACCTTTGCCATAGCCAGTTGGCTGTGGTTGGTCTAACCATGTTATCTCCATATGTGTTTATGTATGTGTGTGTATATATTTTCAGATTCTGTTAATGGTTTAAGTTGGACTTGTGGAAGATATCATAAGTCTTTAAAACCCTTGTGATAGCTTTATATCGCACAGTTTTACTCCTGATGGAATTCTGCTAATGATTTCAATTTTGCTCAACCTTTTCCTTTTTAAGGAAGTAAATTGGATAATGGAAATACAGAGAAGAATTCCCACTTTTACATGGTTATTAAAAAAACACCTAGTATAGACAGCTTCGTGCGACTAGATATTCAAAAGCTAGTGATTTAGTAGGTTACTTCATTGGCTTAAAAGTTATAGTGCAATATGTGTTAGATAGAGATGAAGTGAAGGTTGAGGGGAGGAGTGAAAAAGGTATAAAATGATTGAAAGCATCGTTAACCTTTTATTTACAAAATATATCAGCTTTAGGTCTTGAGCTTCATTTTAGCTTCTATAATTTTCGAAAATTATTGGGTAGTGAAAGGACCAACAACTGAATTACTACGGCTTTAGTAATATGCTAATAGTTGGATTTAGTGTATTTAATTTTCTAATTGAGTTGATGTAGAAGATGGCAACACAGGGTTTTTTGAAATGATTTGTGGTAAAAAAAGATACCACTAGAACCACTTGTTATAACTTAACATTTCCTGCAAATATTTAGTTTATTCTTTCTTTTTTTCATTTCATTTTTTTTGTTCCCTTGCTTAGTTAAGCTTTCGACTTGCTCTGTTTAGTTCACTATTGTGACACCCCCAAATTCAGACACTCATATCTCGAATTTGGTTCGTCACGTATTAATTCTAATATCATACTAAAATCATTAACAACGGAAATAATATAATAATTTACATTGATATAATATAAATATTCATATCCCAAGGTACCGTAAACCGCTTACTAAAACAATCCAAGGTTATTATACTTAAACATAATTTAATTATCCTTAATACATCATTATAATCATCATAATAATAATAATACTTCTACACTTACAGGACTAAGCTATTCTGTAGCCTTGCCCTTTCCTTTGTCCTTTTCTGATGTACCGCCTTGCTCTGCCTTAACTGTAATGTTTTTAGGGAAGCAAAATGAGCAACAAATTTGCTCAGCAAGTAATATAGCAATAAGAATAAGCAGTTATAACGTTTGAATCTTCAAAGGTATAAGACATCAAGAAGTATCAAGAGTTTTCAATAAGTATCGCTATAGACTGAAGGACATCAACATGATTTCAAAGTTTATTCATTTTAAGGTTCAATAAGAATTAACACTGAACAGTCACTAAGGACTAAGAACTCTTACTAGAATTAACAGTTTTATACTATAATCCAATATAAACGAGTACAACATGTGATAAGCCTAAAGTATCCTACGTTATGCATAACATTTAAACATGCTAGTATGTGCGCACGTCGGTTTCCCGGAAATTATACAATTTCCCCTTCAATGAGGGTTGTTCATCTCAGTAGATTTACGAGAGTCCGCACCAAGTCAATTGGTTTGGATAACTTTCTAACACATGATAATAGTCTAGCCGAATAAAAGGCTTAAACAATTTTTATAATGCATTTAAGAACGATAAGTTCAATGTTTTCAATAACGTCGAGGTATACAAATGATTTTCGAATAGTAATAGATATTTGCTCGATATAAATATGGTTGATATGACAATAATTCGGATTATACAAATATATACATACAGTGTAAGAATTAGGGAATTTGCGTAATCATAGATTCCTTGCATGAAGTAAATGCATAGGTTAGGATACTTGCCTTTAGCGTTGATTACCACTTATAGCGAAAAATCACCTCAATGAACAATATTATCCTATTTATGTATGTATAGGTATTCATTAGTCACACACACCTTGATATACATATGCACATACATTTATCACACATATTTAAACTTATGTAGGCTACACACAGTCAACTCATAGATGTATAATTCACATTGTTCTTATTTTTAAACTCTTTAGTACCATATGCTCATCTTTTATTTGTATTTGTGAAATATCACTTGCTTCACGTAGTTTAAAGAACCTTTAAGCTAGGTTTGACCCTTTGTTAAATTTACTCATAAATTTCCATTTTACAAAGTTAAAAGAGCTCATTATATCAATTACTAACCATAATGTCCATTAAACCACATAACATTGCCAAACAACCTCTTTCTACGCATGCTTGCATGTATTAGATTTATTTGTATAACTCTCTACTAGAAACTCTTTTAGTTCATGCTTGCGTAGTTTATAACGTGTTTAACTAGATGTGCGAATATGTTGGTTATCTCTAGAGGCATAAAGCATCCTATCATAGTTGTTCAAAAGTTCACAATACAAGTCGTAGAGTTTTCAACTCAATTGGTTTTCAAATATTAAAATTTCATGACAAACAAACTAAGCATGCAAAGTACGTTGAATTCACATTTCATATGTATTTATAAAACTAACTAAGTTGCAAATACATGCTCAAAAGGTTAGATTTTAAAAAGGCGTAAGGTTTTCTAAACATAGTTTTCGCCTTTTAGCTTTTCTTTCAAAAGATTATATTTCAAACTCCAACCCTACTAAAACATCTTGCAATACACATTGACACATGTTTAAGGATTATGTATGCTCCTTAAGTTAAGTTAGGTTAGATCAGTTTAGGTCTTCTTGTATCAAACAATCAAAACAACAACATAAGTCACTGCAGGACCCCCCGCCGGGGTGGACCCTTTCATACTGGGGCGGGCATGGCTATTGCAGTTTGAGAAATGCCACTCCCCTGCTACGAACTGACATGCCAAATTTTTGACCAAACAACAATGTAATGATACTCAATTGATATGAACTTACTACTAAACATCCCTAGCATGCCTCTAACAATTCCAATCACATAAACAATCAAATTCCAAAATCAATTCAAGATTTGTGCCATTTTTCCAAAGTTTAACACATTTAGCGATTCTCTTCGTTACGGATTCGTTACTTGACCAAATTACTCCTTTTAATTTTCGTCGATTTCGTATTCAACCATATTAACAATGTCTAGCATCAATTGACAGATTCTATCATGCTTCAACCATAAACTTTTCAACTCAAAACAAGTATTTTAGCACTTTCCTAAGAACTTTGCAAAACTTGAATTTAATAACATATAAAGGATATTACCTTCTGTGAAGTTGAATTGCTACTCTAGCTTCAATTTGCAAATTGTATATGCTCAACCCAACCACACACACAATTTGAAGTTTAACAGAGAATTTAGCAAAAAGTCTGTGAATGAGAAGGGCTCCATTATAGGGAAACTTGTGACCAAATTTGGGCTTTGCTCAATGAATTAAACCATTGGAATGAAGAAGAAGCTGATGGGTATGAAGGATTTGATGGAAGAGCACTATTCAGACCACTCCCTTCATCATTATTTGCTATCACTGAATTTGGTAATGAGAGACTAGGCCAATGGCATATTACGTGAAGAAGAAAAGAAGACACTCAATTTGGGACAACTCTCTAATACTCAGCATTTGACAACCACTATTAGCATACATGGGTTTATTTGATATTTGTCCCCAATTGTGCATACATATACACCCACTCATATAATACACATTGAATTATATAATCCATGTACATTGATTTATTTCAAATAATATTTACATTAGACTAGGATATAATTTAGGTGGGTACCAATATTACTTTCCATAAAACTATTCCAATTCTACATAATTATTAAAATAATCATTTAATATTAATTATTTATTTAGCCAAAGTTATTTTCCCTCATAGGTTTAGAATACCAATTTAAATACTTTCACACACATCATGGGGTCACATAAGACTCTTTCATGCAACTTAGTAAATTACTTAAGTCAAGCTTACTTTTATCATATAGTTTTATATAATAATTATTCACATTCCAATGTCACACATCATTTTATATTGAAGGAAAAACCTTATTATATATGATTTCTCCTTACATGCTATTGTTCATGATAATATGAATTAGTCAATCACATTATGTAATTAATTATTTATTAATAGTACTAATTAATTTAATCCATTTCATTATTAATTAAATTAGTACTTTCTCGTTTCACCATTTTGCCACACTAGGCATAATTTCACAAGCTTAAACTAAGCTTCTCATCATTTCTACTACATTGCTTAATTATCACATGCTTATTCAATTAAATTAGTTACCACAACTCATGCCAACATTATATATATATATTTATATTCAAATAAATATTCAAACAATCTTTATTCTCAATATTATAATTTATTAAAATTCGCGGGTATTACATCCTCCCTCCCTTATAAGAATTCCGTCCTCAGAATTGTACAAGGTTACACAAATAAATGGGGATAATCCCTTCGCATCTTAACTTCTAATTCCCACGTTGCCTCTTCGGTATCGTGGTTTCGCCAAACCACTTTCACAGAAGATATAATTTTATTCCTCAACGTTTGCTCTTTTCTATCTAGTATTTAAATAGGAATTTCCTCATACGTTAGATTTTTCTCTACTTGAATGGTCTCTTAGGAGATCACGTGTCTATAGTCGGGCTTGTGTGGACGTAACACCGAAATGTGAAACACGTTGTGGATGTGTTTCAATTCAGGTGGTAATGCAACTTTGTATGCCACTTCGCCCACTCGTTTCAATATCTCGAATGGTCCTATGAACCTCGGACTCAATTTCCTTTTCTTTTTGAATCTGATCTTCCCTTCCAGGGAGACACCTTCAAAAACACAAAACTACCGACTTCAAAGTCTCAGTTTTGACGATGTAAATCGGCGTACTTCTTTTGGCGATCTTGAGTTGCTACCAATCTGGCTCTTATCATTGTTACCATGTCGGCCGTTTGTTGAACTAATTCCAGTCCCAAAAGTCGTCGTTCTCCGACTTTGTCCCAACACAATGGCGTTCTACATTTTCTCCCGTAAAGAGCTTTATATGGCGGCATACCAATACTCGCATGATAGCTATTATTGTAAGCGAATTCTACCAATGGTAAGTGGTCATCCCAATTCCCCTTGAAGTCCATCACGCAAGCTCTAAGCATGTCCTCCAACGTTTGTATGGTTCGTTCACTTTACCCGTTAGTTTGAGAGTGATAAGCAGTACTTAATCTCAACTGAGTTCCCATTCGTTCTTGCAAACTTTTCTAGAATTTTGACGTGAAACTTGGATCTCAATCGGAGACAATCGACACTGGCACTCCATGTCGCGATATGATTTCCTTTACATATAAATTTGCTAACTGGTTCAAATTGAATCAGATCTTGATGGGTTGAAAATGAGCTGTCTTCGTCAGTCGGTCCACGATAACCCAAATGACATCATAACCCTTTTGTGTGATCAGAAGTCCAACCACGAAGTCCATCGTAATGTGCTCTCATTTCCATTATGGTATTTCCAGTGGTTGAAGTAGTCCACTTGGCCTCTGGTGTTCTGCTTTGACTCTTTGACAAGTAAGACATCTACTAACGCACTCTGCAACCTCTCTATTCAAATTAGGCCACCAAAAGTGGTGTCGAAGATCCCGGTACATCTTTGTGCCTCCTGGGTGAACAAAATACGTTGTATTGTGTGCTTCGTGCAAGATTTCCTCTCTCATTATGGTTACAGCTGGCACCCATACTCGACCCTCAAATCTCAATATACCGTCCTTATCCATTTTGAACTTTTCTTCCTCATTTTCTACTATTCTCTTTCTTATCTTCTCACATTCTTCATCTTTCTCTTGTGCTTCCTTTATTCTATCTAATAACTTCGGGTGAGCTTCCATCACGAATAATTTTCCTTCCGCTTCTTTCGGTTCCTCCACCTCCATTTCCAACTTTTCCATTTCTCTTATTAATTCCTCCTGAGTTGTCAATTTGAATAACTTCTCCCTCTCTTTTCTACTCAAAGCGCCGGCTACTACGTTTGCTTTTCCCGGGTGATAAAGAATTTCGCACAAGAAACCGGGAATGAGAGTATATGATAGCAAGGATAACATACAAGTAAAGGTAATTGATATTTTTATCTCTCTCAACACTAGATATTTTATCCTCCATTGTTAACCTTGTGATCGCCTATACTGACTCTCACGTCAGAGCTATCCCCCGACGGTCGAAGCCATCAAGCTTTTGGTGTTGTCGTGTTTATTGTGCAGGATTCGGACGAGCTTTACGTGATTGGGGTTCGTGGAAAGATCTTGGCGTTAACACCTAGCATACTTCTATAAATGACAACATCCCCTAATATCACAAAAGACGGGGACAACCACTAATCATACTACCCTTCTAACATTTTCAAAAGTTTGGGGTTTACAACTATCTCACATCTTATACAAAAGACTGAGATTACATTACGATATATACATCACATAATAAAATACTATAACTACTAAATTCCTACACCTAGACCTCAATCTATCATTCTACGCTCCACAGCACTCTGGTATTCCTTTTAAGTGATGTGCGCCACTAAATCTCGGCTTATGGTGTGTCGGGTCTGCCCCTGCTCTGCTGGGTAATGATATACCCGATCAATCAATCTCTCCATGGCCGTGCGAACAGCATAGCCCATCTTGTTCATCTTCCTCTTGCATCTCACCTCATCTTCTAGATCATTAGCCCTGTCATTGGCTTCTTCCCACTTCTCCTCAAAGTGAATCCTCTCCATCACTTCCATCTCCAGCTGGGTACGAAGAGCTTCCTTCTCGGCCTTCTCACTAAGCTCCCTCTGTTCTGACTCCTCTAGCTTACCTGCCAGCTCCACGTTCCTAGCTATCGAACGGTGAAAAAGAGTGCTCATCTGTACTCCTGCCTCCTTGTGATATGCAAGTTCTACTTCGAACTCATGCATCCTCAATTGCCTCTCAAGAGCCTCAGCCTCTAGCTCCTCGGCTCTACGTCCTAACTTCAAAATTTGTTCCTCATACTCACCCAACTTCTAATCCTTATATGTAGTCTCATCGGTATCTTCTGCGGGTTCCTCCTCCATGGGCTCTTCCTCTGTATCCGTCTCTACGGGAAATGGCTCCGTCTCCTTCTCCTCGTCATCATCATCGATAGGAGCCACTGCCGAAATAGGCTCAACTATCAATGGTGCCTCATATACTACGTGTATGTCACGCGGCTCCTCCTCTACCACTCTACTGGGTCCTCCCATGTCAGTCATCCTACAACCACAAACACAAGACACGTAAACAACAACTCCATTAGAATGTTAAATAACCATAAGTTCATTGTATAGAATGAAATTATATTCCATAACACACTAAGTCTCTTCCTAGGGAAACTCTACATAAGTTTCATTCCTCTCTATCTTCTAAGTTTTCCTAAGTTATATCCTAAGGATTCTCGCTCCTAAGGTTTATAATCTAATGCTTTGATACTAACCTGTGACGCCCCCAAATTCAGACACTCATATCTCGAATTTGGTTCGTCACGTATTAATTCTAATATCATACTAAAATCATTAACAACGGAAATAATAGAATAATTTACATTGATATAATATAAATATTCGCATCCCAAGGTACCCTAACCGTTACTACAACAATCTGGTGGTTACACTTAAACATAATTTAATTATCCCTAATACATCATTATAATCATAATAATAATAATAATACTTCTACACTTAAAGGACTAAGCTATTCTGTAGCCTTGCCCTTTCCTTTGTCCTTTCCTGATGTATCGCCTTGCTTTGCACTGTAATATTTTTAGGGAAGCAAGAATGAGCAACAAGTTTGCCCAACAAGTAATATAACAATAAGAATAAGCAGTTATAACGTTTGAATCTTCAAAGGTATAACAATAATTGATAGTTCAAGGACATCAAGAAGTATCAAGAGTTTTCAATAAGTATCGCTATAGACTGAAGGACATCAACAGGATTTCAAAGTTTATTCATTTCAAGGTTCAATAAGAATGAACACTGGGCAGTCACTAAGGACTAAGAACTCTTACTAGAATTAACAGTATTATACTGCAATTCAATATAAACGAGTACAACAGGTGATCAGCCTAAAGTACCCTACGTTATGCATAACATTTAAACATGCTAGTATGTGCGCACGTCGGTTTCCCGACAATTATACAATTTCCCCTTCAATGAGGGTTGTTCATCTCAATAGATTTACGAGAGTCCGCACCAAGTCAATTGGTTTGGATAGCTTTCTAACACATGATAATAGTCTAGCCGAATCAAAAGCCTAAACAATTTTTATAATGCATTTAAGAACGATAAGTTCAATGTTTGCAACAACGTCTAGGTATACAAATGATTTCCGAATAGTAATAAATATTTGCTCGATATAAATATGGTTGATATGGCAATAATTCGGATTATACAAATATATATATATACAGTGTTAGAATTAGGGAACTTGCGTAATTATAGATTCCTTGCATGAAGTAAATGCATAGTTTAGGATACTTGCCTTTAGCGTTGATTACCACTTATAGCGAAAAATCACCTCAATGAACAATATTATTCTATTTATGTATGTATAGGTATTCATTAGTCACACACCTTGATATACATATGCACATACATTTATCACACATATTTAAACTTATGTAGGCTACACACAGTCAACTCATAGATGAATAATTCACATTGTTCTTATTTTTAAACTCTTTAGTACCATATGCTCATCTTCTATTTGTATTCGTGAAATATCACTTGCTTCACGTATTCTAGTTTAAGTTGCTTCACATATTCACGTTAAAGAACCTTTAAGCTAGATTTGGCCCTTTGTTAAATTTACTCATAAATTTCCATTTTACAAAGTTAAAATAGCTTATTATATCAATTACTAACCATAACGTTCATTAAACCACATAACATTGCTAAACAACCTCTTTCTACGCATGCTTGCATGTATTAGATTTATTTGTATAACTCTCTACTAGAAACTCTTTTAGTTCATGCTTGCGTAGTTTATAACGTGATGTGCGAATATGTTGGTTATCTCTAGAGGCATAAAGCACCCTATCATAGTTGTTCTAAAATTCACAATACAAGTCGTAGAGTTTTCAACTCAATTGGTTTTCAAATATTAAAATTTCATGACAAACAAACTAAGCATGCAAAGAACGTTGAATTTTCATGTGTATTTATAAAACTAATTAAGTTGCGAATACATGCTCAAAAGGTTAGATTTCAAAAAGGCGTAAGGTTTTCTAAACATAGTTTTCGCCTTTTAGCTTTTCTTTCAAAAGATTATAATTCAAACTCCAACCCTACTAAAACATTTTGCAATACACATTGACACATGTTTAAGGATTATGTATGCTCCTTAAGTTAAGTTAAGTTAGGTCAGTTTAGGTCTTCTTGTATCAAACAATCAAAACAACAACATAAGTCATCAGAGGGATCCCCACGGGAGGCCCCTTTTATCTCTAAATGGACCCCTAGGAAAAGGCAGTATGGCTATTGCAGCTTTAAAAATGCCACTCTCCCCTATTTAACTAACATGCCAAAATTTTGACCAAACAACAATGTAATGATACTCAATTGATATGAACTTACTACTAAACATCCCTAGCATGCTTCTAACAATTCCAATCACATAAACAATCAAATTCCAAAATCAATTCAAGATTTATGCCATTTTTCCAAAGTTTAACACATTTAGCGATTCTCTTCGCTACGTATTCGTTACTTGACCAAATTACTCCTTTTAATTTTTGTTGATTTAGTATTCAACCATATTAACAATGTCTAGCATCAATTGACAGATTCTATCATGCTTCAACCATAAACTTTTCAACTCAAAATAAGTATTTTAGCACTTTCCTAAGAACTTTGCAAAACTTGAATTTAATAACATATAAAGGGATATTACCTTCTGTGAAGTTGAATTGCTACTCTAGCTTCAATTTGCAGATTGTATATACTCAACCCAACCACACTCGCACATAACTTGAAGTTTAACAGAGAATTTAGCAAAAAGTCTGTGAATGAGAATGGCTCCATTTATAGGGAAACTTGTGACCAAATTTGAGCTTTGCTCAATGAATTAAACCATTGGAATGAAGAAGAAGCTGATGGGTATGAAGGATTTGGTGGAACAGCACTATTCAGATCACTCCCTTCATCATTATGTGCCATCACTGAAGTTGGTAATGAGAGACTAGGCCAATGGCCTATTACGTGAAGAAGAAAAGAAGACACTCAATTTGGGACAATTCTGTAATGCTCAACATTTGACAACGACTATTAGCATACATGGGTTTATTTGATATTTGTCCCCAATTGTGCATACATATACACCCACTCATATAATACACATTGAATTATATAATCCATGTACATTGATTTATTTCAAATAATATTTACATTAGACTAGGATATAATTTAGGTGGGTACCAATATTACTTATTATTCCAATTCTACATAATTATTAAAATAATCATTTAATATTAATTATTTATTTAGTCAAAGTTATTTTCCCTCATAGGTTTAGAATACCAATTTAAATACTTTCACACACATCATGGGGTCACATAAGACTCTTTCATACAACTTAGTAAATTACGTAAGTCAAGTTTACTTTTATCATATAGTTTTATGTAATAATCATTCACATTCTAATGTCACAACTCATTTTATATTGAAGGAAAACTTTATTATATATGATTTCTCCTTACATGCTATTGTTCATGATAATAGGAACTAGTCAATCACATTATGTAATTATTTATTTATTATTAGTACTAATTAATTTAATCTATTTCATTATTAATTAAATTAGTACTTTCTCATGTCACCACTTTGCCACACTAGGCATAATTTCACAAGCTTAAACTAAGCTTCTCATCATTTCTACTACATTGCTTAATTATCACATGCTTATTCAATTAAATTAGTTACCACAACTCATGCCAACATTATATATATATATTTATATTCAAATAAATATTCAAACAATCTTTATTCTCAATATTATAATTTATTAAAATTTGCGGGTATTACAAGTATTGCGTTTTTTAAAAAATTTTGGTCATCTCCAGGCAATTGGTCATGTTTTAACTTTCTTTACCCAGCAGTCCTCTCATGTCATAGTTGACTAGTTGTTTAAAGTTAGTTAACTAATTTTTATTGGCTTGTTTATTTATTGTGCAGTTGTGTCCCTTTGTACAATTTTAGCTATATATACAAATATCTGATGGCTTCGCCGAAGAGTTTTGTGGACAGGTAACAGATGGCTTTGATTTTTGATGTGGCCATCCACCATCTCATATTTTTATTGGGTTAAATTGCAAATAGATCTTCGAGTTTTACATTAATGTTGGGATGCTTTTGTAACATGGGTCTTCTTTATGTAATATTTTTCTGGTCTAGCTTTCTTGATAAAAAGGAAGGCCGCTACAATCCTAAGATGTCACCTGTTATACCGAAGAGCAAATGGCGAAAAGGATCACAGGTTATGCATCTTTGCTTTTGATTTTATTTATCATCATATTGGATGAACATACACTCAGTTGAGCTTTTAAAAAGTTCATGACTTTAGTTCATTATACTGTCTAATTTGCAGGAAAATAAATGAGAAATTGGTTAGATCATTGATGGCATGTTTACTCTCGCATATTAATTTTTTTTTCCTGAAAATTTTCATATAATTTAGGTTGCAATTAAGTGGAGTCATTGCTATATATGATAGTATCATAAACATGAAATATGAACCGGCATAATATCCTACGCCCCAACTTCTGTCCAATAGCCCTTCTGAGAGAGGTAAGACTTCTAGGAAGGGCCTTGATCTGGGAAAGGAATTATATAAGATTATTTGTCTTTTGTATGAACCTGTGCTGAAAAGCTATGTGGGCAGAGAAAAACTAATTACGAGAGTGGATAGGAGAAAGCTTCTTCTGCAGTTGGGGTGGAAGTTGGTTGATGTGGTCGATGACGGTGCATAGAAGAAGCCAGAGTTCAAGGTGGTCGAACGAGGCCAGTGGATATATCAAGGAGGTGAGGCTGGTGTGGATAAACTCCTAGGGTGAGTGGATGCCTGGATTGGCAAGGTCCTCGAAGAGGGGTGTGGTGGACAGAATAGCAATAGAACTGCAGGAAGAGATAGGATATAGTGCCTCGTTGATGTGGTGGCTAATTTGAAGGAGAATAACTCTAGATATTCTGAAAATAAAGAATGCTACATTGTTCATATTAGATATTTGTTCTTTACTCCTATTTTCTTTTTGGTAGAATGAATCCTTTCGGGGTCAGATACAATCTTTTATTGATTTTGTGTCGAGTTTAGCATTGTTGCTTAAGATGGTTTTTGGTGTCTGGATTGTGTTCATTGTTTGTAGGGTTTGTTGGGCTGTTGTTCATACTTTTGTGTACCTGATTACTTAGTAACTTGGGTGGTATCCTCTTTTGAAGCCTTTATATAGGTGTGTTATACTCTATATGTATATATATTTGTATCATGTATGTATACTTATATATTAAAAAAGTATATGATCCTGTGCCATCAATTATAATTGTGGGCTAGATTGTTTGGAGTGAGAATTTGGTAGTTCTCAGTGCTATTCATACTATTGTGGGACATTTGTTGTCCTATGATTTAAGTACAATTGCTTCTTAATGTATTTTCAAGTGCTAAATACTATGGATTCTTCTGATATCACTGTTGTCCCTAAAACAATGCGCTAACATTTTGCAAACTCTTGTCAGGTTTTCAACTGGTTTAATAAATTCCATGGTTGTTGAAATGGGTATTTAATTATTTGAATCATATTATGGATGCAAGGACATCCTGTCTTCTTTGCGAACAAATTGAGGATAGCAACTCATATATCTTGAAATTGCACCTAGCGAATAGCTGTTTCTTGAAGGCAGTTTCTTCTTATGGGGTGTCCTAGAAAATGGAATGATCCTTTTATAAATTTCGATGTTTTGCTTCTTATGTTTTTGATAATAGCTTAGTTGTTATTTTTCTTGTCCTGCTATTAATTTGAAAGAGAGAAAAAAGAAATCTCTTTTCCCAAGGATATGTATTTCCTGTACTAAAACATTATTATTTTGGAAATTTCAGTGGATAGCTTTGATTCGAGAACATGCGGAAGTGGTTGTAGATGATGAGAAAATCTTACGGGTCTTCAAGAAGTTCTGTAAGGTATATAAAGCTTTCTCCTCCTCCTTCTCTGTCTCTGGTCTCTAGTCTCTAGTCTCTAGTCTCTAGTCTCTAGTCTCTAGTCTCTAGTCTCTAGTCTCTAGTCTCTAGTCTCTAGTCTCTAGTCACTAGTCTTAACTTTCTATGTTTTTATTATCAACCACAATCTAGAAAAACAAAAAAAGAAACTGATGGCTATATATTGCATTGTTGTATGTTTGCACCCGTAATTTTTAGAATGATCTTCTGTTTCTTGTGTTTATTGTGACCCTCAAAACTTCCAAATATTTTCTTTTGAGAAGTAAATAATTCAGTTAAAACACCAAAAAGGGGGCGAACCTAAGTACACACATAGTATTAAGAAGCATAAAAACTTCTATGATAAGAAAACCTCAAAACTTCCAAGTATTGATTTCTACGATATATATTTCACCCTCCACCCTCCACCCTCCACCCTCCAAAAGATGTTTAAGTTCAGTTTTCACACAGATTAAGATAATCTAAGTATAGGAGTAAAAATAAATTTCAAGTTTAACCCTAGTGTACTTCACACAAGTACACTAATGAATATCTCTCTCTCTTAAAACTAGTGGACCCCACTCAAATACTCTTTTGAGAATACATTAGTCTATATAAATATATAACACATTTAATATTGGCTTGTGTACTTCAGACATTTTTCGAGTGACAATTTTATTTTGTAATTAAAGACATCTTTTGGAGGACTTAGGAAGTACTATTTTAAATAGGTATCTCAGTATCATTTCTAACCTTATAAAAGCCAGATGTGAGGCTCTCTCTTTAATGTCTTTGCACAAAGAGCATCCATCCTAGTCTCTCTGATACTCTAATATCATTAAATGTAGAGCATATCCTTCTCCTGCCTAACCAAGCATTCCGGCAAGGGGAAATTGACTGAAAGTAGCTTTTTATCTTGTTTTACTCGTTTTCTAACTTTGAAATGTCTTTTACTTTGCAGAGACGCCCATTACTTGATGCCAGTAAAGGAAAGCAAAATTCTGTAAGTGATTTATAGATAAGGGAGGGAGGGAGGGACTTAAAGTTCCTGTTTGATACCTGAAGAATCAACTCAACAAAACATTTTATCCAATTCTAGTTAGGGTAGGCTGAAAATTAATTTCATATATACACCTATGTATGATTTTAAGTGTGGCTGTGTTTTTGTTTTTTTTTAATTGCCAACTATTTTTTACTCTCATATTTTATATATTTACAAAAAATTGGTGGAACACCCTATTCACTTTCAATATGTGGAGGTCTGTTTACTCCTCCACTCCCGTCAAAGATCATGTTATCAGTTATATTCTTAATGATGCAGGAAGATTATTGCAAAAAATAAAAATTAGTGTAGCATCATACTATTCACCACACTATTCAGCTATGAGGCACCAATACAGATAGGCGACACAGATATGACACGACATGGGACACGACATTTTCCCAAAATAAAGAAAGAGAATAAGATACATTGGATATAAGTTGAATTTATATATTTTTTGATTAATATATATGTATTTCTATAGTAAACTTATTTAATTATTGTATAATAAGTATCAAGCAAAATCTCTAGCATATTGTATAATACACATATCTAAATCTAGCATTTGGAAAAGTGTCAGACCGTGTCCCCAACATGTCCCAATGTGTCCCCACACCCTAGTGTGTCCGAAATTCATAAAAAAAAAAAGAAAAAAAAAAAAAGAAAAGATATCGGACATGTCCCAACGTGCCCGTGTCGGGGTTACCCTGTTACCGATTTGTTGACCTCCAGGAAATGTCCGTGCTGTAGTATTAACTTGATATTTTGGATATATTGAACAGAATGGATATATAGGATGAATTGAATGATTCTATGAAAGGAAAAAAAGGTTTTGTTGAGTTGAGTTGAGTTGAGTTGTTGAGTTGATCTTTAACTGCCCATGCTTTAAATTGGGAATTAGCTAAACATTGTGTTTTGGTTGCATTACTTGTTGATTTCTATTTGCTCGGATGACTAGATTTGAATAGTAGTTCAGACTATACTTTAATGTTACTCAGCATTACTCTGTGGGTTGGTCGCCCTCACTATAGTTACTCAGAATGCAGTAGCTTAGTTGATTCAGCTCATCAGGTAAGGAACATCACCTCTTACTCTCACCTGGAAAAATACGTTATTACCAACAGAGAATCAAGCCCTTTTTGAAGTCATTGTAAAGAAGTATGATAAAGGCAGTTGGGGCGAAACATACTTCAGAGGATGTAACACAAAATTGTGTGGGCATTTTCCAAGCTAATATATTTTCTTAGTTTAGCTTAAGAAATAACTCAAAAATGTGAACTTACAGAAGACATTGCAATAGTTGCAAATTGTCTTTGTTACGTAGTTAGGTAGCTCCTATGATATTTATTGCTTTCCCTATATTTTTATTGTTTTTTTTCCTTTTCCTTTTATTTTTGAAACTAGACATGTAGAAATTACTAGCCATGTTGGAAGATTTCAAATACTCTAGGGAAACTTTGTATCAGCCATCAGGGGACTCGGATCCTATGCTATGCTATGGCTGGTATGCTATGGTTATGTTATAATGAGTGCTAATATTTTAACTGAACTTAAATTTGAAGTTAACTACTTGATTATGGTTATGTAATATATTTATTTATTATGTACATATATGTATATATAAAAGGGAGTGATCCACATCCAAAATTGGATGGAGCCCCTATCCATCCAACTGTGATCCAGCTGGTCATTCCAACCTAAGGCCTATTTGCACAACCGTTATTAGGAGCTTAACAAACAGTTGTGTGGATTCTGGCCCCACATAAAAATTGACCTTTTTACCACCCCACTTTAAAAAATAAGAAGCTCCGCACAACTATTTTGCGGTAGTGAGAATTATTTAGCAGATTGGTTATTTACCTAGCGGCTACCGCACAACTATTGTGCGGATGATACCTTTATTTTAAAACACTTACTGCACAACAGTTGTGCGGATAGGACTAAGTATTATCTCAGATTGTGACAGGCTCTCAGATTATACAACTCTATCCAACTCTCCAAACTCTTAACTCTTTCCATCTTCGATCCGCAAGTCAAAGCAAAACATCAAACTCTCCTAGATCCATCTGTAAATTCAAAGTTTCTCTTATTATCATGTAAGTTTTTGCTCTTACAAGTAAATGTGGGATGAATACACACACGCGCACACACACACACACACACACACACACACACACACACACACACACACACACACACACACACACACACACATATATATATATATATATATATATATTATTGTGAGCGGAGTTAGATCCAACGTTTGATTTGAATGTCAATCCAACGGTTGATCCAACAGTTTGATGTGTATGAGATTTTGATGTTAGTCAATAATGCCTAAAATTAATTCTAAAATTATTATGATAATGTCAATTTTGGAATGGACGGCTGGATCACAGTTAGATGGATAGGGGCTCCCATCCAACTTTAAATGTGGATCATTCCCCACATATAAAAATTTATAAAACTTCAAAGTATCCCAACGTATCATATCCTACTTTATCCCAAAATGCCATTATCTTATTTTGTGTTGTATCCGTATCATGTATCTGTACCGATGCTTCATAATTATGCAAGTTTTTATTTGGTGGATATAGTTATTGTAGGATATTTATATCTGATTTAGCAAAAAAAAATAAAGAAGGATATTTTATATCTGGTCTGAGTTTGTTGCCAGACAAACTTGGGCAAGTTAACTTTGGACAAGCGCCAGGTTGTGAAGAAATGATTTTATCTATATATATATATGTGTGTGTGTGTGTGTGTGTGTGTGTGTGACAAACAGCGCCCACAAACCGTTATAAGAGAACGAAGCCCTTGGTAATATCTAATCTGTATTACAATGTTTTCGTCCAGAAGACGAGGTTGGGACATCTTTGGTGGGATATCTTTGCAGTCTAGTAAAAGTTTAACTTGAAAACACTACAATTTTATTTTTCATCTGCCTTGATATCAATTATTATTTAGGGCTCTGACTTTGCTCTTAAAGGTTTTGATTTAAATTAGGCTGAAAGATAAATTCTTCGACCTGCAATGGGATCACATAAGATTAGGATTTTATTAATGTTAAAGGGAAAAAAACTTCTCCGACCTGGGATATAATCGCATTAAAAACTTTTTTTTGTTCTTTTTTCTTTTCTCTCTTATGTTCCTATCTTTTTTTTTGCGTTTGCTTATCTAGATGCAATCCTGCAGTTCTGCTTGTTTCAAGTATTTAAAATGTTTTTGGTTATGACCTTGACATGGAATGCAGAAATTACAGAAGCAACACAATTGTATTCCAGATGAACACTATGTGCAGACATTACTTGCCGTAAGCAATATTTTCCTGTTTTGAATTTCAACTGTAATTATAATTTTTGTTTTTGTTTTTTGTTGACATGTAATTACTGTAATAGAGAAAGTTACTTTATGTGAACTCTGTTCTTTAATGTTCATTATTTATGTCTCATCTATAATTTCTTATCTTGTCCAAATCAGAAGGAACATTTTAAGAATTTTGTCTCTAAGATCATACATCCACTGTTGCACTGGAAATAGTCAATAATTAAAATGAGTCTTTATTTTTGATAAGGTCTTTTTAGTCTATATAAGATTCTTGAAAAGGAAAGTATCCTTTTCAAGAAGTGTGGGCAAATGGCATTATTCGCTTTCATTATTCTTTATGAATTGGTTTTCACTAATATCTCAAGTTCCACTAGGAATCATCTTATCTTTGTTATTTTGTTCTTGGCTAGATGAGTGATCTTGAAGGTGAGCTTGAACGGAGAACAGTGACCTATACTTCATGGAATCAGTCTACGACAAATATGGAAACAAAAGGTTGGCATCCATTTACATTTAACTATCCAAATGCAGGGCCTCAACAATTACAAAAAATAAAGGTGAGTAGTTGCCACCATCTTCGTTGTTCCTTTTTACTGAGAATATGTACACTTTTGCACTGGAAAAAAGAATAGGCGAAAACATAAGCACAATGATAGAACCATTACATAGATCACGTTCCTTCTTTTGCGCATATTCCTGACTGCTATATTACCATTTTTATTTATGCTTTGAGTTGCATGATACACTAATGTCATCATGCTTAATATCTATGTTTGTTGTATAGTTATTAAGTCGTGAATCGTATCGTGTATCAAAAAGTTTTGAATCGTGAGTCGTATATCATATTGTGAATCGTGTCATACGATATGGAAAGACATACAAAACACTATAATTATATATTTAAACATAAAGAGAATTCATTTTATTGGATAATAAAGTATGTTAACCTAATTGTGATGTTAAAGCAATCAACTTAGCCTATAAACAAATTTGAAGTATTAGTTTACGCTAGAGGCTTAATCAATAATATATATTGTTTTAGTATTTATTCAGGAACACTAGAAAATAAATAACTTATTTAACATTGCAAGTACAAACTCAACATGAAATTAAGCCCCAAATTGGTGAGTTTAGAGCAAAAGATAACTCCAAAGCCGTGTATTTATGTCTCCATACAAATATGAAGGCGTAAAAAAAAAAGTGGAAACGAAGTCTTGAAAAAGGTAAGAATTCCTAGAAAGTATTTTAAGAATTATTTTGTAAATTGAGTGAACCTCTTCTAGTGAAAAAAGAAGTTTTAATGTGCTATTTTAACTTAAATTGACCGTATCATAAATCGTATTGTACTGTTGGATGCCTGCGATGTATAGTAAGATACGACTCATTTTATGATAAGCTAGCGATCGTTTCTGTATCAATTTGCTCCTGTATTGTAATGTATCGTACTATAAGAATTGTGTGTTGTAAAATTATAATAATTATGGATTTTTGTCACTCCCTCCGTTTCATGAAAAGAGTTCCATTTGCATTTTTCTTTTGTTCAATAAAATGAATACACTTTTTAGTGATAGTAGTATTAAATGACACAATATCCTCAAGTTTGCTATCGTATTTTTATCATCATACCGCAATTTAAACCAACAACTTACTCACTCTGTCCCTAAAAAGGATAACGGAAGTACAATTTTCACACATTAAGGTAGTGAAAAAATTAGAAGAGAGTATATATGTTTTTCCAATCTACCCTTGTCCACGAATAGTGTGATGAGTTGATATTTGTATGGGTTAATATATTTTATTGGGTTTTGGGTGGGGAGAGAATTAGTGATGGGATTGGTTGACTATTGAGGTAAGTAAAATATGATAGTAAGTCGAGGGTAATTTTGTCCAAATAAAAATTTATGTAGTACTTTTGTCATTCTTTTGAAGATGATTTTTTTTACCACTAAGTCATCCTTTTGGGGACGAAGGGTGTGTTATTTTTAAGGGTATGCATGAAACAAAAATATATCCTTAATATCAACAAACCTTTTAAGTGGGACTTTTTTTGTGGTCAGTAGATCTATGCAAGTGCTATATAGAGTGATTATTTATTAGTTGCATTGTAAACTAATTCCATAAGTGCTTGCAAGTTATATCATGTTTTCTTTAATTTCTTTTGGGAGGACTTGTCCTCATGCGTTCTAATCTCTCTCTTTTTTAATCAATAAAATCTTCTTCTTTTATCTAAAAATAAATAAAATTTCATATAATCTTTGTTAACTTTATATTATATTTTATTTTTTTGCATTTGTGCCTTTTAACTAGTGTTCTGTTACTTTTCTTATGTTGCTTCACTTTTACAGGATATCAATCACGTGTACTATGAGACTGAATACCGTACAGAGTGGTGCAGTAACAACTCTACGTTGGTTCCCTGTTTTTTAATAGCCAGGAAGTTCTCTAAAGGAGCCGCCATGCGACTTCTGAGTGAAGGAGTGGTCGGCCGTTTTGATGCTTCTGCATTGTTAAACACAACCATGATATTCGGGAGAACGCTAAAGTTTTAGAATCCGGTATTTAAACATCATGACTAACCAAATATCTTATCCATCTCAGTTCAATCAGGTAGCAAGTGCATGCACATCAAAATTTTATACTTAACACATCCAATACTTGGGAAAGATTTCAATACTACACACTACTTAAAAAATGTTAGGGGAAGACATTTTACTTAGTTGAAGCCTGCATTTTATGCGTGTTAAGAACCGTTGTTTAGTTGACCCTATAAATGTTGTAATCCATAACTTCACCTTGTTATAAAAGTATATTTATATTCTGCAATAATTGATTTGTTTATTTTTTGCTTATTTGATGTACCGAAGAAACAGAGAAAATTGCAGTTGATTAGTGATGCAGAAATTCGGTCTACACATTGTTGTCTATTGACCTTCAAGTTTAGGAAAAGGAATGAAATTTTAAATATTGTTGGGACTTTCTTAACCATTTATTACATTATGTTTTGATAAGTTAATGATATCCGATTTTCTTAAAATATAGATACTCTGCTTATCTTTATTAAGATTTTTTTATTTATTTTTGTTTTTTTATTCTTCCGCGTTCAAGTTTCAAAGCCTTAATTGTTGTATTTTTAACCCTGGAGGAGGGAGGAAAGTGAAAATGGGATAAAAACTAGAGCAAGACAAACCTCCCTTGAAGCATATTCATAAGTTTCAAGTAAAGTCAAAATTTTAAAATAAATTGTACAAAATTAGACCTGGCAAACGGGCGGGCCGGATTAAAATGGTTCGGATTTTGGTGGGTTGAAAATGTAAGGCTCGTGTTCCGGATTGGTCCGGCCCGGCCCGCGGGCTTCTCCCTTTAATTTTTTTGTAAACTTTTTGTTACACCAAAAATAATAATAATAATAAATATTAAAAATAATAAAACGGACAACAAAGAATAAAGCTACAAGTTCCGAAGCGGAATATGAAGCCCTTTTTACTTCTTCTTTTATAATATATAAAATTATAACCGTTGGAGATGCACAATGATTTTATTAAATCCATTAGAAAACTAAAACATGTGAAAAACAATTGATTTGATCAAAGCAAGCCATTATTACCGTTAGATCCAATGATCATGACTATATTAAGGCACCAATCATGCTTACCGTTGTAATAATAAAACGAACAACAAAGAATAAAACTACAAACACGATTAATTAATTACCTACATTAACTACATATCTCAATCAATTAAAATTTTAATATTATTATAAATTAGTATTATTAATTAATTATCTACATTAACTACATATCTTAATTATAGTTTTCAATTATAGTTAAAATATATTGAAGATTGCATTAAAAACAAATAGTTGTTGTAACTTAGTTGATTTGAACTCTTATTTATTTACTTCCACAAGTAGCAACATTTTAATTTTTTAAAACATAAGTTGCGAGCCACAGTGTCGGTAAAGACCACCCAATGGGACCTTCACGAATTGAACAAAAAACGCATACAATTTCATGGGCTAAACAACTGAAGCCCAACGCCTGGCAAGTAAGGCGAATGCCTGACTCATGAACTGTGCCTCTGCCTCTTTTGCCAGGTCTATACAAAACAATAAAAACATCATTAATACACTCCACATTAGGTTTCTTCATTTCAGTTTTTAACATGATAAAAATTAATTTTTACAGTATACCCAGTTTCTTTCTAGTTTTTCTTCTGGTTCCTTTTCCTTTTCAGATTTTTTCCTAGGCCCTTAGGAAAAAAAATGTGACACGTCTCCCCTAGTTTCCCTCGCGTCTCCCTTTATAGGTTTAGCCCTTAGGAAAAAAAATTGACACTTTGCTTGTATTATTTGAAAGTGATCCACAAAATGGGACTGACTAGGACCTGTGTATTGGAACTAGATAAGCTAACCAATTAAATAAATGAATAAATAAATAACATGGTCTTAAGTATCTACTCTACTCACTATCATCAATTTTCATTCTGCCTCTATTAAATACCTTGACACGAGTTCTAATGGCGCCGTCTTTCCATCCCTTCTGCCGAGCCCTCAGTTCCCACATTGCTGTATTTTCCTTCTGAGCTTTCAGCGCGGCCTCGGCCTTTTCCCTCGCCTCTTCACAAGTCCCCATCCCGGAAGTGCATTTGTCGGCCTCTTTTTGATATTGCGATGCCATCTTTTTAGCGTCTAGCAACGTTTTGTCAGCAATCTGCTGATTTTCCAGAGCTTCAGCTTCCTTTAGCTTCAATTCTTCTGATAACTGATTTATTATATTCTTCTCCATTTCTTCACTCATGTCAGGATCATTCTTCATGCACTCTGATAGATGGAAATGCACTCAATTGAAGGAAAATGAAGAATGTAATTATAAAACTGCATTCGATGAGGTTTTAGGCTAAGGGTTAAGACTGAGGCTCTCAATTCTAACATCCTTTACGTGAGGTTAGTGTGCTTGTTTATTGTAATTCCACACCATTGGTGTCAATTTACTGACATAGTAAGCGAGAATTCAATACATGTACTTGTACTAGCATCACTCAAAAATGAATTAAAAATAATAAGGGATAAAAATTTTGGTAGGCTTTTTGCGCATATTATGAAAGAAAAAAAATTATTTATATTTAAATTCTCATCTAATTGCATATTTTCTAAGCTTTATATATATATATATATATATATATATATATATATATACAGAACCGATCAAGTGAGGGCTCCCTTACTTTCTTAAAATATGGAATTTTTTTTTTGCTTTTTTTTAAAACAACTAAAAAAAGTTTAATATTTTATGGAACCTGAAATTTTTTTCATAATCTGTTGTTTGGGTTGTTAGATATGGTATCGGGCCCGACTCTCGAAAGCTCTGCCTGACATCCGATCGGATTACGGAGGTGGGGACACGAAGGTCGATGGTATTATCCCACAATGGAGAGATGGAGGTCCGGAGGTGGAGACACGAAGCCGGTTGTGATATCAAACAATGGCTAGAGAGACAAAAAATCTTTAGGTCGTGTGTGTGATCTGGTTACGGCAGAACGTCGAAATTTAAGTGGGGAGTTTAGAACACCTCAGGTCCCACATCGTAAGATAGGGAAAAATTTCTCTCAAGATATAAGGAAATAAGTTACTACCAACAATATCTTCAAGTCACCTTTTGAGTGAGCTTTCGGTGGGCTAAGTTGACCCAAAGATCTATCTATTGGGCCATGGTTTGAGGCCTTATTTTGATGAATTTGATTCAATTCGGACTTGGGATTTGACTCAAGATTTGTTCCACTCAAAGGATTTGACCTTGGGTTTTGAAACATTGTATTATGAAAAAATTTCAGTTCCATAAAATATTAAACTTTTTTTAGTTATTTTTAAAAAAAAACAAAAAAAAAAGTGCGCATTTAAAGTAAGTAAGGGGCTCTTTACGGAACTGCAGACCCTATATATATATATATATATATATATATATATAGAGATATGACAATTAATACTAAGGGCATTATAGATAAATTATTTAAAAAATAAATTATTTAAAGTAAATAAACATTTAACTTGGTATTATAAGAATTTTAATCTTAGGATAGAGGGAGTAATAATAATATTAGTACTAAATTTTGACATTAAAATTGATATTAGACTTTTTAAAGGTACCTTTATTCCCTTTTCTTTTTCCCCTCCTTGGGATTTCCAAGTTCTAAACAATGTTGAAGGCCACAAACTTTGAATACAGTTCTTAATTTATATATATATATATATATATATATATATATATATATATATATATATGAGAGCGGATTAATGACACTAAGTTTTTTATATAATTTTTTGACTCTTGAATTTGAACACTCTTAATGGCTAAGATTAAAACTGAATTTTAATTTATAACTAAATAAAACTAAAAATAAAGATTATGGTAACATACTAGAGATAGGTGAGAGTTGGATGATACATTTTGGGCTTCTTTCATCATGGTTACAGTTTGATAATTCCAGGTTGAAGTTTTAGACGTGAAAAAAATGAAGATGAAAAGCTCCAGGTTTTGTTTTTATTTTTAATTAGTTATAAATTAAAAATCAACTTTAATCTTAGTCATTAAGATTGTTCAAATTTAAGAGTCAAAGAATTGTGTAAAAAATTGTGTAAAAAATTTAGTGCTATTGATGGGCCCATATTTATATATATATATTTCAAGCTAACCTGTAAAGGAAGTGATGTTCAATCCTGCAGAAAATACAAACAAATGAACAAATGTTAAACATGTGTAATCGCTCAGATTAGCTAGAAAAAATAATGGCATACTGATTTTATTCTAGTCCAGATCACACAAAAAGCAAAATTTGAAAGTATATTTCTCTTGAGTAAAGAGAGGGTAGCTCGTAAAATATGGAGTGCATTTATTCATCAAATAGACTGTCACCTTTGGTTTTGCCCCATCCATTTAAAAATATTATAAAGTTATTATTGAATTTGAAAGTCATTTTGAGAATTCAAAGATTAAAATTTATTACTTGTTAGATTGTTTACCATATTAATCATTGTACTTAGTATTAATCAAAATTAAATGAATTTATTTTAGTTTTAAATTTAAAAACATATCTTAAATTATCTTTAAAATATCAATAATAATATTATATTTAAAACAGAGGGAGCATGAATATATATTATCATATATGTAAAACTATAATTCCTACCCCTGCCATAAATAAATTTAGTTTAGATAATATTTTTTTTGAAAATTATACTTCTGAAATATAAAGAAATTACATCACTAAATATCGTTCATGAGTCCAAGATTCTGCGCGTCTTAACATACATGCTAAATAACATGCAAATGGATCGATCATCTAACATGACATCCAATTAATTCTACACAAGTGATATCCATTCATAAATTGAAATACGAGTATTATGAAACACTAAGCAATAATTTTTTCTTAAAATTTACAAACGATCGTATCAAAATTTTGTCTCTAAAATGGGAGTACCTTGGGAGAGAAGGGGTTGGGAAGAGCAATCGCAAATACAAGGCGGGCAAGAGAAGCGGCGAGCTAAGGCCTCGGTGGTGTGCCAATACAAAGGTGGTCCAACAATGTAACCGGCCAGACAAACACCCATTATCCCTGTTGCCACCTTCAACATTCTTGGGCTGAAACTCCCATGCTTTTGCTGCGGATTCATTTCTCTCTCTCTCTCTGCCTTTCAGGATCTAGACTGAGAAAGGTTCCAGAGAGTGGGAGATAATAATAACTGTATTTTCAAGGAAGGGTATTGTCGTAATTCATTGAAAATTTATGTCCTAAAAAAGTATTGTTGTAATTCACCGAAAGTTTTGTTGTCTTTTTTTGGGGGTCGTAAATTCACTTAAGAATTATGTCCTAATAAATTAAGTCATATCTTTATGATTTAATGTTTCGGACTCAATTCGTACTCGCTCGATTAAAAGTTCGATTCGAGCTTTACTTGAAATATAAACGAGTTAAATATGAATAAATTTTAAAGTTCGATAAATTATTCGAACCTGCTCAAATTGTAATTTTCTATTGATACTCTGATCATATTCGTTCGAAAAGTTCAAACTGTTCGGACTCGATTCGGGATCGTACTCGACTTGGTAGCTAAATGAGACTCAATCAAACTTTATTTTATACTCGATAAATTTTATGAATTAAATCTGAACAATTTAATATTTGACTCGACTTAACTCGGTTCATTTACGATTTTAGTGATGAGTTCGGTTAATAAATAAACTTGGGCAGGCACCGAGTAAAATTTTAGTGTAATACAATAGTCTATGTACTATAATAAAATTGTAATGTTAGTAAATAGTAATTACGATATATTTATTATTATTTTTTAATTTTTGGTAGTTGTATGAGAATTAGAATTTTATTCTAAAATAATATTATTTGCCCAAACTATAAATAAAAAATTATGCACCAAGTTTGTTGACTTAGTCACATTCTATCCTTATGTTTTGATAATAACTTTTATATTATACTAAATCCTTTATTATGCAATTTCATAAATTTGGTGGAACAAAAGAATTCTTGAGAGCTTGATCATAAAGAATTGAAGGTTTGAAGACATTTGAGTCTCTAGGAATTAATTGTAAAGTCATTTGTGGAAGTGGTTAGTATGCAGTTTATTTTTGGGTAAGTTGATCAATTGGTCAATACAGTGCAGACACGCAGGCGAAGTTCTATATGTGTCAGCATTATATTGATCAATTGACCAACTTACCAAAAATTAAATTTCATACTAACCGGATCCGTCATTTGTATTAATTACTTGTCAATCAATGTTCTAGGACATTACATTTGCATTTAATTAAGGGCTAAATACACTTATGTCCATCAAAATATGACCCCTTTTACACTTGTGACCCTAATGTTTAAAATTTTACATTAGCATACTCAAAGTACACTTAAATAAACAAAAGTGACCCCAAAATTTTTTTTGGTAAAAAAAAATAAAAATGCCTAAGTGCTGACATGTCATCGAGAAGCAATGTATTTCATTGTATTTTATAATTTAAAACGTATTTCACTATATTTTACTATTAAAACAAAATTATTACATGTATAATCCCATTTTCTCTCTCTAATTTACTCTCTCATCTCTCTATTCCTTAATGTTCATTTTAGATATGAAATTTTTGATCCTTCAAACACAAACCCATCAAAGAGAGACAAATCAAGCATTGAATTTTCAAAATGAGAATAGAGGGACATGAAGGCAAACTGTAGGTTGGGAAAAAATCAAAGTTGGGCATGAAGGCGAAATCAAAGGTGGGTTTGAACACACAAGAGAAAACGAAAAGAAAAATGATTTTTCCAAAAAAAAAATTACAGTTACTTCTCTCTTCTTCCTATTCACGTCACTTTCTTCTCCTTTCCCCTAGATCAATTTAAAACCCACAATTATATCCTTGGAATCCACCATCGCTGATAGCTAATTAAAAAGGAGGAAAAATGAGAAAACCCAACAACAATTCTAGATCTGTAATACAAACCACTGCTTCAAATGTGTTCATACAAACACAAATCATCGAACATCTTCTCTGCTCAATATCAGTCAAAGAAGTCCCAAATTGATTGTCTCAAATAATTTAACACTTCAAAAATGCAGAAACATACACTATTCAAATCCCCATATTTGTCAATTATTAACCCTCACCAAGAATAAAACTTCAACAACACATCTAACATATTTTTAAAAAAATCCCAAAAGCCAAAGTTACCTCCACCCATCACTCAGCTCTCTCCTCTGCCTTAACTTCATCAAAACAACACCCACCAACTCCATAATGATGATGATGGTGATGATGGCCATGATGATGAAGCTGTTGCTGAAAAATAATTCCCCCCGTTCAACATCTTCCTCATGTCCTCCCCATCTGCATAATATTTCGCCTCCACATCATGAATATGGTACCCCAATGTCTTCGAATACAAATTAAACGCCGCCTGATTACTCTTCCTCACGTGCAGCGACACATAATCGGGCCCAAAAACATGTTCCATGGCATTCTGCGCCGCCGTCATGAGCTTGGTGGCGAGCCCCAATTTTCAGTGGGTTCAATGAACAACGAGAGAGGTGATGTGGTCGTATGCAAACCATGGTTTTCGATTGGGGTTTCGAGGGTTTGGATGGAGAGAGAGAGAGAGAGAGGGAGGAGACTAAAAAGTGAAGACTGAATGAATTGGAGTAAACGACTTAAAGTATATTTTAATGGAGTAAACAACGGCTTAATATTTTTTTTAAAATAAGTGATATGTTAGAACTTTAATACAATTTTTATAATATTTTTTCATTTATGCCCTTATGCAATCAATGATATTTATTGCGTCCTGCAATCATTAAAATTAAATGACACTCATTAACTCTTCAACTTCAAAAAAAATATATTAAGAATATTTTTGTCATTTTAACTTGTGTATTGTTATGTGTGATTTAAGCTAAAAAAATCACTTATTATAGGATGGAGATAGTAGTACCCTTGTATAAAATAATTTTTTCGATGCCACGTCAGCATTTAGGCGTGTTTTTTGGCTGAAATTTTTTTTGGGTTACTTTTGTTTACTTAATTGTACTTGTAGTATGCTAATGTAAAATTTTAAACATTAGGATCATAAATGTAAAATGGGTCATAATTCGAGGGACAAAAGTGTATTTAGTCCTTTAATTAATATGGAAGTAGTTAATAAAATGGGAACCTAAAAATAAATAAATAAGTGATTTAATATTAAAAAAAATTAATTTTCCAAAGTATGTAGTTTGGTTGATAAAAAGATTAAGTAACAACCTTCTTCCATATTTTAAGACGTGTAATTGGTTTTAATATTAAAATAGGAAAATTAAATATATAAATTTGGAACACTTAATTGATGCCCGGACTAATTCCTTAAATGCTATTGCCTCCGTTCCTAAAAGATTGTCGTTTAAGGTTTTGACACATGGATTAAGAAAGTATCATTTACCAAGTAAAATTTATTTGAAATTCTATCACTACTCCTTTATGGGAAGTTTGAAAACTATTAATACAAAGGAGAGAATTTCTTGGGACAATGAGAGAAGGTAGGGGTAATATAGGAAAGTAAATAATTTATTCTCCTTAAAAATTGTAAACGACAAACTTTTTGGAACAAATTTTTTCTTCTAAAACGACAATCTTTTAGGAACGGAAGGAGTAGTATTTAAATTGATTGGATCTAAAATCTTTAAGATATGGATTGCACCTTAAATTAAGCGTCTTGATTGAAGAAATCAGTTGGGAAATTAATAATGTACGAAGATATTGCTTGCTTATTAGGCTGCTAATGATATTGCTTCCTTAATCTACTGATCATTCGGATGGGTAAACTGAATATATATAATTGATTCACTTTCCATAATAAAAATCTCATTTAAATATGTGAATCTTGAATGGTCCCATGAGTGGATGGAAATTCGTTCTGATTGGTAAACAGGTTTCATCGGGAGAAATCAGAGTGAATCATGAAATTGATTGTTTGGCAAAAAGTTAATTCCTTCTTCATTCAATCCGCCTGACTTCCTTTGTATCTAAATTCAATCATGCCCATAAATTTGGTTCTTGTGGAGACTAACGGATATAACATTTATTGGGCATGATATCCTCCTGTTTATAATGATGTTTAAACGGATAAAATATCTTGACTGATTCCTTCGTGATTTCCAACGGGAAAAATACCAAATAATGAATTCATCTATAAAAGGGATTGCATAGTCTTAATATCAGACATCGAAGAAAAAGGCAGAACACTATATATTCTTATATACTTAAAGTAGTACTCATTGTTTGCTACTGTGAAGTTTTAACCAAGCTATTGTGTATTAAAATCTTTGATAAATTTTCAGCTCACATTCGTGTAATATAATTGGTGACATCTTTATCTCTCTTATTGATCATTGCATTTTTAGAGTTTGTTGCTTGTAATTCTCATTTTAAATTAATAATAGATTAAGTTTTAGTCTAAAGAGTTCTAATCCAATTTGGATTAGGGTTTTTACAAACAGGTTCAAAAAAAGAATAGTGCTTAGGAGTGCATATGTGCATAGGAAGTAAAAATGCTCAAGGTATTTAACGTTTTGAGAAACTTGTTTTGTAAAAGATTCAAACTGTAATTCAAGTGAATTAATAAAGAGTCTCCAATACTAGTTGGTATTGGATGTGGATTAAGATACTAAAATAGAGGTTAGGATATGAAATACGTAAAAAATTTCTTGTGTTCATGTGCTTGATTGTTTTATATTTGTCACTAGAAACTTTAATTTTAATTGAAAGATATAATTTGAATATCTTGATCTACTTAACAAGGATACAAACAATTTAAATCACATCATTAAGAAATAATTGTCAATAAACTGCTATTTTTTGTAAATTCAGCAAGCTGAATTCATAATATATCATCCTGCATTATTAATCTAGTAAGTTGAATTCATAATATAGCATCTTGCATTGTTAATCTAGCTAGTTGAATTCTTAATATAACATCCCATATTTTCAGATAGAAAATTTTAATAATTTTTATTAAATAAAAATTTGATATCGTTTGTTCCTACACTTATTCAACCCGCCTTCTAAGTGTGCCTATCTGAATTTCATTTGGTATCTGAGCTTGACTCTACTTATCTTGGTCTTAAAGGTGACTTGTAGGGAAAGATTCTAACAGGTCACAATTCGGGTACAACGTTCAAGAAGGTTAATGTACCGATCGAGAATTTTGCAATTAATTTAAAATATTTATCGAATTAAATAAATATTTTAGTTGGTTTATTTATTAAATAAAATAAATAATTGATAGAAATTATTGTGAAATAATTGATAGAAATTATTGTGAAATAATTTATTTGAGATTAACAATGTTAATTAAATTATGTGAAATAATTTTATTGTTGACGCGCATTTTATTACGCTAATGTGATGATAATATTTTAATTTTATTAAATAATTAAATTAGATGATGAGTGAGTTGTTAAATAATTACGATATTGTGTAATGGTATTAATTAAATTAGAGATTTAATAATTTATTAAATAAAATTATAATTATATGACAATGGTTGATTTGATTTGATTTAATTAAATCTTAGTGTGACATTTGAGAATCATATAATAAGAATAATATTTAAATAAATTAAAAAGAGTTATTTGGGACTAGCCAAATATGGTCTTGTGACCTTTTGTGTATATAATAGCTGAGTTATTTTAGCTTTTAACTGACAGCCACTACAAACCCACGATTTAGCCACTACAAACCACATTAAGCTATATACACCAGTTATACATATTATATTGTCAGTTTATATGTGTTTTACGTGTTTTGTCTGAGTGAGGGAAAGAAGAACAAAGGTGAAGTGAGCCTTAGAGAGAAATATAGAAGAGAGAATTTTCTGTGTTTGAGAGCTAAACTCTGAGAATCAAAGGGAAGTAAGAAGATTGTTCAAGTTGCTTTATCATCTAGCTAATCAAGGTAATAAGTTAATTTCTTGGTTTATACTTTCCCAAGTTCTCCTCTGTAATTGGCTTTGATGCATGAATTGTTAAGAAATTGGATTATACATGCTCTTAGATATGTGTAATTCATTATATGTTGTTTTCAAAAATCAAATTCATGTATACATGTTAATAAGAAGAAATTGAGTTTTTCAGTGAAAGTTGGATTTCTATGGCTAATTTATTGAGATATGATTTATGTATGTTGTTGGAGGTTTCTAATCTATAGTTGTCATCGAAAAATGATTTTGCGTGATCAAATCCATGAAAAATCTGTTTAAGAGGAATACATTTTGTTTGAATATGTACAAAATGGCTTATTTTAGAGTCAAAATTGATGGTTAATTCGTATAGAAATCTGTAAATTAATGATTGATTGTGTTAATATGTTAAGAAACGAAAACAATATAAGTGAAACATATTGATTTGATTGAGTAACGAATCTGATATGAGCAATTTCGCTAAATAAGTTAAAATATGAATATTAAGCATGAACTTGGTTTTTGAAGGCTCTAAATTGATTATTAGTGTTGTTTGTGTTATTAGAATGGTTAAATATACATATTATGTTATTTTGGTTGAGTATATAATATGTGGGTATGTCTATATTGTTGTTTGTATGGAGTATTGGAGAATTTTGGTTCGCAATGTATGAAGAAACGATCTGCAGATTCTCGAAGTCCGGGCATCGAGCGGCCAGACCGGTGTCAAGGTTAAAATATGGCGTCTTTGCTTACCACGCCTTGCAAGCACAAGAAGTGAAAGGTGATTGTATGCCGCCAATGCCTACGCCAGAACATAGGCTATAGTTTTTATTAACTGTTCAGTCCTTGAAACCTAACCTAACCTAATATAATAAACATAAAAATGTGTTGAGCATATAATAAGATGTTATGGCAGATTGTTGACATATACATGATGATTTCGAGTTGTGAATTAACAAATTGTTTAAGGACTTAAAACTTAATGTTTGTAAGGTTTGTGTAATGTTGTTTAAAAGCTAAAGTTTGTAATATATGTTAGTAGTGACTTCTGATTTGTGCTATGTGGTTAGTTAGACATTTCAGATCATGAACTAAGTTGTACTAAAGTGGAAAATGAAATCATTGAGTATAGTTATAATGTAACTAATGGATGTTGTGGTCCTAATGATATGTTAGTTCCCAGAGACACAATAGTTATCTAGGGGGGTTGAATAGATATTTTAAAAACTTTTTCTTTTCAAAATACTTGTCAGATTGTTAATAAATTAACCATAGCGAAATATATGATTTATTTGTTCCCCTTTAAGATAAACTAAGTTTATAGGTGATAAGCGCATGATGATATATATCGCTTATAGCGGTATATAAAAAACACACAATGATTTTAAGTGGTTCAGAGCACTCAAGGCTCCTAGTCCACTCTTCTAGTCCTCGAGTAGGAAATCCACTAAGAATATCTTTACAATCTTTGAATCACTTAGATTCCTTCAAGACCAGCAGCCTTTGAACTTCTTAGTTCACTTAAAACTCTTCAAGTCCAGCAGAATTGGAATACACTTGATGAGAGGAGTTCTTGGGTTATGCTACTCAGTTGCAGTTAAGCATACGTTCAAAAGAACTGAGTAGCAGAGCAAGCTTTTCTTTCTAGATCGTAGAGTTTGAGCGTTGAGTGTTCTTTAGCTTTTGTTGTGTACTTGCTTGCTTGATGTATCTATGTCTGATTTCCTTATAAAGAAGCCTTTGAAATGTGTCCGTTGAGGGCATCCGCGAAGGGATTTCGGCACAAAAGCAGCGAAATAAAATTTACAAAACAATTTCTAAAACCTTAAAATAGGATCCATGCGAAAACATATTAATTTGGAGGTTTAGATTCTTACCGATTATCCGAGCTTGAATGGATACGATGGAGAAAAAAAATATTCTGGAATAACTTTGAATCTTCAACGCAATCCAACGAAACTGCGCCTCTACGGTATCCACACGAACGCCACGCGAATCATCACACGATCTGTAGCAAAGAGAGCCGCGGTACTAGCCACCAAGTATCTAGATTTTCTGAAGATTTTCTCTCTAGTCTCTCTCTAAGAGTGGCTAGGGTTTAGGTTTATGATATTATGCCTTTCTAAAACGGCTGATATATCATATATATATATATATATATATATATATAGAAGTCAAAAGAAATTAACCAAAACCTGATCCCATTAGAAAAGTAAAATTCAAATTTATATATATTATATCTTAATTAAGTCTTACTTAATTAATATACATATATACAAATTATCATATTAATTTAAATTCGTAATTTAAATACTATCAATCATATTGACATGTTTAAATCTTTACAATTTAAATTAATTCCCTTTTAATTACGTTCTAAGTGTGTGACCCTATAGGTTATTATTACGTTGGCAATAATCTTAAAATTATATTATAAAATTATAAACAGTGAGTGGCATCTAGTAATGCATCATTGCTACCCAAGTAATAATAAGATCAGTGATTCGATGCAACCTTCTCGTGACCAATGTTTCAATGTAATTTAATCCTTTTAACCTTGACATCCTAGATTAAACTCGAGGCATGGAATGTGTGAAACAAATCACTATTTGAGCATGACCATGCATTTCATAGTCCTACTCAATCAGGAGGCCTATGAATATCACCCCTAATATATAAGAGGGTTAAATTCTATCTAGATCACTCATATTCCTCAAATGATTCATGATGTACCCAATAATCACCTTTATTGTCTACCCTATTAAAGGTGACTTTTGATGATATCAAATTACATAAATTCCTTTGTAGTAATATAGTGATTTCAGGTCGGAGGATCATTATATCATTGTCACTATGATAATTGCTAATGACATCTCAGATATCGCTCCAATGAGAATTCTCGTGGTGGGTCCGTCCAAAGACATTGTTCTCTAACATGTACCTATGAATTGACTCAATATCTCATATATTTATGACCAATGAGATTTGGCCATCAGTCAATCCACATACTAGTCTCAATGTATCATTGTTGTCCCATCAACAATTATACTCGACTAGGGACATTTAAGAGCAATGATACTAATTATAATTATATGATCTCATGTTCAAGTCACATACTTGAAGCTATATAATTTGTATCACTATTCTAAAAAATTTTATTATGCTAACATTTATATAACGCATTAAATAAAACTATAATAAAATAATTCATTTATTCAATCAAATATAATATAAAAAAAATGTTAAGCAATTACATCAAAGAATTGGCCTCTAGGGCATAAACTCTAACAATCCGTTGTAGCATTTAATGTTTCAGACATTTTTGAGCACTGATGTTGACTTCAAAAATCGCTTTTACCATTGAGTCTGCCCATCGACATAGCAAACTTTTTTCTCACCTAACACCTGAAAAGGTGTTTTCAGTAGGCATGTAGTCCTTTCCTTAGCTTCTTCAATACGCTTCTTTGATACATACTAAGGATGAGTGTTGAATCATTGGGTTTCCCGAAATGTCAACGGCTATAAACCATTCTTCATTTGTTATACTTCCTCTTTCATCAAATAGATGAAAATTGGTGCTTCTGATGCTGACAGGAGAGACACTACGTTTATGATCGTTGTGTCTTGTCATGCTCGTGCTTGATTCAGCCTGATCAAAGAGAACACTACAATTTCTCTTAAGCATTGATAGACTACGATCTTTATTTGCTCGTATTGCAGAATCTATGTTTTCGAGAGTAGACTATGATTCTTGACTTAGCTTCTATGAAGCGCCGACCATCTCTACGATTCTACTTTGGCTTCCTAACAATCTCTACCGGTGGCTCGACGGATCATTTATTTCATTGAAACCTATCTATTACATCTCAAAATAGATTAACCTAACAGATTTGATCTTTTCTTCTATACATTCATTTACATAATGATAAACATTAAGCACAGATCAACCTAACAATTTTTTGATCTATCATCTAAGTCCTTGTACATATGTTCTTGGAATGACTTTAGATATAAACATATATATTTACTTTCAACATCAAATTTTAATATTCAATTCTCAACAATCTCCCCCTATTTGATGTTTACATAACCAAGGAGATTTGCATTAAAATATTAATTTCTAAATGTAGGATGCTGGTAAGTAAATATGACTTAATGTTTTAGTGAGTAGCTGAAATCTCTAGAGAATAAGCATGAATTTATTGATGTTGTGAAACAGATATTACAATTTAGCATAGTTACATCAATAAGAAACAAATTTTAACTTATCTCTTACTCCTCTGCCTTTTGCTCGTTGGAGTATTGTCATACTCTGCAACTCTCCTTCTCCTGCTGGCTTCATCTCACCATGCAATATCTTCCAGCTCATTTTGACTTAGCCTTTCTCCATGATCATTTCTATTCATAAAGGCAGGATCTCCAATCGGCATGTTTAAGCCAGTAGTGGTTACTCCTTGTGAGATAAGAGATGGCCCTTGACTCCTTAATGGTTGTGCCATGAGAATTGGTTGGCGCTTCTGCTGTTCAGTTCGTGGAGTCTGATAGTGAGACTGTCTCGAGGGATGACTCCTTGAGGATTGAGCAATTTGTTTTCCTTTGCCTCTGTCTTTTCCTTTCTGTCCTTTTTCTTTATTCTCTGCACTTTATGTCAGCATCAAGGGTTCGAATGTCTTCTGATAGACGATTTATGCCTTTAAACAAGTTCGTGGAGTTGACTCCTTTAGTGATCAATGTCTTCACAATTTTCTTGAACCAAAAAATCAGTTTATGATGTGTGTTTTTGCAGAATGGCCAAGACAGTGTCTATTTGTTTCATCTGATTCATAGAATTTGCTTGGAATTCAGTTATAGAAGATCTTAGGCTAGAGAGGCTTTCTATAAGGAATTTGTGTTGAGCCTCCTGAGTCTTCTGAAGAAGGATAACTACTTCCTTATGCTTTTGGGTAGATTGGGAGTGGATTTGATCCCTCTCATTTATGATTTAGATCATTTCCTTGATGATCTCCCGTAGCTTCTTTGTGAGCACAGAACTCAGGTTGTTAGGAAGAGTGTTGGCAACATCGGTTAAGTGGTTTAACCCTGTATGAACAAGCAGAGAGTGAGTTTCAAGATCTTCTTGAATATTCGTGGTTACTTTCTGTGATGCGCTAGATAACTTAATTTTGGTGGGAAGACATGAGAGAAGCTCAAGTATTTGCTGAGTGTCGGAGGAAGAGGCTCTTATATTTTGTTCTTGCAGATTTGAGATAGCTAGAGCAAGATCAAAATAACTGTGGTTGGAAAAGAGGGAATATCTGTATGTGGTGAAGGAATTGAGGTTTGAGTTGTGGGAGAGGAGGCTGTTGAAGCTGGTAGAGCAGGTGACTCTATGATTTGAGTATGATCGAGGTTCATGGAGTGAAAAGTGGTTGAAGATTGTACTAATATGAAGTTAGGTATATTTGGTTCATCAGTTACAGAATGTTGGGATTCTGTAGCTAGAAATTAATTTTGTGGGTGAAGAACCACTTCCAACCATCTTGGCAATTCATAAAATTGGTTGAAGTTTGATAGAGGACAGTGGTTAACTCTGAAAGAGATGGGAATAGAGTGTACCTCACGCTCAGTCTATGATGAAGGATGGTTAGTGATCAGATTCTGAACAAAATTAAGGTTTCTTGGGAATCCATTAGCTAGCTCTGAGATTACTGGATAAGTTGTAAGTTCAGAACATGTGATCCCAGGAGTTGAGAATCAGAGTTCTGTGATAAGATATCATTGGTAAGTAGGAGAACAATTGATTGTAGTTAGCTCTCCTATATCCATTCCAGCCTACTGCAATAATCTCAACTTCTTTATCCTCTTCTTCTTCCCTATCTTCATTATCTTCATTTGAAATTTCCACTACTTCATTCATCTCCTCATTTCTTCTTTGTTCTTCAGCCCTCTCCACCTCCATAGCTTCAACTCTTTCCATCTCCACAGCTCCAGAGACTACGATTTCTTGAGGGACTAAGGGGATTCATGAATATTCTTTGGTAGCTCCCCCTCAGTTGGAGCACTTCCTTGTTCAGGTGCTTCAAGAAGTTCCCCCTCAACACGAGCTGTATTCTCCTCAATGGCTTCGGGCAGCTCTTTTTCAACAGCTATTCTTCTGTCTTCTTCCTTCAATACTTCTTCATTGACAAGAATATATTTCTTTACAAGCTTTCTCTTTGTCCTCCTGGGATGAGCCACAGCCTCAACACTCTCTTCAGCTTCAGCTCTAACAGTTTGTTCAGGCTGAGATACTGTTGCAGCATCCACCTCTGAAGTGATGGCAAGTTTGGACTCTATGATCAGTAATGACTCTATGATCGTGGTGTGTGAAGACTTCTTTGATTTATGGCTGTGTTTTCCCTTCTTAAGCAACTGAGAGATGGTGGATCTATCTTCATCTTCTTATTCAGTCTACTGCTTCATCTTCTTTATTTCCTTCAGAATTTCTTCTGGTGATTCGGTCACTTCTAAGGTGAGTTCCATTTGTGTGAACAGACCTTGAATCTCTTTGCCCGAACCTTCTTGGGGTGCATCAGTGGTTGAGCCTTGAGGCTCTTCAGTTATTTGAACATTTAATTTCCTCTTATCCTTACTCTTTCTGACCAAGGCTATGGGCTCCTCTTGATTGACTTCTTCTTCCTCAACTTCCTTCACAACTAACATATTTCCAAGTAGATCTAATTTCTTTACTTCACCAGTCCTTCCACTAGATTCAGACATCATCCTTACATTTTTTGCAGGGTTTCTTTTCCAATTTTGAAACAGCTGCTGGGTCATTCTCCTATTGGGGTTGATGGGTTCTCCTTCTGTGTCTCCGATTTTGTCTCCCAGAGCAGATTGCAGAATTATGCTTATATATCTCCCATAGATCATTTTGCCAAAACTCTTCATCCTCTTTGAGCTGAGCATCCACTTCCCGATCCAATCTATGAGCAAAGAGTACTGTCATGAGTTTCAGTTGGACCTCATTCACAGAGTCGTGGCAAGAGCTTTTGTAGCATATGCATTTCCCAACAATATCAGCCAAAAATTCATACTTCTGGGGAAATTCTTTCTTTTTGTAACCCTTGACACTCTGAGACTTCTTATGGTGCATCTTCTTTAGACCTTCATGAAAGTCGATGACACTCATAGATGAGAGTCTCTTTGATTTAAAACCTAGGGCTAGGTTTATATCTTCAAATTTGAGTTGAATCTGTTCCCCCTTGACCTTTGTAGTGAGGATGTCATTTTCGAAGACTCCATTGTAGTAGAATTCTTTCACCAGCTTCGGGTAAATCCTTGTGCTGGTGCTCAGCGCTTCTTCGAGACTAGCTTTCTTTAGAAGTGTCAGAATCTTATAGAACTATGGGTCAGCCGTCTTGAATTCATCGAAGCACAGTTGGTAACCAGATACAACATTGGAAGCAGCCATTGATTATTATGATTTTCTTGAATAGAGGTTAGTTGAGCATTCTGAAAGCTAGGGTTTCTTTTTGAGAGAGAAAGAGAGGAATGAGCTTTTAAAATTCTGAGATGAATTTTCAAAAGACATTTTCAAACTGTATTTGTAACTTCCAACCTTACGATCTGCAAAGTGGGGAACGTGTCGAGTTCTGCAGGGCTCCACGATTTTTGTAAAAACCCAAAACCCTAATAAGACTCGAACATGTAAGGTCAGGTATATTAATAAAATCTCTCCGTTCTAAAAGTGATATGTGTTATTATATACTCTGTTTAACAAACTAGGTCAAATAAAATTTTGTCCAAAATTTGACGTGCTTGACACCTTGTGCTTAAAAATTTTCTTCCGAAAACGGACTTTTCGGTATATTTGTTTTGACAAGCTGCTTTGTCGTGCTTACAGTGACAAAATGCTTTGTCGTGATGTTAGGATTTGTGTTAAATTTAGGTCAGGAACCCTAGATTACATACCCTAACCCTAGATTACAAACCCTAACCCTAATTTGTAAACCCTAACCTTAATTAACTAAACTAAACCCTAATTAGGTTATCCTAACACTTAATCATGATTACTAAACTTCAATTAGGTTCTAATAAACATTATTAAGCAACCCTAATCATGAAAAACAAAACCCTAATCAAGATTAGCGAGGATTATGGCATAATTAAGATACTAATCTAACCTAACTAGCTCACAAGTAGGTTAGGAGTCACCAAACCAAGTTTCAAGGTTGCACATGAGCTGATAACTAACCCTAAGCAGCACAAGTAACTTAACATCAGATATTTAGGGAGGCAAGTAGGTGAAAAAGACCAAAAAACCTAAGTTACTTAAGTCTATAAATAGCAACACATCCTCTGGCTAAACCTACGAATTCTCTAAGCCTAGACACTCTTATAAACATACCAAATCAAGTCTGGGTGATAGGCTGATAGCAGCATTAAATTCAGTAGGCAGAAATCAAAATCAAGCAAGAAAGGCACAAACCCTAATTCATAGCTAGATCTTTGATGCTTTGTTCAAATTGTTGTTTAGATGTTTAGATTTGTGTAATAATATGTTAGAAAGTATGTTAGGTTGGTAGAACATGTTTTCATAACATCTAGATGCCTCAAATTAGTGTTTTTAGTAATCTGGAAATTTTGGAAAAACAAGCCTGACAGTCGAATGTCAGAGCTTGTAGATTCGTGTATGTTAATAGTTAGGTATGTTAATTGTATGTTATTTGTATTATGTGTTGATCGATTTCGCAATCAAAACATTCGTGCAAGTATACACGGTTAACAAGTAATAAAGTGATAAGAAAAGTATAGTTCCCACGAGGAATTATTTAATAAAAATTACCAAGTATTAGTTCTTAACCAAACTAATTTTATTTAAATAATCGATTTAGGATTTTGAATTAAAATATATAATTAAACTAATTCTAATTACCACTAGTTAAAAATCAGGTTATGGAGATTTAAGATCACAACTTCACTTATTATTTCACTTATATTAAAACACTTTTTATTAATTATGCTCACTATTCTAGATTGTTAATCAGGAACTTATTAGTATTTATAACCACCTTCTGATGCATCACAAACATATTAATCCAAATCCACAGTTGATAGAATTGAATCAAACACCCTAATTAACTAATTCACTATATTCCTATGTGAATTACCATTAAAAAGGATTTAAAGTACAGGTTCCCTATCAAATTACATGCGACGTAAAGGTATATCCCTATCCTAAACACAAATCATGAATTCCAACACCATGCAGAAAACACAATCATATACTATTATGATCAGATCTAAATCTATATTTCATCTCCCGAATCCATATAGATTATCATGGTAATTGTTAGCTAAACAATTAAACAATTAAACACAATCATAACAGACAATCCATAGAATAGATCACAGTAATTAACAGAGAAACATAATAAGCTAAACAATAAGATCCGTTGCAATCTTAAACAAGAAATTTAGTTCATTGTCATTGAATTAAAGTCTAGAATCCACAACTGAATAAATATTAAAAGACATGAATAGAAGTAGAGTAGAGAATAAAATATGTTGTCTGCAAATCTGATGCTCCCCTCTTGTTCCTGCTCTTGATCTTCAATGATCTCTAAGTTGCTTAAATCTCCAACAATCCAATATAAACTAGGGTTTATGTTCTAATCTAATAAATTATTTTTTTATCTAATCTAATCTATGTATTATCTCCTTATTTTATGTCTTACATTATGTATTTATAGGTTACAAGTCCAATTTTTAGCTTAGGAACAAACCCAATCCAATTTGGAGTCAAAAAGTGTCAAAATTAAACTAAAAACGTGTTCAAGCTTGATTGAAGCCCTTCCCGGTATACCTAACGCTGTTCATGTTCTTTGCGCACCATCGCTTTAGCCCGAGACCGGGAATAGGCTTAAAATGAAGCCCCCATGGCCGCCTCTTTTCCGGAAATTTTTTGCTCTGACATCATTTGGGAAAATGGCCATAACTTCTTCGTTCGAACTCCGATTTTGATGATTCAAGATGTTCCGGAAAGAGAAGACGTAGATATACAACTTTCATTCTTTGAGGTTTTCTAAATAAAGTCTGGAACAATACTGAAATTGGCTCTGAAGTGAGTACTATGTAAATGGCAAGCCAAAAACGCGAATCTAGCTACCCCAAACGTCGATCCAAGTAACTTTTATTCCAATTCCTATAAAACAACATAAAACATGCATGAATAGACACAAACACTTCAAAAATATTCTAAAAGACTTGAGAACAACAATAAATTTAGTCCGGATGTATCCAATTCATGGGTATATTACCCATTCATCAGTATGACATGAGGTCTTTAATCTGGAAAAGAAAACAGGTTCATTAGAACCATATATTGCAAGATATAGGTGGTCAAAGGTGATTGACCAATCACGAAGTTCTATTTTCTGGGTTACCCAGAAAACTCAAGAACAAATTGAACCGGCTACTTTGACCAACCTTTTAATTGCTTTCTATTTGTTGTTATAATGACTTTTTGTAAAAGATTAATACCTTGATATACATACTACATATCTATGACCTTAAATTGCTTAAACAGTTCATAGGATTACTGGAATTAATGGTCAAAAATCGTTGACCGAGCTTGACCAAGTTTTCTAGGTTACCCAAAAAACTGATGAACATGAAGAATAACCTTTGGTTGTACTTTGACCAACATAGATTGAGACCTTAGAAATATGCTTTGTCCAAACTAGTGTTTTTTATATGTACCTTGACATATAGACTACCTATTACAACAAACAAAACACAAATCTATTACACAGATTCAAAGATATGAAATCCACAAAATAGTTTACCGACCATGACCACTGTTCTGGGTTACCCAGAAACTCAAGAACAGCTCTAACAGTAACTTTGAGCCTCCATAACTTCTTGTTATATGTAGGTTAAAACATGGAATTTGTCTGATGTTGTACTACTGTATGAGTACTATAACATCCATAATTGTCTAAACCTTGAATCATCAACAGTAACAAAAGAAATCATGGTTAACATGGTCCCTAAGCCACGACCGGCTGAAACCCAGAAACTCAAGAACACCTATAGCGACACTTCCTGTCACTATAGGGCTTCAGCGATAGACACAAATTATTTTTTAGAAATTAATTAGTAAAAATTAAAAATAATTAATAAATAAATATAAAAACAGTTTTAAAAATTATATTAAGTTATTATATTTAACTTGTGATATTTTTATATAAATTCAATAAATATTTTTATTTTATTTGGATATTATTAATAATTAAGTTAATAATAAAGTAATTAGAATAATTACTTATATATAATAAATAATTATTTGAAAATATTATTAATGATATAAAAATCATAATAAATGGTTATAAATTATTTAAAAATAGTAAACAAGGTTTTATAAAAATTCTAAGTAAATACTAATTATTTAGAAATAGAAATAAATGATTTAAAAATTATTTAAAGGATAAATAAATACTTAAAAATTATTATAAGCTTATAGAAATTATTATAATGGATATATAAATTATCTAAAAATAAATAAAGATTATAAATAAAATTTAGTCGATATATCAACTTATTTAATACTTGGTAAGGTCATTGAACACCGAAACCATATCGAACTTAACCCGAACATATGTAAATTTTATATTTTAGTATTGTTATCAATACTAATGTGTTAGATTTATATAAATGAACATCGTAGGTGTTTATTAACGAATCGAGTAGCATTACTTAACTGATCGACACTCAGACAAGTTTCCTATACCCTAATTACTTTTGCAAGTTACTAAACCCAAATTATTACTTACGCAGATTCTCAAACCCTATTTATTCATTGAACAAGATTTCTATCTTGAATTACTTTTGATATGATATATCAAACCTAAACTTGAATTACCACTTATTGTAATGTTATTGCTATAACTTCATCATAACTAATAAATGAATTATTTATTCCTATGATATTGTTTATTGAGCATAAACTGTTGTGTCAAACCAAATTATTTTGGTCTACTGGCAGTTAGATATAGAATAGAGCCTATCATACCTCTGTATTGAGTAATGTCAATACATTTACCTTTCTCATCTTTGTCAAGCTTAGTTGCTGGAGCAATTGGTGTTTTCATGGGAGAGGCTGATTCCATACCATACTTCTTAAGTAATTCTTTAATGTACTTGGCTTGGTTAATGAAGATACCTTCATCAGTCTGCTTCACTTATAATCTAAGGAAGAAATTTAGCTCACCCATCATACTCATTTCGATCTTGCTCTGCATAAGCTTGGCAAATCTCTTGCATAGATTTTCATCAGTAGAACCAAAGATAATATCATCTACATATATTTGAACTGGTAAGACTTTATTTTTGTGCTTCCTAAGAAATAATGTGGTATCTACTCTACTTCTAGAGAAACCATTTTCAATAAGAAAGTTAGTTAATGTTTCATACCATGCTCTAGGTGCTTGTTTAGGTCCATATAAGGCTTTGTCTAATCTATAGACATAATTAGAGAGAGTTGGATTGTTGAAACCTAGAAGTTGCTACACATATACTTCTTCTTGAAGTTCACCATTCATAAATGCACTCTTGACATCCATCTGGAAAACTTTGAACTTCATGTGGGCAGCAAAAACAAAGAATATCCAAATAGCTTCTAGTCTGGAAACAGGTGCAAAGGTCTTATCGTAGTCGATGCCTTCTTCTTGGCAATAACCTTTGGCCACTAGTCTTGCCTTATTCCTTGTGATTACCCCATCTTCATCCATTTTGTTTCTAAAGACCTATTTGGTGCTAATAACTGGGTGACTACTTGGTCTAGGGACTAATATCCAGAATTTGCTTCTTTCAAACTGATTCAGTTCCTCTTGCATGACTTCTATCCTACTCAAATCTTCTATAGCATCTTCTATCTTCTTGGGTTCCATTTAGGATAGAAAGCTCAGATAGAAACACTCATTCTGAGTGGTAGATCTCGTCTTGACTCTTGCATTTGGGTCTACAATGATCAGGTCTTGAGTGTGATCTCTTTCCCATCTGTTCCCTATTGGAACATCTGTTCTAGTACCTTCTTTTCTGAATTCTTCAAGATCAACCTCTGTCTCTTGTTACAGAGGTTCGTCGTCTGGTGTAGCTCTCTCTACGATCTCTTCTTCAGGCTCGACGATTTCATCTTCTGGAGCTGCGATCGTGGTGTTGGGCTCGACCACCTCATTCATAGTGTCTGAGTCCTCGATCGCAGTGTCTTGAGGCATAAATTTATCTGAGTCTGTTTCATCGAAGATGATATGAATTGATACTTCAACACTTAGTGTCTTTTTGTTGAACACTCTATAGGCCTTACTGTCTGTGACATATCCAAGAAAGATTCCTTCGTCTGACTTGGGTTGGAACTTAGTTAGTCAAATATTGTTTTCCATTATTGAGAATGTAGCATGAACAACCAAACACATAAAAATAACTGACATTGGGCTTTCTTCTTCTCCACAGCTCGTAGGGAGTCTTATTTAATGTAGAGTGAACAAGCGACCTATTCTGAGTGTAGCACGTAGTGTTGATAGCTTCTGCCCAGAAGTATTCAGGCAGATGAGCTGCTGCTAGTAGAGTCCTTCCATCTTCAATCAAAGTTTTGTTCTTTCTTTTAGCTAATCCATTTTGCTGTGGAGTTCGTGGAGCTGAGAAGTTATGATTGATGCCATTATCTGTGCAAAATTGATCCATCTTAGAGAAGTTGAATTCTCTTCCATGATCACTCCTTATAGTCTTGATCTTTTCTCCTTTTTGGTTCATCACTAGCTTAAACATTTTGATGAGTTGAGAGCTTGTTTCATCTTTAGAATTTAGGAAGAACACCCATGTAAATCTAGTGTAGTCATCCACTATGACCAATGAGTATCTCTTCCCTCCAATGCTTATAGTTGGAATTGGCCCAAAAAGATCCATGTGAAGTAATTGTAGGAGCTTATCAATTGAGTTGATCGTTTTTCCTTTGAATGAACTCCTAGTTTACCTTCCAAGCTGACAGGCGTTGCATGACCTTTCTTTGACAAAGCTGAGCTAGAGTAAACCTGCTACTAGATCTTTGGAAGCCAGTTTTGAAATACTCTTGAAATTGAGATGAGACAATCTTCTATGCCATAGCCAGCTCATTTCTTCAGAGGCTTTAGGAAGAAAGCATATTGTCTCATCAAAACTCAGTTGAGAAAGATTAACTGTGTAAATGTTCCCTTCTCTTATTCCGGTCAGCTTTATAGAAGAGGTCTTCGGATTTCTGACTTGACACTGATTGTTGAGGAAGGTAACTTAATGACCCTTGTCGCAGAGTTAGCTTATGCTCAGAAGATTGTGCTTTAACCCTTCCACATAGGCTACTTTGCTGAAGGACACTACACCATTCCCAGCTGAACCATATCCTCTTATCTTTCCAGAGCCATTGTCTCCAAAGATGACTATTGGACCATCCTTTTCTGTGAATTTAGACATGAGGGCTTTATTCTCGGTCATGTGCCTTGAGCATCCACTTTCAAGATACCAAGTTATGATTGTGGAGCTCTATTCCTGAAGTAGGGTTAAACTCTCATTTTGGTACCCAGACTTGCATGGGTCCTACCTTGTTAGTAACCTTGGGGACCCAAATCTGCTTGACTTTAAGTTTAATATGAAGATGATTATTGTAACATTCTGCAGCCTTATGACCATATTTATCACATACAAAGCATCTAGCATGATGTATGCTTGTGTATGTGTGTGAATTCTTTCTTTATTTGGACTTATATGGATTCTTGGTGGTCTTTCCCTTACATTGGTTCTTCTTTTTCTATGCATCCTTGTGATTCATGATTTATGATGAGTAAAACTTAACTCTGCTATTCCTTCCTGGTTGGTTCGTGGAGTTGGTTTTACTTGACTCCACGATTCTTTGAGGTTGAAGAGTAGTGACTAAGTTACTCTTCTCTTTTCTGAACCCCAGACCAGCATGGGATCCATTATATCTTGGAACATGGATTAGATCAGAAGAGCAGGGATGCACTGGTTCTTCCTTCTGTGAGGATTTCATAAATGTAATGCTTGTATTGAAATTTAAAGCACTACTAATGTTAGTTTCCTTAAGCTTTTCCACATATGGTACTGAGGTAGATTCCCCAAAACCTAAAACTATTTTGTCAGATGCACTTCTCTGACTGGAGATCAGGGAGGCCATGGATGAAGAAGATCTATTTCACATTAAGATTATCTTTTCTAGTTCCTCAATCTTAGAGGTTAGATTTGACTCTCTTTGTGTGTTAAGTTTATTGGTCTATCTTAAGAGTTTATTCTTAGCCTCAAATTTAAAGAGAGAGGTAGTACTTAGTAGATCTGTTTCCAGTTATTTTTGAACTTTCTCTTTCTCTTTTTGAAGAAGAGAATAATCTTTAGACAAAACTCTGATCCACTTCATGTATTGATGCAGATCAGATGTTATGCTATATAGTGAAGTTCTTAAATCATCAATATCTACATCAGAAGAGTTAAAGTCGAATACCTTATCGATACTTACTTTTTGATGGTCAGTTCTTTTCTTGTCCTTTGCATTTTTAGCCATTAGACATAGATTTTCTACTTAAGGCTCTTCATCATCTCCAGACTTAGGAGTTGTATCATTGTCTGAGTCACTCCATGATCCTCTGGCCACAAGACCTTTATCTTTTTTCTGGAGCTTTTTGTTTCCTTTGAACTCCTTCTTTGGATTTGTTTTCCTCTTCATCTCTTCTCTAAGAGGTTTGTTGCAGTTTGTAATGAAGTGGCCAGGCTTCTTGCAGTTTTAGCATAAGTCGTTGATCTGCTCCTAGTTGTTGTTATTATTAAATCTCTTAGGTCTGCTGCTTCTGCCTTTCCATATGAACCTTTTTGAGTCTTCTTAACAGCATTGCAATATCCTCGTCATCATCTTCCTCAGAGTCAGAATCATTTTTGTGAAGTTTAGAGATGGTTTCTGTTACCTTGAGAGCAACTCCTTTGTCCTTCTTTCTTCCTTCAGATAGAGTGTCTGCTCGTTGGGTTAGCTCTAGTTCATAGGTAAGAAGGTTCCCATAGAGTTGTTGAACATTCATTTCATGGAGATTCTTTGATTTTCTGATGGAAGTGGTTTTGGCATCTCACTTGCTTGGTAAAGCCCTCATGAACTTTATAATCACATCTGTGTTTGGATAATCTTTCCAAAAGCTCAAAGAGAGTTGAGCAACACATTGAATCTTTTATAAGTAGAAGTGACGTTTTCTCCTGGAACATGGGCGAACATCTCATACTGTTGAGTCAGAAGAGATTACATGTTTTCTCTGACTTCTTTTGTTCCTTCGTGCATAATGAGCAATGCTTCCCAGACTTCCTTGGCTGTTTTGCTATTAACCACATTCTCGAATAGATCATCTTCTAAAGACTGGAACAAAATGTTCTTAGTCTTTTTGTCTCGTTGGATATCTTTCTTCTCGTTGTTAGTCCATTCTGATTTAATCTTGATTTGAACTCTGTTTAGATCATCTGGAGTTAGTGCAAGATTTGTTGGAATATAGGGCCCATTCATAAAAGTTTTAAATAACTCTTCATCTATTGAATCTATGTAGGCTTTCATATGAACTTTTTAGTTGGCAAATTTGTCTTTGTTGCACATTGGTGGCTTGCTGCCTCCTCCGGTCTTGGACTCGCTTATCAGTTATGCCATTAGATCTACTTAAGCTTTGTAAGCTGATTGAGAGAACCTGCTTTGATACCAATTGTTAGTTCCCAGAGACACAATAGTTATCTAGAAGGGGGGTTTGGATAGATATTTTAAAAACTTTTTCTTTTCAAAATACTTGTTAGATTTGTTAATAAATTAACCACAGCAGAATATATGATTTGTTTGTTCCTCTTTAAGATAAACCAAGTTTATAGGTGATAAACAGTTATATCAGGTATATAAAAAACACAGTGATTTTAAGTGGTTCAGAGCACTCAAAGCTCCTAGTCCACTCTTCTACTCCTCGAGTAGATAACTCACTAAGGATATCTTTACAATCTCTGAATCACTTAAATTCCTTCAAGACCAACAGTCTTGGAACTTCTTAGTTCAATTTTAACTCTTCGAGTCCATCAAACTTGGAATACACTTGATGAGAGTTGAGTTCTTGGGTTGTGCTACTCAGTTGCAGTTAAGCATACGTTCGAAAGAACTGAGTAGCAGAGCAAGCTTTTCTTTCTAGATCGTAGAGTTTGAGCGTTAAGTGTTCTTTAGCTTTTGTTGTGTACTTGCTTGCTATGTGTGATTTCCTTATAAAGGAGCCTTTGAAATGTGTCCGTTGAGGGCATTCGTTGTAGCATTTAATGTTTCAGATGTTTCTGAGCACTGATGTTGACTTCCTGAAAATTTGCTGGTCTGCCATCTGGCCTACTAACACAGTAGACTGCTTTCTCACCTAGCACCTGAAAAGGAGTTTTCAGCAGACATACAGTCCTTTTCTTAGCTTCATTAATATGCTTCTTCGATACATACTAAGGATGAGTGTTGAATCATTGGGATTCCAAAATGTTAACGTCTATAAACTATTCTTCATTTGTTATACTTCCTCCTTAATCAAATAGACGAAACTTGGCGCTTCTGATGCTGATAGGAGAGACACTATTTTTATGATCGTTATGTCTTGTCATGCTCGTGCTTGATTCATCCTGATCAAAGAGAACACTATGATTTCTCTTAAGCACTGATAGACTACGATCTTTATTTGCTCGTATTGTAGACTCTATGTTTCCAAAAGTAGACTACGATTCTTGACTTGGCTCGGCAGGCGGTCGGACCATCTCTACGATTCTGCCTTGGCTTTTGCAATCTCTCAGCTGTCTCGAAAAACTATGATTCCATTGAGACCTATCTATTACATCTCAAAATAGAACAACCTAACAACTTCGTTATTTTCTTCTATACATTCATTTATAAAATGATAAACATTAAGCACAGATCAACCTAACAATATTTTGATCTATCATCTAAGTCCTTGTATATATGTTCTTGGAATGACTTTATATATGAGCATATATATTTACTTTCAACATCAAATTTTAATATGCAATTCCAAACATGATATATGTAGGACATGTGGTGAACATGAGTTGTAATTGTATAGCTTACGCATGAGGCAAGTTCCTTATCTCTAACTCATTTATTTATTACGTAAGTTTTATAACTCTACATCTTCGTTGAGCAAGTTTAACCTTAGATTATTTATGTTCAAGCAAGGTTTCTTATAATAATCAGTGCTTATGTTTTGGTTAAGCTTTCTGACTCATTTTGAAAGTATGATTTCAATATGTAATGTTTATTCACTATGATTCATTGATACCCTACCATTGTTAAAGTATCCCTTTGTAAGATCATAATGTTATTGAACTCTTGAATGATATCGAACCTTTATTGGTTCAACTAATTCTTAGTTAATGAACGTTCTAAGATCTAAATTACCCTTGAAGCTAATCCAAACCAAACTTTCTTTGGTGCGGATTCTAATGTTAAAGCTGAGATGAACAACCCTATCATAGGAGATTATATTACGCGAAAGTTCTAAAATATTTGTACATAATATATTGTACGAACGGCTGATCCCCCGGAGTATGAGACTGATAGTCCAAATGGTCTATAAGACTGCTAAAGGTTACAATAGAGATCCTTGTTAACCTAGGACACAATTTGAGTTTTGTAAGCCTCAGTTACCCTTTGGTCTTGGTTTCTAATATTGATTTAAAAGTCGAATTCTTTTATTGAGCGTATAATTCTTGAATATTATTGATTATTTTCAGAGAAGAACATATTATTCAGTTGAGCTAATTCATTGATGATCCATATATCATTATTATTTTTTACTATCCTTGTGAACAATTGTTTGCTCACTCTTGCACAATACATTTCAGTTAAACCTGAGAAACTTGAGGAGCCATCGACTAACAAGGGTATAGGTAAGATGAACAAGTGATGAAGAATAGTTTACTTTTATTTGATAATGTTTATGTAACGAAACTTAATTATTATTGTTATGTTTTCATTTTCCGCAAATGATATAATAAAGGTTAGATGACCTGAGATTTAATTGAGATGATGTAACCCTTTAATGGGAAGATTGTTCATTAAGTTTACTATTATTATTATCCTTTATGTATGGATAGTTAGATAATGATTGTGATGGACCGTGAACACTAAATCTGTGGGAATGAACTACCCAGATTTGGGGGTGTCACAGTTAATCAACCAATAAACCTTTATTGCTATACGGAGCTGAAAGTTATAACTTTTGGAAATTTGGAAAGAGGATCTATCTTAAAAGAGACCCTTGTGAATAGAGGGTTGTGGATAATGGTCATGTTATTCCAAGGAAATATGACGGCACTCCAAAGAATTTATTAGAGATAGACTCAACAGAAACCTGCATAGTTTCTTATGATTCAAAGGCTATGAACACACTTCTTAGCAGCATGGTGCAATTTGAGATAGATAAAGTTTCCTCATGCAACACATCTAAGAAGATATGAGACACTTTAATAGTAAGCCACGAAGGTACTTCGAAGGTAAGAGAAATTAAGCTTAGTGTGCTCATGCATGACTACGAAATATTCAAGCTTGAAAAAGATAAAACCATTAAAGTGGCTCAAACACGATTTATAGTCCTTATGAATTCCTTAAAGCTACTTGATAAGTCAATTTCACAAAGTGAGATCAATGTTGTCTAATTTATACAATAATAGTTACGCTCAAGTATACACGGTCAATCAAGTAATATAGAGATAAGAAAGATGTCGAACCCACATAGTGATAATTATTCTGAATATCAAGTTTTCATCAATTTAAATCTAATTTAAACAACCACATCAATTAATTTGTGAAATTAATTGAATAAAAATAAAAATTAAATTAACTAACAAGTCTTGATCACTAGATGATTAAGATATAGGAATACAATTTTCGTAATTGCTTTACAATAATCGCCTTACTTATTCCCACTTATTTAATCCAATGAGTTGCTAACTAGGATTTCCTATTCAATTCATTAACATCTTTCAATGATTAATAAAAATACCTATTTCAGTTATATTGCTATTTTCATGCAAGACACTTAAATAAATTCATTAATCACAAACTCTTAACAAAGTTACGAATGACATACATGTATTTTCATCTCATACGTTGTTATGTTATTCTAGAAAGAATCAAAAAATTCATGCGTTATTATATTCAGATCTAATCTAAGATTTCCTCTTTTAATTCCATCAAAGATATCAGATTAACTGTTGGCCAAACAATTATTTAATTAAGCACAGAATATAATAATCAACTCAATAAGATTAATAAGTAAAAATAAAGATAATTAAATTGCTAAAGGTTCCATTATATTCATCACCATAATAAAAAACAAAAGATTAAAATTAAATAACATCTCAAGTACATATAATGAATTAAAGAGAAGAAGAAAAACTCTGTCGAGGGACTCCATTCTCTATAGCTTCAATCTTCGTTTTGTCATGTTCTCCAATAAAATCTCCAAGTCTCTGTAAAGTGGCTCCCAATTATTTGTAGTCAAACATTCTCCTTAAACTTAGCCAATTACAGTATTTATAAACCCTAAGAAAACTTTAAAATATTAGGTAAGTATAATTCCTCTTTTGGATCAACTTTAGAACAAAAAGAAATAAGATCTGCCAATTTTCTCAATCCGACGCACCCCGCGCTCCGCTCCCTTGTTAAACGGCACTCCTCGCTTTGACCCATCAGAATCTGAAATCTCCCAATGCTCCCCACGTCATGTCTAGCTTTCAACTATCTCGCTACCAGCCAATGCATTCTGCTAGATTGTCCAAATTTCTAATTTTCTATTCCTTTTCAGCCTCTAAGCTAGTCCTTGCCTCTTGCTTTGGAAAATGACACAAAACATTAACAATAACAAGAAAAATACCAAAAAACACACAATATTTCAAGTTAAAGAGCACCACATTACGATTTCAATTATTTCGAAATTATATTTATTTTATGATTCTTCTTATCAGAGTAGATATGAGTATATGCACGCATTCCTCAATACAAATAATTTTTTATATAGTATTATCACTATAATGCTTTACTTTATAAAGTAATCATTACAATACATCCATAAAAAATAATTTTTATTTATTGAATATCTTAAAGATTTACATATTTGTTAATTACACACAACATAAACCATCGTCATGGTTCAATACACTTTTAACTAAAGAAAATGTATTTCTTTGCACATCTTCTAATTTTTATCCTCCAGATGGCAAGAAATATAGCATCATATCTTTAACCTACAAATTATTGCAAGATTGAGCACAACGGCCTAACAAATCTAACAGACTATCATGTATCATATAACACATAATTTTATAATCAATTTATGCACTATATTCTTCTTATTTATGCATATTACAAACACATCATCAAACTTATGTAATATCTCTACATTTACAACATATATGTCATATTGTATCTTCACAACATACCATATAAGCTTACCATCTTGTATATATTATCTACCACAAGTAAATTGAGTTCCATAACTCAATTAATAGTTTGTCATAATTTGATTTTCACAGATCATAGTATAGAAACACATGTATATCCACAAGTTACTATAACAATTACACAACCAATATTAAGATCACGTAAATAGACTGAAAAACTTGCCTCATACGTTGATTATAACTTATAGCTACTCGTGCTTCACGTATCCTACACCAATCGATTCACATATATTCACACATTAGTCATACATATTCATCGCATATACTCAATGTAAAAAAATCAGTTTTACATTATCTCTTAACTTGGTTTTAAAATTTTTGTTTTACTTGCAACATTATTAGAAATCTTTTCTTAACACAACTATTTTACACTTGAGCGTGTTAGACACCACACCTGGCATGCTCTGTGGCTTAAGAGACTTAAATTAACATGTTCTAAGTCTTAGTTCACAGTTAAAACCTCAATCCAGTTCTGAAGTGAGGTGCAACCACACTATAATTTGGCATAGGAGCAGCGCGATCGCACTACTTCTGTTGAGGTTCAAATTTGGTTATTTTTTTTCATGTTCCTCTTCTATCTTGGCTAGGGGTCATACATAACTCTTCTATCTTGGCTAGGGGTCATACAATATCTATACAATATATATTACATATGTCATGGAGGTTTTAAACCAGGTTAAGTCCCCTTTTTCTTTCATTAATTTTCTTTCAACACAATATAGTTTTTCATTTAAAATTTATTGCCAAACCATGCTAAGCTAAGTTAATTCCTTCATGACTAGGCTAGACATCCCATAAACCAAATATTATAGCATAAGAGACCTTTTTATGCATACCTTAAAGCTTAGATTAACAACAAAACATTTTTCTACTTCTACAGATCATCGCGGTCGCGCTGGTTTTATGTTTGGAAGTGGCGCAGCTGTGCCACTTCGGGACATGCTCTATTTTGGTTTTCTATCTGCAGAAACCTAAAATTCAATTCTTTTAAGGTCTTCTATACCACCTCATAGCTTCCCAAATTGGTAATGGTCAAGTTTGAATCATTTAACAAGTTAGAAACTCATAATTACATTGCATAATTTCCTTAATTCGTATGCTTTTTAGAAGAATTCCTTTACGTGGTCATTTTGTCAAGAAACCAATGGGCATAACTTAGACTACCCAGGTTTCATAGCCTTTTACTTAAGGTTAGGCCCAAATTTTAATATGGGAATCATTGCGACTAACATAGATGATGAGTGAGTTTTATACCTACGAATTGGATGCCTTTTCAGACTTAAACGGTTGTGAATCTGTCTATTTTAGTATTGTTTTATGCGTTTGTGTTGTGTTTGTGTTCATGTTCTGTTTGTATTGGCTAAGGCAAGGGTTGGTGGCAAAGTAGTAGGAAAGTGCATGTAAGAACCTAGAATTTCAAGAATAAATAATTATTTCAATATAATAAGAAAATGAATATTTACTTGAATATAAATATTGATGTGTTGTAAGATGAGTAGTTCAATTAATTCAAATTTAATTTATAAGTGGGAAGTTGTGATGAGAATTGAGAAATGCCTTGTGTGGCATGAGAAGGGAAATCTAAGTGATTAAACCAAAAGGAAGATTAATTGCGTATGATTATGTGATTCCATATAAGGAATGAATACACTCTTAAACTAGTAATATCACCAATATAGAAGTTACTTCATATCATGTAAAACTAGTGTGGTGATAGAAGTTGGAACTGGCTTAGAGTTAAACCATTTTGGCACTGCCAGGGACCGGTGTAGCTACACCCTCCCAGCAGTATAAAATGGCACAACTGCGTGAGTGGTCAGTCTGGAAAAGTTAGTTTTATCTATAGAAATGAAATGGAACATTAGTGAAATGTGTGATATGAATAAAATCATATGATAATAATACATTTTAATGGCATGAAGTACCAAGTAGTATAATGATTTCATATGTAATCTTTAATACATAAATAATTAAATATTTGTGTATTCCAGAATTTGGGAAAGAAATTACGTGTGTAAACTGAACAATTAATATTAAATAATGTTATAATGAGGTTATGTGAGTAATAAAAATAATTATGGGAGATACCAGGGCAATAATACCTAACTGCGTTATTTTATTACATGTACTTAATGTACATGGATTATATGATGTGAGTACACAAATAATCCCTAATTTTTCCTAATATAGTAACAATTGTACATTAAAACTCATTTTTGGAAAGTATAGTAGCTGAATTGAGCTAATTAATCACGTTGCTGGAAATTTAAGCCCATCAGATACACATATAGTACATGAATAGTAACCTATACTCTAAATTGCATAACCTCCAAGCCTGTACTCATTGGCTAGAAGATGGCTGGTATTAGGTAGTTTAACTACTCTTTATTAACCAATGTTTCCTTCTAATGCACCATGGACTCCAACCCCAGTGTAATGCAAATGCCCAGTCCAAGTTTCCTCTATAAATAGCAGACCAATTTTTTGTTTTACGTTGCTTTGTTTTGGTTGTTGAAACTCTAATAGCTTGAGTTTGAGTGGTTGTTGTTTAAAGAAGAGGCTAGATATCTCAGAAGGAAGAAACTAAGTTACTAAGCTTTAAGTGGTATAAAAATCTTAACTTTTTTTCTTGAATTGGGTCTTGCTAAATTCTTGAAATTCCTTAGAATTTTATGTCAATTGATATGAATTAACATGCTATAATGTGTTTAGGAAGTAGGTTTACATGTATGAAACTTTTAATGAGGATTTGAACATGTTTAAATAAAAAAGGATCAAAGTTGAGTAAGGCTCTCAAAAATGAGTCTCATTATCTGCTGTTTGTTCTAGTCATGGCGCAATTGCTACTGCTTTATCTTACAGGGTGCGTGTGTAATTACTGCCGTCGCCGAAAATCGATTCATCGGTTTCTTGTTATGCTTGGTGTTATAAACTTGGTATTATGACTTAAATATATACCTGAAAAGAGGTATATCATGAGATATAAATCTTTTTTGGGTAGTATGAAGTGATCAACATGATTTATATTTAAAAACTTAAAGTTTTGAAAAACAACTTCGATGTAATACATGCTCTATAAATTCTGAACTTAGTAGCACATGTACATGACTAATTTAGAACCTAAATAAGCATGATATATGATTCGTAATTATTGTATTCATGACCAACTTGATAAGCTTCGTGTTAGAAAATATTTTAAAAGAAAAGCTTAGTATAATAAAGCTAATGAACATGAATGCTACAAGATGTAGGTTCTGATCTTGAAAAGAAGTTATCGTGACTTAGTTACTTATGATAAGAGTTTAAAAGTTGATTTATATGTGTTATATTGTAACATTCATGTTAAAGTGATTTCAAAGGCAACCTTGATCATGTTTTCAAAATTTAGTTGCATTTAGATTCAAAAGACTTAAGATGTCATGTTTATGTTTATTATGTCTTTAGACATGATCCGTATATATTGGACATAATGATAACTAAATCAAACATGAGTTTAAAACATATTTCAAAGTTCTAAACAATGCTAGTTATGAATAAATGATATGTACACTATGAACATGTGTATTAAAAGATTGTGTGACCTCTCTATGTAGACATATGGCCAATGTTATAAAGCATGATGATTACATAATCTTTTTATGCTTTACTTCCATGGAAATCGTAAACTAAAACCATGTAAAAGTAAAATCAAGATGATCATACACTTATATAATGTACTTTAGCATGTATGCGTGTTAAGTGTGATAATTTAAGAATACTAAGGGATGTGACAGAAACAAAAAATGCAAAGCTCAACCCTGGTTTGGCCAGGGGATAGCGCAGCTGCGCCATCCCTAAGCCTAGACAGGGCGCAGCTACGCCATCCTGCAGTCAAGTTTAGATTCTATTTCTACTCTGATGTTCAAAGCATGCTTGTAGGGATAAGTTAACTTACCTTATATGACTAGTGTGTTAACTAATGTGTTAAGAAACATGCTAGATGCTAGAATTAAATATTTATCGAGTGATTATAAAATTTAAGAATGAAGTTCAAAGAGGTATTGCAAGCAATGATTTGAAAAGGTGTTGTTGGACTTTGTGGTGTCATACAATCTGATTTGTTCTATGAAGATGTAGGATATGTGATGTAGTATGTATGGAGTTACAACTAAGCTAGATGTTTATGTGTACGTTTGAACTTACATATATGAGTTTATGTAACTAATGAAAATCCTATATGTGTAAATATATTATGTTAGGATTCGAAAGAGGGTATTAAGCTTTACTTTGGTAAAGTACGCTTGAGGTAAGTACTTGAACCTTACTCTTTATTGAGCATTATTTAAACTTGTGCAATTATTGATCGTACAAGTAGAACCTTGAAGGAATTATATTTTGTAATGAAATTTCAAATTTTGATTCGAACGATAATTGTTCACATGTATTGTAAAAGAAATGGTCTAAGCCATTAATTTGGCTAGACTATTGATATTTTATCGAAAGCTATCCAAACCAAATTAACTTGGTACAGACTCTTATAACTGAGAAGAACAACCCTCTTAGTAGGGGAATTATATATTGTCGGGGAACCGACACGTGCACATAAGAAAGACTAAATGTTATGCATGACATAAGGTACTTTAGGCTGATCACCTATTGTACTCGTTATATAGAATTATTAGTCTAGTACTATTAATTCTAGGAGGAGTTCATAGTCCTTAGTGACTGCTCAGTATTTATTGCTTTGAAATCTTGAATTGATTTAAATCGTTGAATATTATTGATATTTTTGTCTATATTGACTATTGTTGATAATCATCGATACTTCTTGCTATCTTAAACTATCATTATTGAAATACCCTTGACAAATTTAAAACATATTGATTACCCTTTTTGCTATATTATTTGTTGGGCAAAATTATTGCTCATCCTTGCTTTCCAAAAAACTTTTAGTTAAGGCAGAACATGGTGAACCCTCTGGCAAGGACAAGGGTAAAGAGAAGGCTTTGTAGTAGTTATTTCTGTGTTGCTAGAAATGTATTATTATTTGGTGATGAAATAACTTATTAAGCTATTTTTAATTTAAGTTGTATTGTATTATGTATTAGTTATGTCCAAACGGTGTTTAATTATGATTAAGTTATGTAAGAGATGTTTAAGTTATGAACACTTGGGACGAGAATAATTATGATATAACAATGTAATTCATTATACTATTCCACTGTGTGAGATGTTGATTTATTATTAGAGTTTGTCTGTGACAACCAAATTTGGGACAAGTGTGGTCTGAATTTGGGGGCGTCACAAGTTGGTATCAGAGCTGTAGTTATAAATCTTAGGAGCGAGAGTCCTTAGATTATAACTTGGGAGAACTTAGAAGATAGAGAGGGATGAAACTCATGTAGAGTTTTCTAGAGAGAGACTTAGTGTGATATGAAATATAATTTCATTATATACAATGAACTTATGTTTATTTAACATTCTGATGGAGTTGTTGTTTTTGTTTGTCTTATGTTGGTGGTTGTGGGATGACTGACCTGGGAGGACCTAGCTGAGTAGTAGAGGAGGAGTCGCGTGACATACACATGGTATTTGAGGCACCATTGATAGCGGAGCCTATATCAGCAGTGGCCCCTATTGATGACGATGACGAGGAGGAGATGGAGCCATTACCCGAGGAGTCTGATCCAGAGGAGGAGCCTGAGCCTATGGAGGACTTTGATGAGGATACTTTTGAGGATCGAATGTTGGGGGAGTATGAGGAGCAGATTTTGGAGTTAAGAAGTAGAGTGGAGGAGCTAGAGACTGAGGGACGAGGACCATTAGAGGAAATGAGCGATGTAGGAGATGGAGGTGGAGTTTCTCACCATAACGAGGCAGGGATCTAGATGGGGACTTTGTTTCACCGATCGGTGGCTAGGAATGTAGAGTTGGCATGAAAGTTAGAAGAAATGGAGTAGCAAGAGTTGAGCGAGAGGACGGAGAAGGAGGCTCTTCGTACTCAGTTAGAAATGGAGGTGATGGATTGGATTCACTTCGAGGAGAAGTGGGAGGAAGCCAATGATAGGGCAAATAATCTAGAGGATGAGGTGCGGTGCAAGAGAAGGAAGATGAACAAGATGGGCTATGCTCAACGCATGGCCATGGAAAGATTGATTAATGGGGTAAATCACTACCCAGCTGAGCAAGGACAGACTCGACATACCATAAGCCGAGACATGGTGGTGCACATTACTCAGAAGGAAAACCAGAGTACCGTGGAGCGTGGGATGTTAGATTGAGTCTAGAGAAAGAAGCTTAGTAGTTGTAGTGTTTTATTTATGTGTTGTTTAAATTATTGTTGTTAAATCTCAGTCTTTGTGTAAAATGTGAGAGAGTTGCAAACCCCCAAACTTTTGAAAAATGTTAAAGAGGTAATATGTGAGTGTTGTCCCCGTCTTTTGTGATAAAAGGGGATATGTTTTTGTCATTTATAGAAGTATGCTAGAAACGAACATGTAATTATAACCATTTGGCATATGAATATAAATGATCTTGTTTCAGGAATGTGTTATAAATATTATTCTTATTAAAGAAATGACTAAAGTAATATAATTAGATAATAATAGAAATTTTATGATACATAAACATGCAGCCCAGATGTAGAATAACTGCTCCGAAAGAGTCGGTTAATAATGAGAGAGGACCAGTAGATCCGATACAGAGGCTTGTAGATTTGTTAGGAAAAGCTCTTAGGGGAAGAAATGAACCAGTACCACCCGTTCCCCAAGTAGTTCCAGTCACAAACTTTAAGGATTTTATGAGTGTAGGACCTCCGGAATTCGTTGGCCCTATCGATCCGATCGTGGCTCAGACGTGGATCAAAGAGATGGAGAAGGCTTTTACCATCGCTCGTGTGGGTGAAAACTAGAAGACGACATTTGAAATCTACATGATGAAAATCGAAGCGAACTATTGGTGGGAGGCAAATCAGCAGAGAGCGGGAGAAGGGATAGTCACTTAGGAAAGGTTTAAGACTTTGTTCTTCGAGAATTATTTTCCGAAGAGCATGAAAAATAAGATAGATGTAAAGTTCTTAGAACTTAAGCAAGGAGATATGACGGTGGTGCAATACATGGCTAAGTTCAATGAACTAGCCCGGTTTGCTGAACACCAGGTGGTAGATGAAGAGAGGAAAGCTAGGCGTTTTGAACAAGGACTAAAGTCTTGGTTGTTTAAAAAGGTATCAGCTCTTCAGATTAATTCTTTTACAACATTGTTGGAAAAGACTATTATTGTAGAGGGAGGAAGTGAAGCTTTAAGTCAGTATAACAAAGAGAAGAAGGGAAAGAGCACCGGTGGAGAGAACCAAGGAGGAAGCAGTAGAGGAGGTAGCAATTTAAGAAAAAGGAAGTGGGAGAACAACAACAACAAGAATCCCAACAATCAAGTAGAAAAGTTTTGAGGAGAGTTTAAGAAGAAGGTGGAAGGATGCCCAAAGTGTGGAAGGTATCACCAGGGCGAATGTTGGAAAGGGCGCAGTGTATGTTACAACTGTGGCCAAGAGGGACATTATGCTCCAAACTGCTCGAAGCAACGTATTCAGTGACATAAACACATAGATTATCAACTCTTACAATCATTAATCATCAACAACTAACAAACCCTAGTTTTTGGAGATTTTGGAGGAATCAAAGTAAGGAGAGAGGAACACGAAGATTGCAGATTGAATTGAAGAAAATGGTGGTTTTATTTACTATTTTTCTTTATTCAATTTCAGTTTTGTAATTAGGATGTTTATTTCTTTGATATTTTCAGTATTTAATTCATTAGTCATGAACTAAATTATCTTATTAAGCCTATGATAGATCTTTATGTGTAATGAGGATTTACATGTTAAAAGTTTAATTCAATGATGCTATTTTTAGTTCATCTATTATGATTTGTGCGCAATCTATGAGTTTCTTGATCACCAATTCTTTGTGAACTTGTATGAATTCGAGAAATGAAATATGGGTTTAGACTTAGTCATAATAGCACGTGTTTGTGATTTCTGTGTTTTGATGGGATTCATAATTTATGTTTAGGATAGAGATATACCTATGCATCGCATGTAATCTTATGAGAACTTAGGATTAAACCTTCTTTAATTATAATTCATATAGAGATATAGTGAATTGGTTAATTAGGGTGTTTAGCTTAATTCTATCATATGTGGATTGAAGTTAATATGAGTATAGTACATCGAGAGATGGTTATATCTACTTTCATGTTCTTGATTAATGAACTGGAATAGTTAAATTGAATAAAAAGAAAGTGTGATAATCTGAGTGAAGCATAAAGTGAAGTTGTACGCTTAATTATTCATTATCTGATTAAAATTTGTGGTAGTTAGTTGCTTTTATTTTATTTTATTTTATTTTGTTTAGCAGTTTTTCATTAATTTTGTCATTAAATCATTTAGTTTAATAAAATTGAGATAATACAAAGCTGGTAATTATTATATTAAAATTGATATTTATCTCTATGGGAACGATACTTTATTTATCATTATATTACTTGTTGATCACGTATACTTGCGTGCTATGCTTAATTAGATTACACCCAACAAGTTTTGGCACCATTGCTGGGGACAGATAATTAATTTTATTATTTTTAATATCAGTTTAATTATATCAGTTTTAGTTAAACATTTTTCTTTTTCTTTTTATTTATTTCTTGTTTAAGGTTGTCTTGATTAGTGTATGAAAACTCGGTCAAAGAAGCCAGGTTTACTTCCCTACGAGGACAATATCAAAAGAAGGTTTCAGCGGTTGAGTAAGTGCATTAAAGAGACTAGGGAGAACTTTGAGAAGCAAAAAACAATGGTTGCGGAAGATCAGAAAGCACTTAAGGATTATGCCACACCAACGGTAACCAAAATTCAGTCGAGCATTACTAGGCCTGCGATTACTCATAATAACTTTGAGATAAAGCCTGACACAATTCAGATGATTCAGAATTCGGTACAGTTTTGGGGATTGGCAAATGATGATCCAAACGAGCATCTTGTGAGCTTTCTGGAGATATGTGATACCTTTAAGTACAATGGGGTATCTGATGATGCAGTGCGGCTTCGTTTGTTCCCATTTACACTGCGAGATAAGGTAAAGAGCTAGTTACATTCACTAACGTCAGGATTAATCACTACTTCGGATGACTTAGCTCAAAAGTTCCTAGCAAAATTCTTCCCACTGACAAAGACTGCGAAGATGATGAATGAGATTACAACATTTGAACAGTAGCATGGGGAGTCACTGTATGAAGCTTAGGAAAGATATAAAGAATTGCTAAGGAAGTGTCTGCATCACGAATTGCCCAAGTGGTTGCAGATGAATACTTTTTATAATGGGCTGAACAGTAATCTTCGGACTAGTATAAATGCAGCGTCGGGAGGAGCTTTTATGGCTAAGAGATTTGAGGAGTCTTATGACTTGATTGAGACTATGGAAGCTAACAATTACAAGTAGCCAACAACAAGAATGACTCAACCTAAGGTTGCTGGAGTGTTAGAGGTGGATGGAGTTACGGCTTTGGCAGCTCAGATTTCAGCACTATCGAAGAAAATGCATGCCCTCACAGGAGTACAGGTTCAGTAGGGGGCTTATGTGTGTGAATTATGTGCGGGGGAACATCCAACAGAGAAGTGTGCTATAAATCCGACAATAGTTCAATATGTAGGTAGCTATAATCGACCTCCTAATCCATATCAGAATACCTACAATCCAGGGGTAAGGAACCACCCAAACTTCTCGTAGAGCAATAATCAAAATCAGCAACAAGCTCCACGACCATCTTATCCCCCTGGATTTCAAAATCAGCATCAATAGTCAGCCCCATAACATTAGAAAAAGTCAGATTTGGAGGAACTACTGTTGAAGTATATATTCGGTAATGAAGCGACCATTAAAATGAAAGCGGCCTTGATTAAAAATTTGGAAAACCAGATGGGACAGCTTGTGATGGCCTTGAATAATAGACCTTAAGGGACTTTACCGAGTGACACTAAGAAGAATCCAAGGGGAAATCACGAGCAGTGTCAAGCTATCACATTACAGAGTGGAAAACATCTAGAGGGGCAAAATACAAAAAATTTTCCAAGAAAAGATGTTAAAGATAGTAAAGAAATGGTGGTTGAAGAAAATAAGGGTGAAGACAGACAAGTAGATAAGGAACAGGTTGATGTTTTACCAGTTGTCTATCCTCCACCACCATTTTAGTAAAGGGTTCAAAAGTAGAAGCTAGACAAACAATTCTATAAGTTTTTTGAAATCTTTAAAAAGCTACAGATAAATATTCCATTTGCAGAAGCCTTAGAACAGATGCCGAGCTATGCAAAGTTTATGAAGGGTATTTTGTCAAGGAAGAAGTTGGAAGATTATGAGACTGTTGCATTGACGGAGGATTGTAGTGCGATACTGCAAAGGAAATTGCCTTCTAAGTTGAAGGATCCGGGTAGTTTCACCATTCCTTGCACAATTGGAAACATGACCTTTAACAAATGTTTGAGTGATTTGGGTGCGAGTGTGAATCTCATACCATTATCTGTGTATACTCAGTTAGGTTGGCCGGTACCGAAACCAACAAATGTCTCACTATAATTGGCGGATAGATCAGTTATTTATCCGAGGGGTATTGTTGAAGATATATTGGTAAAGGTGGATAAGTTTATATTTCCAGCAGATTTCATCATCCTTGATTATGAAGAGAACAAGAATATACCAATTATCTTAGGGAGGCCATTCTTGGAAACTGGGAGGAGTCTCATTGATGTGAAAAAAGGAGAGTTAACAATGAGAGTACAAGACCTGTGACGCCCCCAAATCTGAGTACTTGAAACCCGAACTTGGTGCTACACGATATCATTTCTTTGAGCGGAATAATAATAATATAAATAACAAACTTAATATACATATCAGAGTTATCTAATCCCAGGTACGCGACCTTTAAAGCATTTCATTACATGATAGTTAATAAATATTATCATCTTAATAAAGTCTTACTATTACATAAGATTCCATAAAACTTACTCTGTCAGCTTTCCCTTTCCTTTGACATTGTTAGAACCTTCAGGTCACTCATGCTTAGCTGAAAATATTTAAATTTAAAGCAAGAATGAGAATTTAATTGCCCAACAAGTTATATCAATTAACAAAGATTAGCTGAAAAAAATAAATGTCTTCTTTGAACTGCACTTCTACAACGAGACAACAGTTGTGAAGTAAACTGAAACAATATTGAACAATATCTCAATTCTATTTCATTTTTGAAACTACGTACTGACTATGAATGGATAGTAGTCGACAGACTATGAACTTTGTTTTCAATTTTTAAAAAGGTTTTACAGAAATTCATCCTCAAACCGTCATGACTTACGGGCACGAAGGGTGATCAGCCCGTTAAACCCTGTATTGATTAATACTACTTGTTAGAACAATATTTTCATTCATCATATCCGCGTTTGGCGCACAAAAGTTTCTCAGATTCGGGATTTTCATACTTAGTCTGGAATCCGAACCAAAACAATTCGGTTGGATAACAATAAGGTTCTATTATGTTCAACGATATTTTTAAATATATGTCTAGCCGAGTCAAATAGCTTAGACGGCTTTTAATTAACATATACATACCAGAATCCAATAAGTATGTATCAACAAGTACAACAATTATCCAAGTGAGGACACTTGCATAACCAAACTTAGCTATTAACGAACAAGGTATATATCTTGATCATACAGTAATACTGCACTGGTAAACAATAAATGAATAGAGTTCGAGAACTTACATGAATACAAAGGTTTAGATACATGATCAATAATAGTAGAGTTCTAAAACTTGTATAACAAGGATATAGTTTAGAAACTTGTTTACACATGTCCATTGCATAAAGTAAATGCAAAGGGTATGATACTTGCCTGATCTGCTGCTTACAGCTACACAACTTAGTTTTATCTTTTATACAAAAACCTATCATTAATAAGATTATTCTTTCGATTAGAATAATACATTGTAACACATAGTACTGCTATTTGCAGTCATCACATAGCTTGAGCACATTGTCACGTATTTATATCAGTCATTAGAACATAAACAATTACTTATAAAGTCAAACTATATAGGTCTGGATCAATTTCGGACTTAATTTGGTGTATCGACGGCTTTATCGGATAATTATCGAGTTTATTTTTAATTAAACTCTATTTTGTAGCTTCAATGTTATTTTAGATAATTCAAATATCAGTCATATTATTTTTCAGTGGCTTGCAATAATTTTCAAATAATTATTATCATTTATCATGATTTTTCAAACATTGAAATCCTTTTTAAATAATTAAAATACTGAATAATCTTACTATCATTAACATTTAAATAGTATCAAATTATTAATGAAATCCTTGCTAAAATATTAAAGTTATTTATAATAACTCAAAATAATTTTAAAACATTATTATTACCCTTAAATGATTTTCAAAACATTTAAAATTATTTGTAAATAATTACCATTAATATTTAAATATTAATGTATTATTCATCAAAATAATAAAAATAATTTATTATTACTTAAAATATTTTTAAATCATTTATATCATTTTAAATCAATAAAACCATTTTAAAACAATTTATTTAATATAATTATTTAATAAATCTAATATCAATAATATTAAATTATTAATAAAATTTACCTTAAAATATTAAAAGTTACATTTTATAACTTAAAATATTTTTAAACTCTTTATTCTCATTTAAAATGATTTTTATAATATTAAAATCATTTTTAACTAATTTATTTAATAAATTTATTAAATAAATTTATTAAATAAATTTAATATCACTAATATTCAAATAAATAATAATATTAATGAAAAATATGTCGAATTATCAAAAGTTAATTTTTATAACTTAAAATAATTTTTAAAACTAATTTTGGAATTTTTAGAAATTAATTTCTATTTTTAAATGATTTTTGGAAATTAATTTAATTAATATTAATATAACTGTCGCTAAAGCCTTTAGCGACAGTAACTGTCGCTAAAACCTTTAGCGACAGTAACTTTCGTCTTTGGTGTGAGACCCCAAATTTTATAAATAAAGATTTAAATTTCTAAATATTTTTTTTGAATATTATGGTGTAGATTCGATATAATGTTATAGTTGTGGGTAATATTTATAAATTTTGCAAAGTATGCAAGTTGTTATAAAATATTCGTTTGGTGGGGAATATTCTTTTTGTCGGGGAATATCCGCATGCGGCACAATCATTAGTGGACCTGACGGAAGTATTGTCGTAGTTAGAAAAAAGCGAATTATCTTTTATAAAAATAACGGCGAAAGTGTTACCGTTAAAACCGTTGAACTACCCGTAGGTAAAAATACGATGTCTACGCTGGTTGCGTAGTAGCACACCTGCAGTATTGATTATTGATGCTTACGTGAGAAGTCACCGGTTATACTCAATTATTGCTACATGATAATTGCGCATCATATCTCTCATATTATTGATTTTATTATTGTCACAGTATCATCTGCATAATATTTTATATATTATTAAATCAATAATTGAGACGACAAAGTTATTTATATTATTAAATTGTTATATTTACAATGTCTAGAAGTTCTATCAAGGAGAGGTTTGGTCATCTAATTGCGCGCCAATAAGGAGAAATCCTTATCGGAAAGCCCCCTCTTTCCTGGGAATGACCTAGTTGTTAAATATTGTGAGTTATAATATTAATGATGAATAAGTTTGTATTGATTAAAGATGAAATTGATAGTTCTATTATGTTGAAATTATTAGTGTTAGTGGATATCGATATTTATTTCGATATTAATTGATGTTTGAAAGTTATACTGACTAGTTGGGTAATTAACCGGATAAATGAGCAATTAATTGCTATTAATTCATATGATTATAACTATTTATTCATATGTGTGTACTATTGATTCACATTCTTGTACTATTAGGGGAGTTGGTCAAGATTGATAATACTTGCATGACTAAGTTAAAAATGGAGGTATAGATGGAGGTACTATACTGTAATTAGTATTTTCACATGATTATAACTATTGATTTACATGATTGAACTATTGATTCACATTATTTACTATTAGGGGAGGTGGTGCAAGTTTGATAATACTTGCAGGACTAAATTAAAAATGAAAGAAAAGTTGAAGGTATTGTACTGTAATATTTCGAGCCCCAAAATGTGTAATTATCGAAGCTATATTTTCCTATAAATAGAAGCTCATTCTTCCTTCATTTCTCAACAATTCACTAAAGCTTTAGAGCAATTATTATAGAGAGAAATTATAGAGAGAAAGAAGAAGAGAAGTCTGCTACCTCACTATTCCAATATCCAGTTTCTTCTAAGGTAAGGGGTATTATTTCTTTTGTATTTATGAAGAGAGCTATTGTTATTCCATTCCTTATTATTATGTTGGAATAACCTGTTTATGCGAAGTACCGCATACATGGTGAAATTTTTTTGTTATTCCATTCTTTATTATTCTGTTGGAATAACTTTGTGCATCTTGATCTACCACATACATGGTGAATTACATTGTTATTCCATTCTTTTTTTTATTCATTGGAATATCCTCATCTGCATGCGATTTACGCATGACTGATTCCATTCTTTATTATTCTATTGGAATATCACATGCATGCGGTTTTTTGCATGACCTCGTTCCATTCTTTATTATTACATTAGAATATCACATGCATGCGGTTTTATGTCACACCGTTCCATTCTTTATTATTCTATTGAGAATAACTTTTATGTCATGCGGTTATCATCGCATGCATGGTGAATTCTTCATTATTCCATTCTTTATTATTACGTTGGAATAACACATACTATGTGGATTACCGCATGCATGGTGAATGATCCTTTGTATTCATATGAATAGTATTTTTATTCAAAAGGGGTTTCTGCCAGGGGTAGTTTTGTAATTTTTCTGACCCTAAAAAATTCTGGAAAAATTTTAAATGATAATTTGATGAGTTTTCTAGATTGTCTCCAAAAATGGCGATTTTTGGATGTATAGATTAAGAGTTATGGATTTTATGGGAAAAGACTATTTTAAAAGTAAACCCTTATAACTCTTTGTGGTTAACTCCAAAATTGGTGAAATTTTTTATTGAGAGTACATGTATATAACAGGAGTATACCCTGTAAATTTTGGTTTTTTTGTACAAAAGTACAATTTATGATAAATGTCTAAATATTCGGCAGTTTTGGCCATATGAAAAATAGTAAATGAATTATAAAAATTCCGAAAAAAATATATATGTTCAATATGAGACTATATTACACTAAATCCTGGAAAAAGAAATATTTTTGGGACTGATTAGGTATTTTTCATGAAAATGAACTAGTTATGAGTAATTGAATTAAATATGTTATGTGAAGTAACAAAATTAAAAAATAGGATTTTATGGCTTGGGAATCTTATATAGGGTATATGCAGATTTTTGATGAGGGATTGTATCATTGGTGATGAAATCTTATGAGTATGGCATTTTTGAATGATTAAATGCATTATTTGGTAAAGTGTAAACAATTGAAATAAATTGTTTATAAGTTTAAGAAGTGATTAAAATATTGTTATAATATTAATAATATTAGATGATGGGTTTATTAAGTGATTAATAATATTTGGATAAATTTAAAGTCTTTAATATTTATCCTTGTTTTCGTTTGATTAATGCTTATATCATTGTCATCATCCTCATGCTTATATTGTGATGAAAGTCATCTTTGGCTTACGTGTATAGATGGACTTGGTATGATTATGACCAGGGATTATTCGGTATAATCATGACCGTAATGTAACGAATGATGTGGTAAAAGTCCTCATTGGCCGGTAGTGTATTGATGGACAGTTTTTGTTATGATTATGACCAGGGATTATTCGGTATAGTCATGACCATTGATGATTTAATGAATATCCTTGGCCCGTAGTGCAGGGATGATTCGATGATGTGGTTTATTTATTAAAGTTTGTCTCGCCGATAAAATTGATGAAAATATTTTTTAATCATAGAAGATAGTAGATATCATTCTCTACTTGACTCTTCTAATGGATTGCTTATTCCGCTGCAGTTAAACTTGATGTCTATTGTATTTTATCAGTTTAACATTGTTGTAGACTAATGATAATTTATTCTGCATTATCTTAGTCATAATATTTCTTACTGGGCTAGTTGAGCTCACCCTTTGTTTCACTGTTCTCTTCAGGAAATGAGAAAATAGGTGGGACTAGTCGGGGAACGGAGTGACGGTCCAGATGATAGCATTAGTAGTTCTCACTATTCTGTTAAATGGTGTGATAATAAATGTAATAAGGACTTTATTGAGTGTGGATATTGTCTAGATGACAATACTTGTATTAAAACTCATAGCATATGTTTTGTCGTATATTACACGACATTTGTATAATTAAGTTTGTATTTATATTCTGTACTATGTATTTGGCGACTCAAGATGGGTGATGTATACCTATTTTGGGGGCGTCACAGGTTGTATCAAAGCTTAGGAATATGATCCCTGGCTGAGATGTGAGACACGAACTAGGAGGGGAGAGACGGGGAATTCCTTCGCTAGTATGACCTACCTAAGTTTATTTGGTATTTAATTGGTCGGTCAGAGTATAGGGATAATATGTGATATGTTAATTAACCCTTGTTTTGTGACAAGTGTTTGAAAATGGCATCTAAAAATGTTGAGATCGTGAATGAAGCACATGAGACCATTGAGTCACCAACGATCAATACCCGTGATAATGTGCAACGGAAGATAATAATCCTCGGGTAAATAACAACACCGATCAAATGATGAACGATGGGATGTTCAGAGGCTTTATGCAATTCATGTAACATCAGTTAAGAGAGACTCTGTTCAAAATATAGGTGGAAATAATGGCAACCCATTTGGTCGTCCTTCGCTAAGCGATTCAAGGAGCCGGGACCACCGGAGTTTTTGGGAAAGCTAGAACCACTTAAGGCTGAGACGTGGTTAAAGCAGATCACCAAGATATTTGATATCTTGGGATGGTCCGAGGAGCAAAAGGTTCCCTTCATCACCTTTATGTTGCGTGAAGAGGCGATTCTTGGTGGGAATCAGAAACGCATTACCGACGGCGCACTCAAGATGTCTTAGGAGAAGTTCCAAGAGCTGTTCAACGACAAGTACTTTCCTGAAAGTATTCGTCACATGAAGGAGGTGGAGTTTATCAAGTTGGAGTAAAACAATATGACCGTGTCGTAATACGAGGCTAAATTTGCGGAGTTATCCAGGTTTGCATCCCATTTGGTAGATAATGAGGAGCGAATGACGCGAATGTTTCCAAGAGGTTTGAAACCCGATATACGTCAATACCTCATTTCTCACAAACTTTGTTTATATTTAGATGTTGTGAATAAGGCTCAGTTATTGGAGCACGATAATGAGTCAACACAACCAAAAGGCAACGACCAACAACACGATAATAATCGTACCGGTGGCAACGACCATCGGAACAATGATAACCATCGTGGGGGAAATTATCATGCCAAGAATGGTAACCACTTCGGTGGTAATCATGGCCAAGATAATAGGAGTGGAAATTTCATGAAGAGAAGGTTCAACAACGATGGAAAGACAAAGAACACCAACACCCGCTTTTCAAGGAAGGAGAACGACCACCAATTGTATGCTTCAAATGCGGAGGGGAGGGACATATCAGTCCAAACTGCGTGATGCAGTCCAAAGCATGTTACAATTGTGGAAAAAAGGTCACTTAGCCCAATTTTGTCGTGCACCAAAGTCAAGTCTAGCTGGGACGGTGGCACCAATGGCGGATACAGGCAAAACAAAGTCGGTGGTTTCAGGAAGAGCGTTTTAGTTGACTTCTCAAAAAGCGAGTGACCCGAACGAAGTTAGCACGGGTTAGTTAATTATAAATTCTTGCGAAGTCTATACCTTATTAGATACCGGTTCTACCCATTCTTTTATTTCTCTTGCTTGCGCTCAACGTTTAAATTTGACTTCGGAGAAATTAGACTTTAACTTATCGGTTGAAACTTCGTTAGTAGAAACCTTCATTTCATGTGCTATCCAAGTCTTGGATGAGAGTTATAGTTTTGAATGATATTTCTATTGTTAATAAATTTCCTGACGTATTCTCTGAAGACTTCCTAGCCTATCCCAAAGCGTGAAATCGAATTTTGTATTGACCCCAGTACAAAACCCATTTCTAAAACCCTCAAATATTTCTTCAACTAAAATGAACGTAACATGCACCGAAGATGTTGGCTCGAGATGTTGAAGATTATGATCATACCATTTAACATCATCGTGGAAGAGCGAACGTGGTAGCTGACGCGTTGAGTAGAAGATCATATGCGTTTACGAGTGTGATGTTGTTAACACAAAAAACCATTTCGTATAACTTACAAATGATGAAGATAGAGTTAAAGACTCTAGAGACCCACGTGAAGATAGCGAATATACGAGTAGAATCGACTTTAATCGATAAAGTTAAAGTCGCTCAAGCTACATACTCAGAGCTGATGAATGTGAAGAAGAAGGTTCAAGAGGGCGTTATTCTAGAAGCAAGAATCAATGAATAGAGGAAATCTCAACCCTCGATTTAATTGGCCCATTTGAAATCCTCGATCGAGTAGGAACTATGGCCTATAGACTCGTTTTACCGCCATGTATGTCGCGTGTTCATAACATTTTTCACGTATCGATGTTACGTAAATATGTGGATGACCCGAACCACGTTATTAAATTAGAACTAGACGAGATAACAGAAGATTTAACGTATAAGGAAATACATGTTAAAATCTTGGATAAGAAGGATCGTATTCAACACTCAAAGGTTATAACTCAAGAGTTAGAATCTGAAATGAAGTCAAGGTATCTCACCTTTTCTAAGATACCGATTCATCGTAATTTTGAGGGCAAAATTTCATAAGGAGGGGAGATTGTGAGACCCCAAATTTTATTAATAAAGATTTAAATTTCTCGAAATATTTTTTTTGAATATTATGGTGTGGATTTGATATAATGTTATAGTTGTGAGTAATATTTATAAATTTTTCAAAGTATGCAAGTTGTTATAAAATATTCATTTGGTCGGGAAATATTCTTTTTGTCGGGGAATATCCGTACGACGGTACAATCATTGGTGGACCCCACAACGGAAGTATTTTCATAGTTAGAAAATGTTAGAATTATGTTTTTATAAAAATAACGGCGAAAGTGTTACAGTTAAAAGCTGTTGAATTACACCGGTAGTAAAAGTACGTATGTTGTAATATGCGTGGTTGCATAGTAGCACACATATTGATTATTGATGCTTACGTGAGAAGTCACTCGCTTATACTCAATTATTGCTTTCAATAATTCTTTGCATCATATCTCTTATATTATTGATTCGATTATTGTCATAGTATCATCTGCAAAATATTTATATATTATTAAATCAATAATTGAGACAACAAAGTTATTCATATTATTAAATTGCAATATTTACAATGTCTAGAAGTTCTGTCAAGGAGAGGTTTGGTCATCTAATTGCGCACTAATAAGGAGAAATCCTTATCGGAAAGCCCCCTCTTTTTTGGTTGTTAAATATTGTGAGTTATAATATTAATGATGAATAAGTTCGTGTTGATTAAAGATGAAATTGATAGTTCTATTGTGTTAGAATTATTAGTGTTAGTGGATATCGACATTTATTTCGATATTAATTGATGTCTGGAAGTTATACTGACCAGTCAGGTAATTAACCGGATAAATGAGCAATTAATTGCTATTAACTCACATGATTATAACTATTTGTTCACATGTATGTACTATTGATTCACATTCTTATACTATTTGGGGAGTTGGTGCAAGATTGATAATACTTGCATGACTAAGTTAAAAATGGAGGTATAGATGAAGGTACTATACTGTAATTCATATTTTCACATGATTATAACTATTGATTCACATGATTGAACTATTGATTCACATTATTTACTATTAGGGGAGGTGGTGCAAGTTTGATAATACTTGCGGGACTAAATAAAAAATGAAAAGAAAAGTTGGAGGTATTGTCTTTGTCGTAATATTTTGAGCCCCAAAGCGTGCAATTATCGAAACTATATTTTCTCTATAAATAGAAGCTCATTCTTCCTTCATTTCTCACCAATTCACTAAATCTTTAGAGCAATTATTATAGAGAGAAATTATAGAGAGAAAAGAAGAAGAAAGTCTGCTACCTCACTATTCCAATATCCGATTTCTTCTAAGGTAAGGGGTATTATTTCTTTCGTATTTATGAAGAGAGCTATTGTTATTCCATTCCTTATTATTATGTTGAATAACTTTGTCTGCTTAAGTACCGCATACATGATGAAATTCTTTTGTTATTCCATTCTTTATTATTACTTTGGAATAACTTTTATCATCTTGGTCTACCACATACATGGTGAATTCTGTTGTTATTCCATTCTTTATTATTCTATTGGAGTATCCTGTCTGTGCGATTTACGCATGACCTGATTCCATTCTTTATTATTCTATTGGGATATCCTGTCTGTTCGGTTTACGCATGACCTGGTTCCATTCTTTATTATTCTGTTGGAAAATAGGATTTTATGGCTTGGGAATCTTATATAGGGTATATGCAGATTTTTGAAGAGGGATTTGATCATTGGTGATGAAATCTTATGAGTATGGCATTTTTGAATGATTAAATGCATTATTTGGTAAAGTGTAAACAATTGAAATAAATTGTTTATAAGTTTAAGAAGTGATTAAAATATTGTTATAATATTAATAATATTAGATGATGGGTTTATTAAGTGATTGATAATATATGGATAAATTTAAAGTCTTTAATATTTATCCTTGTTTTCGTTTGATTAATGCTTATATCATTGTCATCATCCTCATGCTTATATTGTGAAAGTCATATTTGGCTTACGTGCATAGATGGACTTGGTATGATTATGACTAAGGATTTTTCGGTATAATCATGACCGTAATGGAACGAATGATGTGGTAAAAGTCCTCATTGGCCGGTAGTGCATTGATGGACAGTTTTTGGTATATATGATTATGACCAGGGATTATTTGGTATAGTCATAACCATTGATGATTTAATGAATATTCTTGGCCCGTAGTGTAGGGATGATTCGATGATGTGGTTTATTTATTAAGCTGAGTCTCAGCGATAAAAATTGATGAAAACATTTTTAAATCATAGAAGATAGTAGATATCATTCTCTACTTGACTCTTCTAATGGATTGCTTATTCCGCTGCAGTTAAACTTGATGTCTATTGTATTTTATCAGTTTAACATTGTTAAAGACTAATGATAATTTATTCTGCATTATCTTAGTCATAATATTTCTTACTGGGCTAGTTGAGCTCACCCTTTGTTTCACTGTTCTCTTCAGGAAATGAGAATATAGCTGGGACGAGTCGGGGAACGGAGTGACGGTCTAGATGATAGCATTAGTAGTTCTCACTATTCTATTAAATAGTGTGATAATAAATGTAATGAGGATTCCATTGAGTGTGGATATTGTCTAGATGATAATATTTGTATTAAAACTCATAGCATATGTTTTGTCGTATATTACATGACGTTTATATAATTAAGTTTTTATTTGTATTCTGTACCATGTATTTGACGACTCAAGATGGGTGATGTATACCTGTTTTGGGGGCGTCACATTTGGTATTCTTGAGCCTTAAAAACATTCAAAGTCAGTGTCTTGGTGCCATGTTTGACCAACTTCAAATCCACTGTTCAAAGTGTTTTTGAGCTAGCTAATGGTTAGATCTTGTAGTTTTGATGTAATACTACATGATCCAATCATCAGCAAGGTCATACATCATCACATAAAGGAGATCTAAGCTTGCAAAAGTCATGTCAGAGCTGTTCTTCATTTTTTGGGTTACCTAGAAAATAAGAACAGTTCGACTGGTCACTTTTGGGCTTCCACAACTTGCTTTTCAGGTAATGTTTTGGTGTTTTAAGGGTTTCAGATTGTATTCGACATGTCAAGGAACAGATCTATTACATTAAGTCGGTCTAATCACATCAATATCTCAAGATCTAAGCTGGTCAAACCTTGTCAGAACTCATGTTCTTGAGTTTTTTAGAATTTCCAGAAAACGTATTTCGTGATCAAACTGCCTACTTTGACCGTCAACTACATTTTGTTGTTTAAGTGTTCTAAAGGCATGAATATGTAGTCCATATAACATACTATAACATGGATACAATAACAAAAACAAATCACATAAAATTCAGAGCCCATAAATATGTTGTCAGACGTTTCTGGGTAAATTCTGGGTTACCCAAAAACAGAAAGTCATGGCCGGTCAATGCACTTTAACTATCCATAACTTGTAATCTATACATGATATAAGCATGATTCCAGTTCTAGATCACAGCCCTCATAACATATTACAAGTCCAATATATTAAACAAGCAAAATCATAAACATATCTAGATTTATGGCCTCTGCCATTCGGTTGTTATGCCATAAATCAGAGGCCATAAATCTAGGGTTCTTGACAGTTTTGAAAAACTTGATTTTTGAGCATTTTGATGTTATGGATCTATGATGTAACATCATAAATCACTAAATAACATCCTATAACATATGATTAAACACAAAAACACAAGATCTAACATAGCATACAAGATTAAAGTTTGGGTTTAGGGTTATACCTCACTTTGATCTAACTTGAATCTTGAGTTCCTAAACTGATAATGGGGTGCTAGGGACTTGTTTTAGGACCGATCTACTAAAGGATTTCGTGGGTTTAGAGAGAGAGGGATTTGGTTGTGGGTATGAGCACAAATGAACTAGTTTTGTGAATTTTCTCTCTCTTAATCTATAAATATTTTTATGAAATGAACTTGGTTGGCATGTGTCAATAAATGGATGATTTGTATTGATTTTAGTCACATGGGATATCTAGGGTTTGTGAACAACTCATTATATGGCAAGATTTGCAAGCTACCTTATTAAAATAAATCCAAAAATGCTATTTTAGTAAACTTTCAAAATATTTAAGGGTATTCTTGTCCATGGTACTTGAATCTAGGGTTTAATCAATAGATTTTAACGCTTAAGGTTTTCCAAATAATTTTTAGGGTTTGAAAAATTAAGTTTAAAGTTTAATAAAATTTTAGTTAGAACACACTAATTAAAATTAGGGCTTTTTAATAGAAAATTAGGGTTTTATAAAAATTAGAGTTTCTTGATATTATTAGGGTCTTAAATTATGAATTATGATTTCCTAATAATTATCCATAATCAGATAATATAGACACTTTTATTTAAATACCAACATAATCAATTATTATGTTAATATTTAAATATAATAAATAATTAAATTCTTAACATATATGTGTCGACGTCGAGATTTTTACTGTCCCTCTTCTGTTCTTGTCTTTTGGTGTTCTCATGTTAGGTGAGATTTATTTGAAAAAATAAGTTGTGAAAAGAACCGACATTTATATGTCGAGATTGGACTGTACGGGTTGCCAGTTGGTATTTTTAAATGGTTGCACCAACTCAACCGAGAAAAGGTTTGAACATTGACCACGTGATGTAACACTGTTAAACTGGTCTGAAATCGAGATTCGTTAGGGTCCGGGGACTTGCTTATGTGGAGGGAAGGTGTTTGGCACCCCCCGACATCCGTGTTACCACGGTGATCGCCATTTTTCAATTAAACTGTTATATGAATGTGTGTGTGTGTGTGTGGGTCAATGTACAATTATTTGGAAGTAGTGCTATGCCTTGTTCGCACTTATATACAAAGGGTTTGAATTTGTGTAAAAATTCAGTTTTAAACAAGATATAGCAGTGATGTTTTGTAAAAGAGGTTTTTCAAACCCTGTGCTCAATAGTAATTGAGGCCTTTGATACTTTCATTTTATTAAATGTTCGGCTTAATTGCTATTATTTTTGAGATACGAAGCATGTAGCGTCCCCAAATTCGGGCCCTAAATCACCACGAATCTGGTACACCAGTTCTAACTATTACGGAAGATATAAACATAAATTGTTTATACATTAAATATTATACACTATCCCCAAGGTCGAGAACCTTCACTTAAAGCCTGAATCAATATCCTATTTAACATACAATGTTATTATTATACAATACTGTTGCAAATCTAGCTGCACACATAGTCCTAAGCTGAACTTGGCTTTAACTTTTCCTTGTATCTGACGTATTCGCCTTAATCTGCAATGTTTATCATGATATAGCAAGGGTGAGCAATAAGTTTGCCCAACAAGTTTAAGTTCAATAAATTAAGGATATATCATGATGGAAAGATTTTGAATAATAGCTGGCTAACATTCAACAATATAATTGTGAACTAGCATGGACAAATTTTCATAGCTGAACTAACATTGAACATAAACATATTAGTTATATCTGGACCGAATGGTAATGAAGGTGATCATCCTTTCATACCTGATGAACTCATACAATATGCACACAGTGCGATTCAACAATTCATAGACATGGTATAATTAATAATGATTAACCATAAATATATTTGAATAAGTATAACTTAGGGTTGAGTTAGAGAGAACTTGCCTGTACCGTTGATTACTATTACGAAATATAACTTAGCTTTATTCGAAGACCTAATATAGATAATACCGATCTCCAAATATTAGAATAATATCATCACAGTATAAAATAACCTGAACACATTACCACATAATCCTATCAGTCTATACAGCACATAAGACCTAGTATAGAGTCAAACTATTGCAGTCTGAGTTGAGTTTGGTACTATTATGACTTCCCGACGGCCTAGTCAGACAATTGTCGAGTTTAAGTTCAATTAAACTCTGTCAAAACACTTAACAATTATCTTAGATAATTATATTATCAATCAAAATAATTTTTCCAAGTCTCAAAAAAAATTTCAAGTAATTATTACCATTTATCATGATTTTTCAATCATTAATATCATATTTATATGATTTAAATACCACTTAATTCTATTATCATTAGTATTTATTTAATATTAAATATTAATGAAATCCTTGACATAATATTATAATATATTTATAATATCTCAAAGTATTTTAATACTTTATTATTACCATTAAATGATTTTAAATTAATTAAAACTATTATTAATTATCTCGAAAGTAATATTAAAATATTAATATTTTCATGACAAAATATCAAAAGTTATATTTTATAACTTAAAATATTTTTATACCACTTACATAATTTTTATATGATTTTTAAATCATTAGTTATATTTTTCCATAATTTATTTAATAGATTTATTAAATAAATTAATTAACATTAATAATAATTTATTAATGAAATTTATCACAAAATATTAAAAGTCCTTAAAAATAACTTAAAATATTTTCTTATACCATAATATAATTTTAAATGATTTTTCAAGTATTAAAATCATTTTAAAGTAATTTTTTAATATTATAATTAAATAAATTAAATACCATTAATATTTCAAAAATATTAAATATTAATGAAATATATTCAAAATAATTAAAAACCTATTTTTAGACTTTAAAATAATTTTTAGGAATTTATTATGTATTTTTAATAATTAAAAACTATTTTTCTCAATTTATTAAATAAAATAATTAATTTCCATAAATAATGTGACGCCCCCAAAATAGGTATACATCACCTATTCTGAGTTGCCAAATACATGGTACAGAATACAAATACAACTTAATTATACAACAATCGATATAAATACTGACATAACATAATCTAAGAGTTTTAATAAGAATATTGTCATCTGCAGACAATATCCACACTCAATGGAGTCCTCATTACATTTATTGTCACACTATTTAACGTAATAGTGATGACTACTAATGCTATCATCCGACCGTTATCTGCCTCCCCACTAGTCCCTATTACGTTCTCATTTTCCTAATAGAATAAAGGAAAGAAAGGTGAGCTCAACTAGCCCAAGAAGAAATATTATGACTAAGATAATGCAGAATAAATTATCGTTAGCCTTCAACATTGTTAAACTGATACAATATAACAAACATCAAGTTTAACAATAGCGGAACAAGCAATCCATTAAAAGAGTCAAGTAGAGAATAAAATCTACTATCTTTTATGATTTAAAAGGTTTTTCATCACTTTTATCGTTGGGACTCAGCTTAATAAATAATCCACATCATCCCTGCACTACGGCCAATGATATTCATTAGTATCACAACCATAAATTGTCCATGCACTACGGGCCAAAGATATTCGTGTATTCATCAATGGTCATGATCATGCCAACAACTGTACATCAATGCACTACGGGCCACTGGGGACTTTTACCACATAATTTGTAACATTACGGTCATGATTATACCGATTAATCCCTGGTCATAATCATACCAAGTCCATCTATGCACTACAGGCCACAGATGACTTTCAACATAATATAAATATGAGGATGATGACAATGATATAAGAATTCAATAAAATAAGTTCAAGAATTAATTTATCCAGGAACTAATAACGTCCAAATTGTCAACATGATACTTCTTTATAGAGTAAAATTCAAGAATGCTCAGAAGAATATTTCCATGAAAAGATACTAGATGAAGCGCAAATATCAAGGATATTCCACTAATTTCATGGAGTATAGAAGTCAAAACTTTAACCAACTAAGTATAAATAAGAATGGAATAACAAAAGAAATCACCAGACATGCGATAGACCGCATGCATGTGTTATTCCAATGTAATAATAAATAACGGAACGTGTCAGCGTAAATTACAAGACCGACGTGGATATTCCAATGTAATAATAAAGAATGGAATAACAACAGAAATCACCATGCATGCGATAGATCTCACAAACATGTTATTCCAACAGAATAATAATTAATGGAACCAGGTCAGGCGTAATACGCACCGACAAGATATTCCAACAAAATAATAAATAACGGAACCAGGTCATGCATAAACGCATTGCATGTGATGTTCCAAATGTAATAATAAAGAATGTAATAATGTAAGAATTTCACCATGTATGCGGTGATTGAGATAGACAAAGTTATTCCAACATAATGATAAAGAATGGAATAATGTAAGAATTTCACCAAGTATAGAGTAGCAGCGTAAACAGGTTATTCCAATGTAATAATAAAGAATGGAATAATGAAGTTCTCTTCATGAATACGAAAGAAATAATACCCCTACCTTAGAAGAACTCGGATATAAGACTAGTGAAGTAGCGTAATACTTTTCTTCTTTCTCTCTATAGTTTCTCTCTCTAGAGTTTCAAATGAATTGTAAGAAATAATAAAGGAATGAGCTTCTATTTATAGGAGAATGGACCTAATGGTAACTAATTCATGAATCGGTCCAGTTAATTTACTTTTAAACCGACAAATTCATATTGATTTACTATAAAGATAAATAAAATATTATAATAAAACAAAATCTTTTAAATAAAATATAATATATTCTATTTATAATCTAATAAAACGAATAACTTTATAAAAGTATTGTGTTTTATATAAAAAAGCATTTCTATTTTATTACATTAATAATACTAATAAAACAAAATTTATATATATATATATATATATATATATAAACTTCCGTGACTTCATAAAAAGACACCTCAATATATTTAATAACATTTATCATCATTATTATAATTCACAATATTAATCGACAGTGTCGCTCCTGGAAAAGAGGGGGCTTTCCAATAAGGATTTCTCCTATCAAGCACAATTAATTAGGTGACCAAATCTCTCCTTGGCGTAACTTCTAGACATCGTTAATATTGCAAATAATAATATTAATAACTTTATCATCTCAATTATTGATATAATAATATATAAAATATCGACAATAATTGAATCAAATAACATGAGATACTATGCAACGATTACTGTAGCAATAATTGAACAAAACGAGTGACTTCTCACGTAAGCATCAATAATCAATATCGTGTATTACTATGCAACCACGCCAGACATCGTATTTCTTTTACACCGGGTGTTTTTCAATGATTAACGGTACAACTTCCGCCGTTATTTTCATAAAAATATTTTTGTCGTTTTCTCAATCCGACAATAATTCCATTCATGAGGTCCACCAATGATTGTGCTTGGTTATCTAATATTCCTGTTAAAATGAATATTCCCAGGCCAATCGAATATTATATAACAACTTGCATACTTTGAAAAATTTATAAATATTACCCCAACTATAACATTATATCAAATTCATTCCATAATATTCAAAAATGATATTTATAGAAAAATCATCTTTATTCATAAAAGTTGGGGTCTTACAAATAAACTGTCACTAAAGGGCCCTATAGCGACAGAACCATTACTATAGGTGTTCTTGAGCCTTCAAGTCAGTTATCAGGTTGCTACCTTTGACCAATCATAGATCTTATATCTTCATGTTTCTGGGCAGTATAATGTGTTATGATTATAGTACTTATGTAGTACTACAACTACAAACAACTTTCATGGCCATTATGTATCTTAACTGCAAGTTATAGGCCATCAAAGCCCAGAAAATGAAGAACAGTCAAGGTACCTACTTTGGATCTATATAGATTGCAGTCTAGGTCTTTTTTGTGTGATCTAAGAGTTCCAACATGTAGAAGTGATGTCAAGGAACATATCTAACACACTAAATCAGTCTAACAACATCACAGTTGAGAGATCAAGGCCGGTCAACTGTTGTCAGAAATTTCATTTATGAAGATCTTGGTTTTCCAGAAAATCTTCATAAGGCAGTTTGGTCAACCTACTTTGACCATGATTATCTATGATTCTATTATGGATATGGGTGATCTAAAGGGTTTAGTGTGTAGTTCACATGCCAAGCTACAAGTATATAACAACAACATGGCCCAAACACTTGATTCTAGCATCTGCAAGATCTCGCAAAAAAATTTTGGGTTTACGGTTTCGCCCTGAAACTCACTTTAAATTCGGCCAACGTACTTTGACCGATTATATCATGCAATCTAAACATGATTTGGGCTTAATTCAAGTTTAAGATCAAAGACCTTACTACATAGAACAGATATATAACATCAAACAACACTAACACTTAATATAGAGAGATCTATGAGCCCTGACATATGGTTGTTAGACAACCTTTTCAACTTTTTCCAGATTTCTAAAAATGGTATTTACGTGCATCTAAGTGTTATGGATCCATGATCTAACAACCCAGATCACTAAATAACATTCCTAAACACAACTTAACACAACAAAACATAACATTAACACAAATCTATAAAGATTTTGAAATTTAGGGTTTATACCTTATGAATGCCAAATCTTTGAATCTAATCCTTGATGTTTGATCTTGGCAAGCTAACACATGATCTTGGCTTAACTTATCACTCACTCTTATTCTAAAATTTTGGATGGGAGAAAGAGAAGGCTTGGCTAGGTTGAGAAGTAAAGTAAGTTACTTTACTTACTTGTATGCTTTTTAATCCATGATGCAATATATATAGCTGATCTAGATGACTAATTAAAGTGATAACTAGACCACATGGCTAGCTAGGGTTGGTCACCAACCACTTACTAGGGCTAGATCTACACTCCACCTCATTAAAATATTCAAAAGGGTAGTTTAGATATTTGACTTGTAAAGTTAATAGCAACTTGGTAACTTCTCACAACCCTTAGGTTTTAAGCCTTAGGGCTTGACCCTTAGGGTTTAACCCTAAGGTTATACAAATTTAACTTTCTAGGTTTTTCTAATTAGGTTCTAAAAATAGAAAATTAAGATTTCTAAATTATAATTAGGGTTTCCTAATTATATTCAAGCTTGCTAATTAGGATTAATATTTCCTAATTAAAATTGCTAGTTTAGCAATTAGGTTCCATAATTGTACATTAGGGTTTCCAGCTGAACAATTAGGGTTTTCTAACTAACCAATTAGGGTTATCCCTCATTATACTTATAATCAATAACATAAAAACTTTATACTTATCTTCAAGCTTCCCAATTAGGGTTTTAATATTTTGAATTAGGGTTACGGATTCCTAGAACTAAAATTAGGGTTTCCATAGCCGGTAATAGGGTTTCTTATCAATCGTTAGGGTTTTCTAACTGAGCGTCGAGGTTTTTAATATATTATTAGGGTTTGTAACTGATATAATTTATCTGGTCAACCCTTGACCCTTAACCACATACTGTACACATATGTGGGCATATACACAAATACTCTTAACACTGTAAACCTTCACCAAAAGTTTTTAAATTCACAAAATTCATTCCCAAAAATTTCAAATACATTCACCTATTTTCTGTCTAGGTCTATTATTTAACCTCTATTCAATCTTTTAGATTTTATTAAATTGTCTAAATTCTCGGGTTATCACAAAGCATCTTTGAGAAAATAAGATAAATAGCAATGCCGAACTCCTTGTGGGCATGAGAGCCATCTAAGGAGATTCAGGTACCGTAAATAATGTACATGCTGTTTATAGCTGAAAATGTCCATCACGGGAACTAAATCTAGATTCAGAAGACTGAATCTGTGATCACATGATTCCTAGGCTCACATGATGTAGCAGTTTATGTGACGCCCCCAAAATAGGTCAACACGACCCATTCTGAGTCGCCAGATATCACTCCATAAAAATCAAATACAAACTTCATTTATACAACTGTTGAATTGTCGTGCAAAGTACGACAACAGATCAGCTGTGAGTTTCAATACAAAATCTATGAAAATCACATGGTGCCTTGACCACAATACCTTACAAAGGTACTTTACATAAAAGTACAGTCAAAAACTGTTTTAGAAATTAAAATCTTTGGGAAGTGCTTAAGGAAACCTTCGTACATAGGAGGCCATGAATCTAAGTTATGACAGATATCATATGTCCAGAGAATTATCCTTGGTTGACCCATTAAACCCCAAAGAAAAATGAGAAGATTACTATCCTGTTCCTTCCAATGGTGAGTCTTCTCTTGACATATAACTATCTCCACTGTCTGCAATTGAACATTATGTTTCAACCAAACTCCAAGATCATATAGGTAGTGCTCGTAGATATACTCAACAAGTGGATGTGCACAACCTTGTCTTATGATAACACGAGGTTGTATGTCATTAGACATCTTGTATGATAGTGGGAAAACACCCTTCCAAAGTTGGGTTCAACTCACCCTATGTGGTTCACCAAAATTAAATATTAAATGATGTATACAATACGACACACTTATCTAAAGTTCTTAATAAAATTATTTCCATACTATTTAGGGAGAACCTCAACAGCTATAGACCACTGTTCTATCATGACTAAAGATAATTTACATCATCAAAGCCTTCATTAGTAATAAATCAGAGATTTAGAACATATGGTAGATGATAAAAGTTTTCAACCATAGTTGCAGCGGAAGGAGCAATCCATTAGAAGAGTCAAATAGACCATCAGGTCTATTATCTCCTCCATGTTAAAAGTCCACCAATAATGTTTTATCACTGTAAAATCAATCAACAATTCCTGTCCACAATCATATTAATAACTCATAGTCGTAATTGTGATTCTAAATTCCTCTTCGCACTCAGGACGAAGATAATTTTCATCACCTATCTTCACCTAAAACATCAAAAGTCATGGTTATCACAATTCTTGTTCATAATCATACCAATAAATTTATCTTTGCACTACGGGCCAAAGATATTCATTAACAATTCATCTTTGTGCTACATGCCAAAGACATACAACTGTATTATAAAAGAGTCAAGTAGAGCATGATATCTACTATCTTCTACGAATTAAAAGTGTATGATAAATATTTTATCGCTGAGACTCATCTTAATAAATAATCCACATCATCGAATCATCCCTGCACTACGGCCAAGGATATTCATGTAATCATCAATGGTCATGATTATACCGAATAATCCCTAGTTATAATCATACCAATAACTATCCATCAGTGCACTACGACAAATGAGGACTTTTACCACATCATCTATAACATTACGGGTCATGATTATACCGAATGATCCCTGGTCATAATCATACCAATAAACAATTCATCTATGCACATAAGCCAAAGATACTCATCAATCAATAGTTCATCTTTGCACGTAAGCCAAAGATATGCAACTGTAAAGCCAATAATCAACAGTCCATCTATGCACGTAAGCCAAAGATGACTTTCATCACAATATAAGCATGAGGATGATGATAATGATATAAGCATTAATCAAACGAAAACAAGGATAAATATTAAAGACTTTAAATTTATCCAAATATTATCAATCACTTAATAAACTCATAATCTAATATTATTAATATTATTACAATATTTCACTTCTTAAACTTATAAACAATTTAATTCAATTGTTTACACTTTACCAAATAATGCGTTTAATCATTCAAAAATGCCATACTCATAAGATTTCATCACCAATGATCAAATCCCTTATCAAAAATCTGCATGTACCCTATATAGGATTTCTAAGTCATAAAATCATATTTACCAATTTTCAACTTCACATAACATATTTAACTCATATGTTCGTAACTAAATCATTTTCATGAAAAATTACCAAATCAATTTATTATTTTTCTTTCCTTTGTCCAAACATATATGCATATATTTCATACACAATAAGTATTTTTTTTTATAATTTTTCAACTCCGTTAAGTATTTTTTAAAAATCAATTTCTAATTAATTCCTTAAGAAATTAACTACCTCAAGTTTAACTCCAGAAATTTCCAAATCTTGGCAGGATCTTACACATGTTAACATGAGCTTTCAGTTTAAATTTCATGGTCATCGAGAGTTATAGAACTCCTATTATAGCGTTTTTTCGGAAAACCTAAATATTAAAATAGTCATAACTTGCTCATTTTAAGTCAGAATGAGCTCATTTTTGGACAGGAGGTACTTTATACCATATATTTCCATGTCCCAAAAGTCCGGAATTTTTCTCACAAATTAAGTGGCCAAAAATGCCCTTTTAAATTTTTGGGCAGTAGTTATTTAGTATTTTGCAGTTTTTGACTCTTTTGCTAAAATTAGTCCACACGAAAATCTACTACACCTTTTCCAGTGATTCCACTTGGATAAGTTAGAAAACTCATAGATCTAACTCTAGAATTTGACCACACTCAAAAATTCGAAATATAATAGGAGATATGGTCAATTGAGTTTCATGTTCCATTTTCACCAAAAATCTGATTTTCATCTCTTTGTGATTTCTAAGAAACTTTATGTTTTCACATAATAACCAACATAACTCATCATAACACTTACTAATACTACATATACCCATGATTTTCATCAGTCCAATGCTTTTATTATGACTTTCATCATAATCCACGTAAACAAATCATTTTCATAATTTAATAAGGAATGAATACAAAGGATCATTCACCATGCATGTGGTAATCCACATAGACAGGTTATTCCAACAGGATAATAAAGAATGGAATAACAGAAGGATTTACCATGCGTACGATAGACTGCACAAACATGTTATTCCCAATAGAATAATAAAGAATGGAACTGTGTCATGCGTAACGCACGTACGTGGATATTCTCACGCGAATAATAAAGAACGAAAACCGTGTCAATGAAATTCACACCGACAAGATATTCCAAATGTAATAATAAAGAATGGAATAACAACGAAATCACCATGCATGCGATAGATCGCACGCACATGTTATTCAAATGTAATAATAATTAATGGAACCGGTCAGGTAATACATACCGGCATGATATTCTAACATGTAATGATAAAGAATGGAATAATAGAAGAATTTCACCATGTATGTGGTACTTGGCGCGATGACAAAGTTATTCGAACATAATAATAAAGAATGGAATAACAAAAGAATTTCACCATGTATGCGGTATTGCTTGGCACAAAGTTATTCAACATAATAATAAAGAATGGAATAACAAAAGAATTTCACCATGTATGCGGTACTTGGCGTAGGACGGAGTTATTCCAACATAATAATAAAGAATGGAATAACAGAAGAATTTCACCAAGTATAGGGTAGACCGCGTATACAGATTATTCCAACAGAATAATAAAGAATGGAATAACAGAAGTTCTCTTCATGAATACGAAAGAAATAATACCCCTTACTATAATAATAATATCCCTTACCTTAGAAGGAAACTGGATACTATAATAGTGAGGTAGCAGACTTCTCTTCTTCTTTCTCTCTATAGATTTTCTCTCTATAGCTTCTCTCTATAATTTCTCTCTATAATTTCTCTCTCTAGAGTTTCATTGAATTCATAAGAAATAATGAAGGAATGAGCTTCTATTTATAGGAGAATAGACTGAATAGTAACTAATTCATGAACGGTCCAGATTGATTTACTTTTAAACGGACGGTCCATATTGATTTACTATTAAAACTTAAAGCAACAGTCCATACTGATTCACTACTAAAACTTTAAACCAGCGATCCATACTGATTCACTATTAAAACTTTAAACCAGCGATCCATATTGATTTACTATTAAAACTTTAAACCAACGATCCATATTGATTTACTATTATAATTTCAACCAACGATCTGAAAAATTAGCACATCTCCTCATGAAATAATATTGTACCAAAAAATGATTTGGACGGAAAAGAAATATATTTTTTAGGTGAATAGTACCCCATGAATAGTACTTCGAGAATAGTAACCCTGTGAATAGTACCCCGACACGAAAAGTGTCCCAAATACCTGAGTGAACAATACTAGAGTGAATAGTAACCGGGTGAATAGTAACTCATGAATAGTACTCTAACACGAAAAGTGTCCCAAATACCCGAGTGAATAATGCTAGAGTGAATAGTAATTGGGTGAATAGTAACCTGTGAATAGTAACCCGTGAATAGTATTCCAACATGAAAAGTGCCCCGAATACCCGATTGAACAATATAACCTCCAGACATCAATTATTATCGAAATAAATATCGATTTCTACTAACACTAATAATTCCCACACAATGGAACTATCAATTTCATCTTTAATCAACACGAACTTATTCATCATTAATATTATAATTCACAATATTTAACAACCAGGTTGTTCCCAGGAAAGAGGGGGCTTTTCGATAAGGATTTCTCCTTATTGGCGCGCAATTATGTGACCAAACCCCTCCTTGACATAACTTCTAGACATTGTAAATATTGCAATTTAATAATATGAATAACTTTGTCGTCTCAATTATTGATTTAATAATATATCATATTATACAGATGATACTGTGACAATAATCGAATCAATAATATGAGAGATATGATGCAGCAATTACTGTAGAAATAATTAAGTATAACCGAGTGACTTCTCACATAAGCATCAATAATCAATACAGTGTGCTACTATGCAACCACGCGTATTTTACCACAGATTATTTTATAGCAACTTGCTTACATTGCAAAATTTTCACATATCACCCTTAACTTTAACCTTTTATCAATTTAACCATTTACTAAATAGAATAATTATAAGAAAATTGAATACTTTCATTTCATAAAATTCGGGGTCTCACAGTTTATATGAAAGCTGTAAGCAGTTATATATATAAAAGTTGTGTCGAAGTCATGATTTTTATTTATCCCTTTTCTATTCTTGTTCTTTGGTGTTCTCATGTTATGTGAGATTTGTTTGAAAAAACAAGTGAAAAAGGTCCGACATGTATATGTCGAAGATTTGACTTTAAGAGTCTCCAGTTGGTGTTTTTAACTGGTTGCACCAATGCAACTAAGAAAAGGTTTGCACATTAACCCAGTGATGTGACACTGCTAAACTGGTCTGTGAAACCGAGATTCATTTGGGTTCGGGGGCTTGATAATGCGGAGGGAAGGTGTTAGGCACCCCCCGACATCCATGTTACCACGGTGACCGCCACTTTTCAAGAAACTGTTATATGAATGTGTGTGTGTGTGGGTCAATGTGCTATTATTTGGAAGTAGTGCGAGGCCTCGTTCACACCTATATACAAAGGGTTTGAATTTATATAAAATTCAGTTTTAAATATAATATAGCAGTGAAGTTTTGTAAAAAAGGTTTTTCAAAACCTGTGCTCAATAGTAATTGAGACCTTTTCATACTTCCATTTTATTATTAAATGTTAGAACGATTGCTTTTATTTTCTAGAGATCTGAAGAAGCATCTTTGAGAAAATAATATATAGAAGTGCTGAACTCTTCATGGACATGAAAGTCATCTAAGGAAATTCAAACACCGTGAATAATTTACAAGCTGCTTACAGCTGAGAATGTCCATCAAGGGAACCGAATCTAGATTCAGTGGACTGAATCTGTGATCACATGATTCCTAGGCTCACATGATATCACAATTTATATGAAAAGCGATGGCGATTATATATATATATATATATATATATATATATATATGATCAACCACCACGAAACATCTCCATGGGGGATCAGAAATGTAAATAAAGCCGTAAATGTGATCAATCGCCACGAAGTAAACTCTAGGCGAGACTGAATGTAAAGAAAGCAGTAAAAACGATCAACCGCCATGAAGTAAACTCCAAAGTGACGGAATGTAAATAAAAGCGGTAAAAGGCCACAAGTAAACTCCGGAGCTTGGTAAATGTAAATATATATATATATAGCGACAAATCATTTAAATGATAAATAACCGAGTGGGATTGAGAAACATCATGTATGCGTTTAGCTATATATATATATATATATATATATATATATATATATATATATATATATATAAAAAGAAAATAAATGCTCGAGGACATAAGTCTAGGCTCAATCGAGGCATAACTTGGATAATATTAGTCCATATATATAAATATATATATATAAGTATATATATATATATATATATATATATATATATATATATATATGTAAATGAAAAGCACGAACCGAAGTCCGGGCATACACACACAGCACAACTTCCAATGTGAAGAAGAGTATGTGCAAAGATGAAGAGAAAGACTTTATAATGTGTAAGAAGGCTTACAGTGGGCTGCCAAAGAAGACTTCTATAACTTTAAGTGGATGAACACTCGGCTCTCACCGATAAAAATATAGCTCTATGTGAGCTAACAAGTGTTTAAAATGAGAAAACACTCAATATGGGGTGTGTACAGAGCAAATTTGATAGGGCTTCCTCGCCTTTTCCTCTTGAAATATGGTCACCCCAAGCTCTATATTTATAGAGTCGGGTGGTCTGCAGTGTACTGCTGCTGTAGCCAGCAGATGCACTGCGGTTGCCCCGGTGCCCACAGCTCCATGGTCCCGTCGTCTCGAAGTATGTGCACTTGTGCACTGTGATGTCCGTTCGAACTTGCAGAACTTTAATCCGAGCATCCAATTGAGGTGTACAAGACCTTTTTTGGATCGCCATTATTGAGAGTTATGCAATGACATGGGATTAGAGGTTATACGAAGTCAGGAAGAAGGGACCATTGGCTTGGGATTCGAACTCCTTGGCTCTTGTGGGACATTATTGTGTAGAAATGTATGTATGAGATGTTGAGACAGTGCATTGTGGGGTTGAGGTGGTAATATAATGATTTTTCCCCTCATCGGGGTTATCTACGGGTTGGGTTGATAAAGCAGACGTTGCTCAGGGTTATCTCTGAGATTGGAATGTTGCAAGTGTTTGAATTCCTCAGGGTCATCTTTAAGTGTGTCTGTCTTCCCGGTGTTATCTCTGGGTCTTTGGAATGAGTGCCTCAGCGGGAGTTCCGAGGTTGAAGCTGATTGCATGCATTTGAAATAAGCATTTCCGGGGTTATTGCCAAAACTGCAACGACATTCCTTGGGGTTATCTCCAAGGATGAAACTCGGGGTTATATACGAGGTTGGAACTGATACTCCCTGTGTGTGTTCCGGGGTTGAGACTAAACTTCCGGTGGTATTCGGAATGGATATGAGTTGTCTTCTATGGTTATCTCTGAAAGACGAATCTTCCCTCCTGCAATGTTAGTAACAGGTGTGTAGAAAATTTTGAGTGTCTACAGATGCCCTTCTTTATCATATTCATGCAATGCAAGGCATGGATAGGATATGTTGATGCAAATGCATGATGCATGTGTTTTGTTGAATTATTTTCCAACATGACGAGATGATTGTCGGTTCCCTGTTAATCCTGCCGGGGATGACAATCAGTGATGTCTTGGACGTGTAATCCAAGTCTTCAAGGATGTTGACGTTGGGGATATCACCAAAGTCCTGAATCCTTGATACAAACTTTACTCTGAAGATGTGCCTCTCGTGTGCAAGAGATCTGTGGGGATAAAGCTTTGTCTGTTTTAAGGATGTGTATAACATATTCCATCATCGATCCTCTCCGATGAGGATGGTCTTCTCTGGTTTGTGTCACCAGTATATACCACGGTTCTGTTGGAGTTACTACCAATAATATGTATTGTCAGGGCTGCCTGACCTTCACTGATGTGTGTATCACTGGATAGATCCCTATTGGGCAAACTGTCAAGGCTATTTGACCTTCATTGATGTGTGTATCAATGGATAGATCCCTATTGGGTGAACTATCAAGGTTGCTTGACCTTCGTTGATGTGTGTATTAATGGATAGATCCTTGTTGGGTAAACTGTCAAGGTTGCTTGACCTTCGTTGATGTGTGTGTTAACTGATGAGAATGCGTTGTAACCCCCACCGAGGATTCATTCATGGACAAAGAATGCGTTGTAACCCCCGCTGGGGAACACGTCAATGAATGAAATCTACGTTATAACCCCTGCTGGGATCATGTCAATGTATGAAAATATGTTGTAACCCCCGCTAGGGAAAGGCTTTTTAGGGTTACGACCCTGTATTTAGCGGCATCGGACCTGTGTGAGGCATTGTCGAGTAGGATTTGCAAAAGTTGAGATCATCAATATAGTGTACCTTATATTTAGGCGAATACCAATGAGTGATATGTAAAGCCATAATTTAACGTGTGACAACCAGGATTGCAGGCTATTCCGTTAAGTTGCGTAGCATTTTTTATTCCTGATTTGGCCTTTTCAGCTTGTGAGACCTCCTTTGCAACTTAAACTGGATCGGTGCCGGGAGGTGGGACCTATGTAGGGTGTCAGCAGTACACTGCAGCAGTATTGCAGTGGACCTCTGACCAACCGTGGCTACATAATGCTGCGCAGTTTCTTTTTCATAAGTTATTTTTAAGTAGCGCCGCGAAGGAAATCTGAGAGCTCTTCTTCAGATCTGTTGAGTTCGGGCGACTCTTTGCAAATTCTGCCACCGTACAAGTGTTCTACACTGTCCTGATAATATATGCATGTATTCTTTTCCAGTTTTTATCCGTTGGAAAATGACTTATCACATGAAATGCATTTAAACACATAGTAGTGAATATGCATGCCGATATGATCAGATAAAAAAATATTCAACATAGTAAATGTTAGTATTAAACCATCTTTGAACATAATGATGTGAAAAAATTTGACTTTTGAAACAGTCAAATTGACACCTTTTACTGTCATTTCTTATCTTATTTGAGGACAAATGAGTAAAGGCGGAAAAGCAAAATAATCCTGGTAATTAGACTACACTTATGGATTTTTTACTATGATGTATTAATGCATGTAGGATGTATATGACTGTGGGTAGGTGTGATACTGAATGACCACCTAGTCATGCCTATGTGCATATGGATAGTCCTATTTACAAAGGGGACTACAACAATTTTTTTTCAAAATGTAGGCATTGGGTAGTCATGCATTTTTAACTCTACTGTAGATGTATGTGAAAATAATGCATGCATGCATGTAGTCATAAAATGCATTTTGAAAAGCTCCAGATAAGAATTTACCACAGCCTTTCTGAGGTGATTTGGAGACTTTTGTCCAGATATTATGGATCTGGATCAGGCGAGTAGTTCCCGCAGGACCACTTCTGGTGTACGGAGAAGGGCTTCTGAAATGCCTCGACCCCGTTCTGTTAGACAACCTCGTCGTTTGGTGGATCCAGTGATATGTCCAGTCCAGGTTGATGTGCCGGACGTCAAGGATGAGGAATTTGATGTTCCGATTGCGGACCCCGCTCCTGCTGCATCTGTTCCCCGTAAGAATTTGCCAGGCATTCAGGTGGCGAACCTAGAGCTTATGGGCGATTTGAGTCAACACCCTTTAATTTACCTGCACGCAAATGAGGTATAAAGTTATATCTTAATCTTCCTTCTTCCTATTGATGAGGAGTAAAGGATTCTGATCTTGATCTGCATTTGATGTAGGTTCCCGGCTTTACACAGCCTCGAGGGAACTAGTTCAGCATCCACTCTATGTATCAGGATTTGCATGATGACTATAGAGCGATTGTACATGGCTGGGGATTCGGGACGTTCTTTTTTATCCTTCCCCTCCGTTGTCCCTGGGGTTACCTCAGGGGATTGTTTGAGCGCTGGTTTCACTAGACTCAGTCACTCCATTTGCTGGATTGTGAGGTGATGATTACGCCGATGGATTGGCGGTTTATCACAGGTATGGAGTTTGGAGGGGCACCAGTGTCTTTTGTACAGGTCCTGTGAGCGTAGATGATATGAGCGGGCTATTGAGTGAGCCCATACACTATGATGTAAGAGTCAGGGATCACATTCTTTGGCGATTGTTCCTGATGATCATTAGGGGTTGCTTCATAGAAAATAACTCTTCTACGGTGTCTTTCGCTTTGATCAGTGCCACTCGACACATGGACTGTATTGGAGAGTATGATTGGGGTTCCTACACCTTTGCCTACTTCCTCAGGGGAATGCACATTCGTTCTCAGGGCTTAACCGAGGCTTGGCTAGGATTCTACCCATTTCTACTGGTGAGTATTTCTCTTGTCTTTTCCCATGTATAGGTTAAGAGTGTTAACTGATAGCTGATGTTTGTCTTTACTTTGACAGTTCTGGGCCTATGAGAGGCTCCCATGTTTGCATCCTGTGAGTATGTTAGGCTTAGATACCTATCCACGAGAACGGAGATGGCATCATTCCATACTGGCGGAGGTCCCTGTAGCTGATGGTTTCACTCATTGCCGCTTACAGCTGGAGTTGTTGACAGCGGATATCATCATGTAGGTTCCCTACTTTGGGGAGCACTTGAGCATTGGATTTGAGGATGGGTACCCGACTGGAGTTGAGTACGTGATTTCCACCCGTAGGATTCCTCTCTTCACAGATGGAGGATGGGAGCTCTACTTAGGAGAGCATGATATCAAAAGCACTACAGGAGAGATTCGTATACCGATCTTGCCTCCAGGCGTTATTGGCCTGTCTCGCAGTCACCCATCATTGATATCCCATTGTTGGGTGTTGACGGTTTTGCATTGTTAGAGGGCCCCTGCACTCAGCAAATATTTCATCATTTGTGGTTCCCTCGTACCACTGGAGCCCAGACCCGCGCCACTTAGTTCATGGGGGATATGGTTCCAGGATCCGTGATGATGATGGATTGGCTAGTTTGTGTCCGAGATCTGACTCATTTGACACAGATTGACAATTTGAACTCACAGTTGGGTCGGGCACATTTCTTTATTTGGCACTTAGGCAGAGATCCTTCAAAGGCAGATACTTTTGATCCTTCCAGCTCTGGTGCTGGCCCCTTAGGTGACCCATATGGCTTTGCCGGTGCAGATAGGCTTGACATCCCTATGGATAGAGATCCAGTGATTCAGGAGGAGTTACATCAGGTGGACAAGATTGATGATGTAGACATTGACACCATTGTCTTCTTCTGATGTATATTCTTGTTATCTCTTTTGATAGGCCTCTGTTAGCATTGGGTAGCTTTGCCCCATTCTCGCTATATCTTTTGATAGGCCTCTGTTAGTTGTAGGGCAGTTTTGCCCCATTTCATTGTATTTTAGCTGTACAGAGATGTATTAGATGATGATATACTTAGGAATATATGTACAACTTTCCATTCCCTATATCATAATGCCATCTATTGTTTATTATGCATGTACTATGTTATGCATATGTATGTATGTCCAAAGATATTCAGCATTGACCCCTGGATGGTCTTATGATATGGCCCACATAGATGTCTTTTTTGATAGTTAGCTGCATTGATCATACCCCACCAGTATTGGTTGCATCTGGTATACGATCGTGGTATGATAGTATGTCACCATCAGACAGGGTGACTGTAGATCAGCTGTTACAGTATAATATAACCCGCTTGATGTTTTAGGTTCCCACAGGATTTGTAGAGGGTATGCTAGAGCACTAGGTATCGGCGAGACAGGTTTTCCGATTTGGGACCTAGGAGTTAACTACTATTCTGGAGGAGTATGCACGTTTGACGATGCTGCCACTGGACAGACCTTGCGTGCATATGGCGATTGGAGATATGAGTCGGTAGTTCATGACTCTCACTAGATTAAGGCGTAGGGTGGTACAGGATGAGCTCACATCCGGCCACGTGATATCCCAACATTTTTTGTTTGATAGATTTGGCTTAGAGGATAGTTATACACGGCATTCTGGGGATTTCACCACACGAGAGGATCATTGGCATTTGGCCAGAGTGGATGTACTGCTATTGTGCATATTGTCATATGTCTACATGCCATGGTACATGGATGAGTTAGATATAAGTGTTATCATGGCAGTGAGAGCTCGGGGAGGTCACACCATTGTCTGGAATGATTATAGCGAGACTACGAGAATTGACCATATCTTTCTTTGCTTATCCAATGGGAATGTTTACAAGCAGCTCGGTCATGCTGTATATCTGGTTTATGTCACACTTGAGACCGATTGACACTTTCAGATGGCACGAGTATTGTTTCACCCATGATATAGCTATGTCATACTCCTTTCAGCTGTGGAGTGTATAGATGCTACATCTTGGTCAACTTTCCTGGCACGAATTGGAGATCTTTTTGATATATTACCATGTACAGGGCTTAGCTCACCCTATAACTTCATCACTCATGCTCCGGGCATGGATTATCTCCCTCTGGCTGGCTTGAGGGGCATGATTACTTACCACCCACTGGCCGTGATGTGTTAGTTTGACTAGTTTGAAGATTTTCATCCTTTTGAGGGGGCATTGAGTCAGCGCTTAGCTTCTCACTACTTATCAGCAGAGGATAGATCCAGGTTGTATGCCTGTTGGGATCATCGTGAGCTAGCTGAGTTTTCTGTCAGCCATCTGGGTTGTTCTGTAGAGTATTCCGCATGGATGGAGACAGAGATGACATTAACTATGGCAGTATCCACTGTGCAGGGGATTGATTCCGATGATGGGGAGCCTATGGAGGAGATTTATATTCCCATCGAGGAGGATTAGTCTACTGGGTTGCCAGCAGTTGTGATGGATTCTTCCACTATGAGTGTTACTGTGATTCAGCATTCAACACAGTATCTGGATGAGAGTCTACATCTGATGACCTTTGAGAGAGATCAGGCTAGGGCCTTGATGTTGTTAACTCTTGATGGGAGAGATGCAAATCTATTAGAGAGAGACGAGGCCAGATCAGCCAGAGATGCATTAATTGTAGAGAGGGATGCTGCACTATCTTCTTGGGATGTAGCCGTCACAGACAGTACTTTAGTGAGATCCCTTACGACTAGCATCCTTACCGATATAAGTGCATACATTGATGAGCATCATGCCACCATGCAGTTAGCCTCGGATCTGCTAGCTCGTGTAGATACCATTGGGCAGGAGCTTACAGCATTACCTCCTTCTTCGGAGAGGGATGCTATGTTAGATCTGATAGTCCTCATACACACAGATCCGTAGATAGCTTTGTATTTTCCTGCACAGACTAGCTTAGCCATTTTGTCATGTACAACACATATGTATATATCAAACAGTATTATATATGGTAGGAAAATATATTTTTATTCACTTCCCTTTGTGCCTTGATACTTGCTTGATATTTGCCTATTTCTTCAGGGCTTGTGATCTTGATGCATTCTGAACTCATCCTTGATGTGTGGACATTGAGACATAACAGGATCTTCCAAAACGGATCATTGATCTGTATGTATCCCTACCATCTTTGGTGTATTGGGACTGGTTTCTGTATGGAGATGTGGAGAGGAGTGTGGCTTTTCCTCTCTGAGATTGACCGCACCACAGATGGTCGCCAATACTCTTATTTAGGAGGAGCCCAGTTAGTTCCATCTCTTATGGATTGGTGTTGCTCTTTGAGGCACAACCGTAGCTTAGACGGTCGCCGAATCTCCTATTTGTGAGGAGAGGTTAGGTAGTTCCATCCCTTTGGTCTGAAGCCGATGAAATGTGGTGGATTGAAATTTGATCCCAGTACCATGTGACAAGTATTTGTGTTTTGGTAGGGGGTTAGACCGAACCATAAATGGCTACCTACATACTCCTATTGAAGTGAAGATCAGGTCTGCGTAGTTCGAACATGATGTAAGAGGTTTAACGCTGAATGTGAAAGGTGTAAATAGGTGTAAAAGCTCTATTGATGAAGAAGGGTGTAGAAATATTTTTGTTGTTTTTGTTTTTGAAGAGAAGGGTAGAGGTGTTTTTGTAGAGAAAGGGCAAAAATGTTTTTGTTGTTTTTTTTATTGCGACCGGGCCATATAGAATATGGTTGCCTATGTACTCCCGGGTATCAGGGAGATCAGGTCGATGTAGTTCGCCTCTTAGGATGATTTGTAGCCGAAGAGAAGTCTGAATCCAATGTGCATGCTATACTGTAAGGAAAAGAAAGTTTGATCCCATGTTTGGGACAAACTGCAGGTGTGAAAAGGTTTGATCCCGTCTTCAGGACAAACTACAAGCGTAGAAAAGTTTGATCCTAAGTTCAGGACAAACTGCAGGTGTGAAAGGTTCAATCCCTGATGGGATAACCGAAATTGTATGAAATGTTTGAAATGAGGTGAAACCAGGCTACTGGTTTGAAGTGTATGTTTCCCTGAGGGGAAGAAGAGTATGTAAAAAGGGTTAGAAAACCGGAATGATTGGTGATCTGACAATCCATAACTAGGATGTTTGCTTGATGATAACCTCAGATATAGTACCGTTTCACGGTGACCGAGTTGATAAGCTATAGAAATTCATCGTCGTCCATTTCCTGCAATCTGAGAGCGCCTCATGTCAATACCTCCTTTACAACAAACGTGCCTTCCCAGTTAGGAGCGAATTTTCCCTTAGATTGATCTTGGTTGTCAATGATCTTCTTCAAAACCAAGTCATGCTGTTTAAACTGCCATAGCCAAACTTTCCTGTTGTAGGATCTGGCGATCCTTTGCTGATATAACTGACAATGGAAGATAGTCGCAGTTCTCCTTTCTTCTATTAGAGAAATTTGGTGATACCTATCTTGTACCCATTGGTCTTCATCCAGCTGAGCGTCTATCAACACTTTGAGGGATTCCATTTCCACCTCTATCGGGAGCACTACTTCCATCCCATAGGCTAGTGAGTAGGGGGTTGCCCCAGTGGAAGTACACATTGAAGTTCTGTAGGCTAATACAGTTAGAGGCAAGAGGTCAGGCCATCCTTTGTGATTGGTGGACATTTTCTGCATGATCTTCTTGATGTTTTTATTAGTCGCTTCAACAACACTATTCATCTTTAGACGGTAGATGACAGAGTTAAGGTGTTTGATGTGGAATTTACTGCATAACTCCTCCATCATTTTGTTGTTGAGGTTCTTAGCATTGTCTAACACAATCACCTTTGGTTGTCCATATCGAAAAATGACATTATTTCTGATGAAAGCAATGATGACTTCTTTAGTAACCCTGGGGAAGGATGCTGCTTCTACCCATTTAGTGAAGTAGTCGATCATGGTGAATATGAACCGATGCCCATTACTGGCTTTGGGCTTGATGGGCCATATCACGTCCATTCCCTACATTGAGAAGGGCCAAGGAGAAATCATGTTGTGGGCCACATTGGCGTGGATGACATTTCCATGAATTTGGCATTGATAGCACCTCTTGACGTGATCGTCACAGTCAGCTTTGAGCTTATGTCAATAATGCCCTGTTCTGAGAATTTTCTTAACAAGTAAGGGACCTCTCATGTGTGGGCCACATACTCCACCATAGATCTCATCTATGAGCCTCTGAGCTTGGTCCTTGTCTAGACATCTGAGGAGACCTAATCCTGCATCTGTCTTGTAGAGTGCATCTCCACTCAGGTAGAATTTCATAGCAAGTCGATGGATCCACTTTCTTTTAGTTGGGCTTGCCTCAGCGGGTGTAGATCCATCTCATAAGTACTCCTTGATGTGCAGATACCAAGGGTTGTGGATGGGAGGTAGGTCATCCGATACTTCTCCAAAATAGTTCCCATAGGCTGGGGCCTTTTGCGGGGCAAATGTGATGCTTGGAATGTTTTCCTTGTCAGGTATGTGAATTAAGGAGGCCAATGTTGCTAGTGCATTTGCAAAATCATTCCTATTACGAGGAATGTGTAGAAAAGGGATTTCTTCAAACTCCAAAGCCATTTGTAAAACTTGCCGATGGTAAGGCATCAAATGTAGTTCCTTGGTTTGATAGATTCCCGTGGATTGTTTGATTACTAACTCGGAATCCCCAAAGATAGTTAACCATCTGATACCCATTGATTGGGCAAGTTTTAGCCCCATGATACAACCTTTATACTTAGCTGTGTTGTTGGTGCTAACAAACTGCAATTTAACTCATGACGTATATCTGCTCCCCTTATCGGACACTAGAATCGCTCCAAATTTCAGAGCCTTACGTGTTAATGACTCCATCAAAATACATTTTCCACGCACGGCATGTATCGTACTGATGGTGTTGCTCAATTTCCATGACCCTTTCATCGGGAGTTGATTCGTAATTCCTTGACCTTTGATAGACTTTTGTGTCTTGTAGACAATGTCAAATTGCTGTAGGATCAACTGCCATCTGGGCAGCCGATAATTTAACATGGGTTTACTGAACACGTACTTGAGAGGATCCACGCGGGATATGAGATGGGTTGTGTGACCATGGAGGTAATGTTGTAACCTCATGGAAGCCCATGCTAAAGCACAACAAGTCTTCTTAATCAGAGTGTACTTGTGTTCACTGATGCTGAATCTTTTGCGGAGGTAATAAATAGCTCGTTCTTGCCTTCTATCGTCTTTTTGTCCCAGAATGCAGCCCATAGCATTGTCATTAATGGATAGGTACATAAACAGGGGAACACCATCCCTAGGAGGTACCAAAATGGGAGTTTTAACTAGCTGCTCTTTGATTGTAAGGAAGGCTTTCTGACATTCATCGTTCCATTTTATGGAGGAGTTCTTCCTTAACAACTTGAAGATGGGTTCACAGGTTGCTGTGAGTTAAAAAATAAACCTGCTAATGAAGTTGATTCTTCCCAAAAATCCCCGTATTTCATTCTCTGTCTAAGGAATGGGTATTTCAGTGATGGCCTCAATTTTGGTGGGATCTAGCTCAATCCCTTTGTAGCTGAATAGAAATCCTAGCAACTTGCCTGATTTAACGCCGAAGGCGCATTTGGCTGGATTCAACTTCAAGTTGTACTTACACAACTTGTTGAAGAGCTTTTTGAGATGGTATATGTGGTCTTCCTCCCTTCGGGACTTGACAATGATGTCATCCATGTAGATCTCTATCTTCTTGTGCATTAAATCTTGGAAAAGAACCATCATAGCTCGCTGATAGGTTGCTCCGGCATTAATGAGGTTGAATGAAAACCGTCTATAGTAGAAGGTTCCCCAAGGCGTGATGAAAGCAGTTTTCTCATGATCCTCCTCAGCGACCATAATCTGATGATACCCCACGAAGCAATCTATAAAGGAGTACATGCCGTATTGAGCAGTATTGTCAATAAGAATGTGGATAAATGGCACGGGAAAGCTATCTTTAAGGCAAGCTTTGTTCAGATCCCGGTAATCCACACAAACTTGCACCTTTCCTCCCGATTTAGGAATGGGAACTATGTTGGATATCCATTCAGGATATGTAGACACCATGATAATGCCAACTTGAAATTATTTCACAATTTCTTGTTTCACCTTTAAACTCCACTCAGGTTTCAATCGCCTGAGCTTCTACATGACTGGCTTAAATCCCTGTTTAATGGGAATGCAATGAAGGATAATTTCAGTGGATAAACCCACCATGTCTTCTTGAGACCATGCAAACACATCCTGGAATTGAGTTAGTAATGTAACCATGTCATTCCATTGGTTTGGGGTAAGGTATGAACCAATCTGGATTAACTTAGGGCTTTCTAAGGTTCTGAGTTTGAAAGAATTGGTTTGATCAAGATTGGGTTTAGGTTTGTCTTCAACCCATTCCTTAAACTCCTGAGGTATCTCAATGTCTTCTTATACTTCCATCAAGTCTGAGTCCAACTTTTCATCAAAGTTACAGTCCTTGTGGAGAAAAGGCACCTCATCAGCAAGTACATGTACATCTAAATTTAGAGTCCTGAAACAAAATATGCTTTCACTTAATATATAAAAATGCTTAATCATACAAAGTGTTAGCATATACTGATAAAATAATTGCTAATCTCGTATGTAAAAGTAAGCAGCTAGTTATCTATGTAGGCGGAGGGATTTTCGCTTGCGTTTTACCCTCGTCGACCAAAGCATGGAGTGCTACTCCAATTGTTGAGGGTAAAGTCCTGATGGACTACAGTGATTGAGGGGCTATCATCGTCTTCCTTCTCCTGAATGATGACCATAACATCTGGGCAATCATCATCTGGGGTGTATCTGTTTGTATGCTCATCATGGACAATGATGCGTATGCCAGACATCATCAGGGCGATGTCCTGTTTACGTTTCTGTTTCCTCTCTTCCACTTCGGGATCAGGAATCAACAATTCTTTTGCTTTAACCGGTACTGGCTTGGGAAATAACATAGCCATAACATGGGCTGGCACCTTTACTGGAGATTGTATAAGCTCAGGAGTTGTAAGTGGAAAAAATTGCCATGTGGCGGAAGCTTGAGGAATCTGTTTGTGCTTATGAGGATTTCTATGACTGGAACTGGCAGAATAGCCTAGTCCGGCTATCCTGATTTGACTGGACATTTGAATTGGGTGCTTAATACCCTGGTGATTTTTACCCAGCCCTTGTCCAGGCTGATGACCCAATGATATCATTTCTTGTGTAGCTGCTATCACTTCGACAGAAATCTTTGGTACAGGAAGTGGTGCTCCAATAGGATGGTATTGCGTGTTGCTCACTTCCAAAGTATAAAAACTGGCAGGATCAACTTCTGAATTGAAGTTGATGAGTGGTAGGTCTCCTTGTTCAGGATATTTCGGCTCAGCGTTGACAATGACTAGGCTTTTGTTGATAATGTATTTAAGTTGTTGATGAAATGTAGAAGGGACAGCTCCATCCATGTGGATCCATGGTCTTCCCAATAGCAGGTTGTATCCTGACTCTATTTTGAGGATGTGAAAAGATATGCAAAATGTATGGGGACCAATCTCAATTTACAGCTCAATCTCTCCGACAGAATTTCGTCAAGATCCATCAAAAGCTTTGATAACAGTATGGCTATTTCGGATCTGTTTGAGATTGACGTTCATCTTCACCAAAGTGGAATAAGGATAGATATTCAGAGATGAACCTCCATCTATCAAAACTCCAGCTAACATATACCCGGAGAACAAAACTGCAATGTGCAACGGCTTGCAATGGCCGGTCCCTTCGGGCGGTATATCGTCATCAGTGAAAGATATCACATTGTTATTAAAAATGTGATCAACCAGATGTTGAAATTTTTCCACATCCACTGATTTTGGTAAGTAGGCTTCTTCCAAAACCTTTAGTAAGATCTTCTTGTGATCCTCGAAAGAGAAAACCAAGTCCAATATTGAGATTTGATGTGGAGCTTCTCTTAAGCTTAAAACCACCTTGGCTTCATTATGACCCATAGTGCGGAGGAATTTCTCAATCTTCTCTATGGGAATCTTCCCTTTTATTTTTATGGTAGGCTTCATCACCCTCTGAGGAAGATACAATGGATTTTCCTTCGACAGTGTAGCAGTAGTATAAGACGTGGATTCTTCAGCTTCTCTATAATTCCATGGGACTTTTTTAAGCTGATAACAGGATACGGTGGTTTAAATGGTAAACAAATTGGCTCTGGTGCAACCACTTTCAAAGGATTATCATTACCTTTTAGTTGAATTGTTGGCATGGGAAATGGCCTGACAGTCTCATCAGTCCTATAGGATATAACTGCTACTAGCCCCTTCTATTTAGTAGGACATGTATTCCCACCCTCGAAAGTAAATAAGCAGTCATCATCGCCGCGCACAACAAAAGACACCATCCAATTATATTCTGAATAAGGTGGCAGAGTGCCCAACATTCTTCTGTGCTGTGATAGCGAGAATGTTAATGATATTGACACACTCCATCAGAGTTAAACCGTCTTGAACGGGGATTAATTGGAGGTAGAAGGGAGGTGATTCTTCCTTCGTTGATTAGCATCTGAAATATCTCCTCCATAAGTTGGCCCAGGTATGTAAATTCCCTTCTATTGGAAAAATCCCGACAAGCTTTAGCACTTGCTCTCTTTGCAACCTTGTCCTCCAGTGCTGCATTTTCTGAAGGTGATGATGGAGCATTCATAACAAAAGGAAAGAGACAGGCATGCTCCTCGCTGACTAACTGGCGTGTGACTTGATGCTGATGGATCACCAGTTCTGCAAATTATTCAACTTGCTTACAAAGAGCTTTCATCTTTCGTTCCATAGCAAATTAAAACTTTGCGTAATCCCATCTATCAACACCATCTTTGATGGTCTGGGATGATTCATCATGAACATTGGAACTCTGTCCACTGCTCCAACTAATCATATTGACCTCTTCTTCTTTGTGTTGAGGAAGAGGGTTATCTTACACATGAGGTTGATCTGGTTTGGTAACCACGAACTCACCATTGTCTATTAAATCTTAGATCTTGTGTTTCAAGGCCCAACAATCTTAAGTATCATGTCCAGGTGCCCTGGAATGATAAGCATACTTTTGAGTAGTATTGAAACCCCTTCCATTAGGGTTGGCTGGTGGAAGAAGATGTGTGATTTTTTTTTAAGTAGTCAGAAGAGTAAGAATGTTCTCGATCGAGTCCCCTAAGGGTGTGAACGTTCGAGGGCGCTTTACTTCTCCACCTTTAGGCAATGGAGGGTTTGAAGACTGTGCTTAAAAAGGGTAGTAGTTTCTCTTCTGTATAGGTATATTCTGATTGCCTTTTTGACCTTATAGTATCAAGGAAACATTCTCCTCTTTCTTTTTATGGACCCTCCGGGGGTTGTTTCCATAAGTTTCGGACTGGATGTGCTCAACAACTTCTTTAAGAGTGGCTAGGTCTTGAATCTATCCTGACTTCAACCCCATCTCAGCCATCTCTCCATGTTTGATCATTTCAGAAAATGGTTTGCCAATACCAGCTAAGATAGTCTCATAGAAAGGAGTTTCTTGTATGTCTATGAGGGTCATGACCATTTCTGATTCTGTCATAGAGGGGATAACTTGAGTAGAAAGATGCCTCCACCTTTGAGCATACTCTCTGAAAGACTCATTGGACTGTTTCTTGACTTTGGTAATCTGATACCGGCTAGGAGCCATTTAATACTAGAAGTTGTACCGAGTAAGGGAGGCATGAGCTAGCTCTTCCCAGCTATCGATCTTTAAGTTGTCTAATCTGGTATACCATGAACGGGCTTCTCCAGTCAAACTTTTCTGAAACAGCTGCACTATGTCCAAAGATATATAACTGCATAACCAATAATCAACAGTTCATCTTTGCACTACAGGCCAAAGATATACAATCAGAAACCAATAATGTCGAGACTCAACTTAATAGTATCCACGACCACGAATTATCCATGCACACGGCCCAAGGATATTCATGTTTTCCATTACGGTCATGATTATACCGAATAATCACTGGTCATAATCATACCAAGTCCATCTATGCACCACGGGCCAAAGATGACTTTTACCACATCATTTATAACATTACGATCATGATTATACCGAATAATCCCTGATCATAATCATACCAAGTTCATTCAAAAATCCCATACTCATAAGATTTCATCACCAATGATCAAATCCCTCATCAAAAATCTGCATATACCCTATATAGGATTTCCAAGCCATAAAATCCTATTTTCCAACTTTGTTACTTCACATAACATATTTAACTCATTTACTCATAACTAGATCATTTTCATGAAAATACCAAATCAGTCCCCACAAATATTTCTTTTAAGGATTTAGCGAATATAGTCCCATATTGAATATATATTTTTCTCGAAATTTTTAAATTCATTTACTATTTTTCAAAAATCAATTTCTAATTAATTACTTAAGAAATTAGCTACCTCAAGTTTAACTCTAGAAATTCCCAAATCTTGGCAGGATCTTACTCATGTTAACGTGATCTTCCAGTTTAAATTTTATGGTCATCAGAGTTATAGAACTCCGGTTATAGCATTTTTCGTCAGAAAAATCTAAATATTGAAATGGTCATAACTTGCTCATTTTCAGTCGGAATGAGTTCATTTTTGGACAGGAGGTACTTTATACCATATATTTTCATGTCCCAAAAGGCCAGAATTTTTCTCACAAATTAAGTGGCCAAAACAAATTTTTTTAAACTTCCAAGCGAGCTTTTTTCGTGTTTTTTCTGATTTTGACTCCTTTTGCTAAAATCACCACACTAAAATCTACAACACCTTTTCCAGTGATTCCACTTGGATAAGTTAGAAAACTCATAGATCTAATTCTAGAACTTGACCACACTCAAAAATTCGAAATATAATAGGAGATATGGTTAATTGAATTTCATATTCCATTTTCACCAAAATCTGATTTTCAACCCTTTATGATTTCTAAGAAACTTTCATGTTTTCATATAATAACAAACATAACTTATCATAACACTTACTAATACTACATATACCCATGATTTTCATCAGTCCAATGCTTTTATTATGACTTTCATCATAATCCACGTAAACAGATCATTTCCATAATTTAATAAGGAATTAATACAAAGGATCATTCACCATGCATGTGGTAATCCACATAGATAGGTTATTCCAACAGAATAATAAAGAATGGAATAACTGAAGAATTCACCATGCATGCGATAGATCGCATGACGAAAGTATTCTCAATGTAATAATAAAGAATCGGAACCGTGTCAGCGTAATCCATGACCATGTGATATTCCAATGTAATAATAAATAATGGAATAACAACGAGATTCACTATGCATGCGATAGACCGCACGCATGAGGTTATTCTAACGTAATAATAAATAATGGAACCAAGTCATGCGTAACGCATTACATACATGATATTCCGGCGTAAAAGAATGAAATAATAGAAGAATTTCACCATGTATGCAAAGATTTACAGCATGTATGAAAGTTATTCCAACATAATAATAAAGAATGGAATAATGGAAGAATTTCACCATGTATAAAGATTTAGCATAGATGCAGTTATTCCAATATAATAATAAAGAATGGGATAATGAAAAATTTCACCATGTATACTAGAGTCTGGCAGATACAAAAGTTATTCCAACAGTAATAATAAGGAATGGAATAACAATAGCTCTCTTCATGAATACGAAAAGAAATAATACCCTTTACTAAGACAACAAATAATATCCCTTACCTTAGAACAAACTGGATATAGGAGTAGTGAAGTAGCAGAATACTTTTCTTCTTTCTCTATATAGTTTCTCTCTCTAGAGTTTCAGTGAATTCGTAAAAAATAATGAAGTAATGAGTTTCTATTTATAGGAGAATGAACTGAATATAACTAATTCCTAAACGTTCCAGATTGATTTACTTTTAAACGGACGGTCCAAATTGGTTTACTATAAAATATTCTAGTAAAACAAAATCCTTTAAATAAAATATAATATATTCTATTTATAATCTAATAAAAAACGAATAACTTTATAAAAGTATTCTATTTTATATAAAAAAGATTTTACTATGCAAACACTATGCAGTACTATACAAACACTATGCATAATAAAATATAATATATTCTAATTATTGTCTAATAAAATAAATAACTTTATAAAAGTATTTTGTTTTATATAAAAAGATTTTACTATGCAAAACACTATGCATAATAAAATATAATATATTCTAATTATTGTTTAATAAAACAAATAACTTTATAAAAGTATTTTGCTTTATATAAAAAGCTTTTTTGTTATATTACATTAATAATACTAATAAAATAAACTTCATTATCATTATTATAATTCACACTATTAATCGACTAAGTCGTTCCCAGGAAAGAGGGGGCTTTCCAATAAGGATTTCTCCCTATTGACGCGTAATTAGGTGACAAAACCTCTCCTTGGCAGAACTTCTAGACATTGTTAATATTGCAAATAATAATATTAATAACTTTTTTTATCTCAATTATTGATTTAATAATATATAAAATATGGACAATAATTGAATCAAACTGAGTGACTTCTCACGTAAGCATTAATAATCAATACCGTGCTGCTACTATGCAACCAATGCCGTATTTTACCACCGATTATTTTATGACAACTTGCTTACTTTGAAAAATTTTCAAATGTCACCCTTAACTTTAAACTTTTATCAATTTAACTATTCACCAAATTAAAAAAATTAAATCCTTTTATTTCATAAAATTCGGGGTCTCACAATCTCCCCTCCTTATGAAATTTCGCCCTCAAAATTTACGTACGTACTTGGTATTTCAAAGAGATGAGAATACCATGCTTTCTTTTTGGATTGTATCTTTCCGGTTATTTTCTCTGTATCATGATTTTCCCATTGCTCATCTCCTGTGTTTCAGATATCATTCTAGAATATACTTCAAAACAAGGTTAATTGACATATCATAATTTGTCAACTTATCAAGTAAACAATTTCAGCTTAGGTAAGTCACACACTAGCGAAGTATATTACTCGTCTCTCCCCTCACAGTTCTAGACTCATATCTCCGCCAGCGACCATATCCCTAAGCTCTGATACCAAATGTGAGGCCCCCCAAAATAGGTATACATCACCCATCTTGGGTCGCCAGAAAAAACACTACGGACAACTTCATTTATTTATACAACCGTCAGTAAAAATACGATTTACAAAATCTACTGTGAGTTTTAATACAAATGTATGTAACTCTCATGGTGCCTTGACCACAACCTTACAATGGTACGTTACATAAAAGTTCAGTCAAAAACTGTTTTAGAAATTAAATTCTTTGGGAAGTTCTCAAGGAAACCTTCGTACATAGGAGACCATGAATCTAAGTTATGATAGATATCATATGTCCAGAGAATTATCCTTGGTTGACCCAATACACCCCAAAGAAAAACGAGAAGATTACTATCATGTTCCTTCCAATGGTGAGTCTTCTCTTGACATATAACTATCTCCACTGTCTCCAAGTGAAAATTATATTTCAAATAAACTCCAAGATCATATAGGTGGTGCTCGTAGATATACTAAGCAAGTGGATGTGCACAACTCTGTCTTATGATAAGACAAGGTTGTATGTCATTAGACATCTTGTATGATAGTGGCAAAACACCCTTCCATAGTTAGGTTCACCTCACCCTATCCGGTTCACAAAAATTAAATATCAAATGACGTATACAATACGACACAGTTATCTAAATTTCTCAATAAAATTATTTACATACTATTTAGGGAGAACCTCAATAGCTATAAACCACCGCTCTATTCCCTCGTTATCCCCGCTTGACTCCTAAGAACACTCTTATTACGAAAGGAATTGTGAAGCAAAAGGGTGAGCACAACTAGCCCAAAAGAAAGAATATCATGACTAAAGATAATTAAATTATCAATAGCCTTCACATCAATAATAAATCAGAGATTTAGAACATATGGAAGAGGATAAAACTTTTCAACCATAGTTGCAGCGGAACGAGCAATCCATTAAAAGAGTCAAATAGATCATCAGGTCTATTATCTTCTCCATGTTAAAAGTCCATCAATAATGTTTTATTCCTGTAACATCAATCAACAATTCCTGTCCACAATTATATGAATAACTTATAATCATTATTGTGATTCTGAATTCCTTTTTGCACCCAGGACGGAGATAATTTACATCACCTATCTTCACCTGGAACATCAAAAATCATGGTTATACCAAATCACAATTCCTGCTCATAATTATACTAATAAATTCATCTTTGCACTACGTCCAAAGATATATAATCAGATAACTAATAATCAATAGCTTCATCTTTGCACTCAGAAGCCAAAGATATACAATCAGAAAACCAATAATGCCGAGACTCGACTTATTAGTATCACACCACCACGAATTATCCATGCATTACGGCCCAAGGATATTCATGTTTTCCATTACGGTCATGATTATACCGAATAATCACTGATCATAATCATACCAAGTCCATCTATGCACCACGGGCCAAAGATGACTTTTACCACATCATTTATAACATTACGATCATGATTATACCGAATAATCCCTGATCATAATCATACCAAGTTCATCTATGCATTACAGGCCACAAATGACTTTCAACACAACACAAGCATGAGAATGATGACAATGATATAAGCATTAATCAAACGAAAACAAGGATAAATATTAAAGACTTTAAATTTATCCAAATATTATCAATCACTTAATAAACTCATAATCTAATATTATTAATATTATAACAATATTTTAATCACTTCTTAAACTTATAAATAATTTATTTCAATTGTTTACACTTTACCAAATAATGCATTTAATCATTCAAAATCCCATACTCATAAGATTTCATCACCAATGATCAAATCCTCATCAAAAATCTCAGATATACCCTATATAGGATTTCCAAGCCATAAAATCCTATTTTCCAACTTTGTTACTTCACATAACATATTTAACTCATTTACTCATAACTAGATCATTTTCATGAAAAATACCAAATCAGTCCCAAAAATATTTCTTTTCTGGGATTTAGCAGAATATAGTCCCATATTGAACATATATTTTTCTCGAAATTTTTAAAATTCATTTACTATTTTTCAAAAATCAATTTCTAATTAATTACTTAAGAAATTAGCTACCTCAAGTTTAACTCTAGAAATTCCCAAATCTTGGCAGGATCTTACTCATGTTAACGTGATCTTCCAGTTTAAATTTTATGGTCATCAGAGTTATAGAACTCCGGTTATAGCATTTTTCGTCAGAAAAATCTAAATATTGAAATGGTCATAACTTGCTCATTTTTTCGAATTTAATGAGTTCATTTTTTGGACAGAGGTACTTTTTACCATATATTTTCATGTCCCAAAAGGCCAGAATTTTTCTCACAAATTAAGTGGCCAAAACAAGCCCTTTTTTTTAAACTTCCTCGGGCAAGAGCCTTTTGGTGTTTTGCGCTTTTGACTCCTTTGCTAAAATCACCCAATACGAAAATCTACAACACCTTTTCCAAAGGATTCCACTTGGATAAGTTAGAAAACTCATAGATCTAACTCTAGAACTTGACCACACTCAAAAATTCGAAATATAATAGGAGATATGGTTAATTGAATTTCATATTCCATTTTCACCAAAATCTGATTTTCAACCCTTTATGATTTCTAAGAAACTTTCATGTTTTCATATAATAACAAACATAACTTATCATAACACTTACTAATACTACATATACCCATGATTTTCATCAGTCCAATGCTTTTATTATGACTTTCATCATAATCCACGTTAAACAGATCATTTCCATAATTTAATAAGGAATTAATACAAAGGATCATTCACCATGCATGTGGTAATCCATATAGACAAAAGTTATTCCAATGTAATAATAAAGAATGGAATAATCAAGAATTCACCATGCATGCGATAGATCGCATGCATAAAAGTTATTCTCAACGTAATAATAAAGAACGGAACAGATTCAGCGTAATCCGCACCGGCTGTGATATTCCAATGTAATAATAAATAATGGAATAACAACGAATTTCACTATGCATGCGATAGATCATCCTTACAGACGAGTTATTCTAACAGAATAATAAATAATGGAACCAAGTCATGCGTAAACGCATTGCATATGATATATTCCGGCTGTAATAATAAAGAATGAAATAATAGAAGAATTTCACCATGTATGCGATTGATTAGCGACAGTATGAGTTGTTCCAACATAATAATAAAGAATGGAATAATGGAAGAATTTCACCATGTATGCAGTACTTAGCATAGACAGGTTATTCCAATATAATAATAAAGAATGGGATAACAGAAAAATTTCACCATGTATACTAGAATACACAGATCTGAGTTATTCCAATGTAATAATAAGGAATGGAATAACAATAGCTCTCTTCATGAATACGAAAGAAATAATACCCCTTACGGTACAACAAATAATATCCCTTACCTTAGAACAAACTGGATATAGGAGTAGTGAAGTAGCAGAATACTTTTCTTCTTTCTCTATATAGTTTCTCTCTCTAGAGTTTCAGTGAATTCGTAAAAAATAATGAAGTAATGAGTTTCTATTTATAGGAGAATGAACTGAATAGTAACTAATTCTAACGCTTCAGATTGATTTACTTTTAAACGGATGGTCCAAATTGTTTTACTATAAAATATTCTAGTAAAACAAAATCTTTTAAATAAAATATAATATATTCTATTTATAATCTAATAAAACGAATAACTTTATAAAAGTATTCTATTTTATATAAAAAGATTTTACTATCAAAAACACTATCGCGAGCACTATGCAAACACTATGCATAATAAAATATAATATATTCTAATTATTGTCTAATAAAATAAATAACTTTATAAAAGTATTTTGTTTTATATAAAAAGATTTTACTATGCAAAACACTACGCATAATAAAATATAATATATTCTAATTATTGTTTAATAAAACAAATAACTTTATAAAAGTATTTTGCTTTATATAAAAAGCTTTTTGTTATATTACATTAATAATACTAATAAAATAAACTTCATTATCATTATTATAATTCACACTATTAATCGACTAAGTCGTTCCCAGGAAAGAGGGGGCTTTCCAATAAGGATTTCTCCCTATTGACGCGCAATTAGGTGACAAAACCTCTCATTGGCAGAACTTCTAGACATTGTTAATATTGCAAATAATAATATTAATAACTTTTTTATCTCAATTATTGATTTAATAATATATAAAATATGGATTAGAATAAAGGTTAAAGAATAAAACCTAGATGAGAATTTGTGGATTTATTTAAAATTTTCAAGTAAAACCTATATGGTTTGCTATTCGAATGAGAATAGAGAAAATATGGGATTACAAAATTCCTAAACCCTAGAAATGAATTAATATGTACTTGGAGGAATATCAAGAATAAGGTATTACGATACCTGTAAGTTCGATGTGAACTGAATAGTCTAAGAAATGTTATATAAGTACATATGGAAATTTTATTATTGGAGATAAGATTTCACAGGAAGAGATGCTATGTGCTATATATATATATTTTAGCAAGAGGAATGATGAATTAAGTTAATGATCAAGATAAAACTATGTTAGTAATTAACATAGCTTGAGTGTTGGCCTTGATTGGCAAATCAGAATTTAAATAAGTATAAAGTCGTTAGTTAATACGATTAGCAATGAGAAGTGAAATATGTTATGATTATATGAATTATGTATATGAGTAAGTAAATATACATTATATAATGGGAATACATTTATTTTGTATATAAAAGTGAAATAAGAATTAAGTTATGTAACCTAATATATATATTAGGTGTGATAATTAAATAACCTAAATGGTTATCGTTATTTAGTGGTCCTAATATTTTATTTTAGTGACCTAATTTAAGTGAATTGTGGAACATGTCCCAATTTATTAAATTATTTTGTTCGAATAGGTGAGTAAAGGAATATGAAGATTATGTGATAGTTTATATTTGTTTATTATATAAACAAATAAAAGAAACTAATGTGATCCTAATTATAAATTAGGAATGAAAGATTTAATAACTTAAGGGTTATGGGAAAAGAGAATTATGGTATTTAGAATATATACCAATTATGAGAGATTTATTTTATACATCTCAGTTAATTAATTTTATAGCCTAATTATAGCAAGTCTAATTAGGTTAAGATATTAAATGTACTTAAGTAAGAATTTTTATTTCACTTGAGTGCATGTAAACCCTAATTTAAAGATAAGGGTAGAATGAAATAGAATTAAAAATAATGGACTATAATAAGGTTATAGCCTAATTATTTTGAATAGAGTCCAAGAGAAGTGGATTTAATGGACTAAGGATGTTATATTATTTAAACAAGCCCAATTAATTAATTAAGCATGTGACTTGTAGATAAAGTGGCTAAGGGCAATTAATTATTTAATCTAGCCCAATATATTATGTATGGAACAAGTATTATAATGACCCAATTAAATTTTGGGTGAAAGCCCAAGTTAGTTTTGTTAGTAAGTAAAGCAAGTAAAATTGCTAGCTTTATGAAATTAATTAAGGGCACAAACTAAGCCCACTTGTGGGAGATTAGTAAATTGTATTAAGTTAAGAGATATATTTTTATTATCTCAAAGTTATTAATTTTATAACTTAATTAAAATAAGCTTAATTGGGTTATAGAATTTATTGTAGTAGAGTGATGATTTAAATTCTAATTATTTGGAATGATACCCTAATTAAATATTTTGGGTGGGTAAAGATAGAAAGAATTGGTCTATGTATATATTTCATTGCCCAAAAAAGAATTTAGTGGGAAAGTCCAAACATTTATGGAAATGTCTCAATCTATTTTAACCCAATTAGTGATGATGGGCATGGTGGTCATTTAATAAAGCAATTTAATGAAAACAATTAATTAAACCATCATGTGGCAATTTAAAGGCTAAGTGGTAGATTATTGCAAGAAAAAAAAAGAAGAAGGAGAAGAAGAGAAAGGAGGAGCCAGACAAGAGAAGAGAGAGAGATCGGAGAACCATGAGGGGAGAGAGAGAGAAGAGAAGAGCGAAGGGCAGGCCCTTGAGTGTCAAAGAGGAGGAGAAATCCTCCATGGAAGAGAAGAAGAAGAAAGAAGAAGGTAAAATTTTTCTCTCTCTAAGCTTTATTCCTTTATCTTTTGTAATTGATGATTTGGGTTTTTGATTTGGGAGTTAAAACCCCTAAGATATATGTGATTTATATAGATTCATGTATGGATTTAGCTATTTTGGGTGTTGATTTGGTTTGAAACCAAAAGAAGAAAAATAAAATTTTTTCTAGTTTAGAAACTCAAAATTTCTATATACTTTGAAATTTCACCATTTTAAATCTATGACTTCTTTTTGTGATCCGTCAAAAAGTAGTGCTAGATATATGTGTTGGCTAGTAAACCCAAGTGGTAGGACTCAAAAATGTTGAGTTTTCATGGGGTAGTGACTGATTATGTCAAAACAGTCCCGTTTTTCTAACAAAAAAAAATGGATGATTCGTGGCGATCGATGTGAGGCTAACTTCGTCCAGTTTTTTGTGTTTTAAAAATTCTGGGCTTTTGATATGTTGTAGTACACTGTTTTAGCTTTCCATAGACTCGAGCGGACTAATTCCGACTCGGATGAGGTAGTTATATGCGTTAGGAAGGTGCGTAGTAAAACTGTTCCTCAATTTCCGAACAGCCTTCTTGATGTAAATTTTTGGACTGTTGTGTTCTGATTTTGGAAACATGTCGTGAGACAAAAGTTGTAGCCCTAGAAGTTATCTTCGTGTGGGCTCAAGAATCGCTCAAAATGTTTTAAAACGCGAGAGTTATGGCCCGTTTTTAGCGAGGTTTGGTAAAATTTTCGAAAATCAAAATTGTCCAAAATAGGAAAAATGTGATTTATGGCGTGAGACCCTTGAGCATGGCTTATGCAAGTTTGTAATGAAGCTTGGGGTCGGGTTTAAAGTGTTGTAATGTTTATAGCATTTTAGAATGCTTAAGCAAGTTATTTATTAAAAAGGAAAACAATTGAAATAATTGTTTATTTATGTGATTAATGACTTAAGATATTTTTTATATGACTAATAGTATTGTAGTGAGATATTATTAGTAGTATTTGATTGGAATGTAATTAAAAGGTTGATAACCTTAGCGTAAAATATTATTGCATAATTAATAATATTCGACGGGAGATTTAATAAGAGATTTATGATATTTTTCAATGTAATTGTTGAAATTGATATTCAATGAAGTATATTATGTGTTTGGGCATATGATAGAAAATAATAAGTCATAATAATCTAATAAAAAGTCTTATGGTGCATAAATTTGACTATAAGTAATATTTTATGCTTGAGAAACTTTCTTTCAGGCATAAATAAAGCAATAAAAATATGTAATAAATATAAATTACATATTTAAGCGATATATATATATATATATATATATATATATATATATATATATATATATAGTTGCTATAAAAAATTATTTTGTGGTGGAACAAAGAATGTAAAACCTTTGAAATATTGTATTAATTATAAAAATGATATTTTAAGGTTTTGATTGCTCAAAATGAAGTTTTTGAGTTTGAGATTTACATGTAAAGCAAAAATGCGAATAATCGTAAAATAAAAAATAAAAGCGAATGTGCTAGTGAGATAAAATGTTTATATATGAGGCAATAGTCGGTGTTGACTCATGAGCGGACAAAATCAAGTAAAATATTATTACATGATTAATAATATTAGAAGGTGATTACAATATTATTAAATGATTAATAATATTAGTAAAGGATTTAAATATTATTAAATGATTAATAATATTTGTAAATGATAAATATTCTATAAAAAGAATATTAGGCAAAAGTTTAAGATAATGGATAAGTGATAGTAAAATTATTAAGGGATAATAATATTACTAATGAGTTAAAGAATTATTTAATGTTTAATTATGTGGCTAAATGTTAGCTAATTTATTATTTGAGTAATAGTGTTGTGGAATAAAATGTATTATGCTAATTGGAGGATCGATCTTATTAATGATAGGTCTTTTATAAGAGATTAAATTGATTGCTTAGCGGTAATCAATCTGACAGTGCAAGTTCCTAAACTTGAACTTCTAATTATTGTGCAAGTTTCTAACTCAACTTGAGTTGTTAATTCAAAGCATGTTAGTGGTTAATTATTGTTGATTATACCACGTCGATAAATTATTGATTCGCACATTGTGCATGTTGTATATGTTCATCGGTATGAAAGGTACGATCACCTTCATTACCATATGTTTCATTTAAACTTGTTCATATTAATTGTTGACATCCATTATTATTGGTTCGATCGTTCAATCGTTGAAAAATTGATTCATGTTATTTCACAATTATTATATTGTTGAAAACTTGAAAGCTTATCCATTCTTTTCAATCATGATATATCTCCTTTGTATGTAAAACTTCTTTGGGCAAATTTGTTGCTCACCCTTGCTATATCATGATAAAATTTTGATTAAGATGAAGGCTTGAATAAGGATGAGAGCAAAGACAAAGTGCAAAGTTTCTTTATGTTGTAGTTAAATTTATTAAATTTTACGATGAAAATAGTATTGTAAATCTTCTAAGATATTGAAGGTATGTATTAAGTTAAGGTTGTAGACCTTGGGGAATGATGTGTAATGTAATGTATAAACAATTTATGTTTATATCTTCCGCAATAGTGATAGAAATAGTATACCGGATCCGTGGCGATTTGGGACCCGGATTCGGGGATGCTACAGAGCATACACATGCAACACGACTCTCAACGTGAAGAACAGTGTGTGCAAAATGTGGAGAAAAGGCTTTAAAAGGTGTAAGAAGGCTTACAGTAGACTGCCAAAGAATTCTTCTATAGCTTTAAATGGATGACCACTCGGTTCCCACCGGTAAAAATATAGCAATATATGAGCTCACAAATATTTAAAATGAGAAATCACTTAATTTATAGTGTACAGAGCAAATTGGATAGTGCTTCCTCATCATTTTCTCTTACAAAATAGCCACCCCAAGCCCTTTGTTTATAGAGGGGGCGGCAATGAATGCACTTCTTGTGGTCGCCGGGTGCCCTGAGATCCATGAGTCCCGCCCAATCTCAAAATATATGCACGCGTGTAACTTGATATTCGCTCGAACTTTCAGAACTTCAATCCAGGCCTCCGATTGAGGTGTATAAGACCTTTTATGGAATGCTGTTGTCGAGAGCTACACAAATGACATGGGATTAGAGGTTGTAAGAACTCGGGAAGATGGGACCATGCCCTTGGTCTTTAAGCATCAAATTCTATCCAGTGTGCTATTATGTGTAGTAGTCACTTGGGATTGCAACTATTTAGTTCTTGTAGGATTCTGTTGTATAGATTGTATGTTGAAATTTGTTGAGATGGCGCGCATGTGGGATTGAGGTGGCAAAATGAGGATTTTCCCCCTCACCGGGGTTATCTCCGATTTGGGCTGATAAAGCAGTCGTTGCTCAGGGTTATCTTTAAGATTGGGCTGCTGCAAGTACTGGATGTCCTCAGGGTTGTCTCCGAGGTGTGCTTGACCTCCCGGGGTTATCTCCGGGTCTGGGACTAAGTGCCTTGGGGTTATCTCCGAGGTTGAAGTTGATTGCAAAGGTTAAAAGAGCACCTCCGGGATTATCTCCGGAACTGCAACTGCACTCCTCGGGGTTATCTCCGAGGTTGAAACTAAAACTCTCGGTGTTGTTTTCGGGATTGAATATCTCTGGGTTATCTCCGAGATGGAAAAGGCTTCTCCGGTGGGATTTTAAAACTGGAACTATCTTGTCCTCTAGGGTTATCTCTGAAAGACGATTCTGCCCTCCTGCAATATTTGTAACATGAATGCAAAATTTTGAGTGTCTACAATATTCATATAATTATGTCAATAATCATAATTATATTTAAAATCTATAATCATAAATCAAATTAATGTACCTACATATATTTGAATACAAATATAGTTAATACTAATATTTAATATTCAAATTTCTGAAGAAAATAATTTCTTATTATTCATAACTTAAATATACTTTCCTTTTAAATACAATTATACAATAATTGTATTAATCATGAATTGCATAATATAGATCAAAATTTAGGGTTTTGATCTATATTCACACTTTTACATCATATATACCATTATTAATTAAGTTAAAATAATTAACTTAACTAATTTGGAGAAATTCATATAATAAAATAATTATAATAATCATTTCATATATTATTTAAATAATACATTAATCATATTTTCTTGGAAACAAATAATAATAAAATATTTTACTACAAAATTAATTTATTATAAGAATATAATTTATAATGATCAATAATTCTTTTCTAAAAAATTTATTTGCAATTATTCATGTAATAAATAAATTTTTATTTATCACATACACATACGCTTTATTGTGAACATATTCCCACCTTTATTTCAATAAAAAAAAATTATACGCAAAATTTCTTATTTAATTATATCAAAATCTTGGGTTATTACATTCACCCTCTCTTATAATGATTCCGTCCTCGGAATCACCATTTCAAAACTTATACCCACAAGGGTAAATAATATAAACATTCATTGCAAGTAGATCTCGATCTGATTCGATCGAACTGATTTTAACTCATTCAGCATAAAGCTTAGCTATCTGATTAAATGGAAATTTGATTTCTAATAAAACTCAAATTTCTCCTTCAAAAATTATTTTATCAACAAATTATTATAATAATATATTTATTTTTTTCAGAATTTATTTTCGTATATCTATATTCAAGGGTTTCTAACTTAAACGTACTTATTTTAACTAACTTGTTGTAAGCCAATAGGTTAATTCCAAATCAAGCATATTTATTAAGATCGTTGATTGGGTTCATAACTGGAACTCCATCCCTGGCTGCTATCGTATCTTGAACCGTTATATTAAAGATCTTTGAGGTCGATTTTGTTGGTTTGTTGGTTGGAGTTGGTTCAGTTATGGCTAATGTTCCTCTACTTTTCCCCGTATTCACACTTCCCCCATCCATTCTCCTTTTCGGACAATCCCTCACCTTATGCTCTGTTGATCCACACATGAAACACCCACTATTCATCCTTGGATTGGGGCAGTTAGGAGAGATATGTCCCTCCTACCAACACTTATAACACACAAATTTTCCCTTCAAACACTCACCCAGATGATTTTTCCCGCAATTCCCACACTGCACAACTTGTTTCTTTGTACCTTCTTACTTAATTTTTGTATTCCCAAAATTGTTCCCCTTCCTTTTTCCATTCCCACTTCCACTACTTGCTTCCACCTTTACAGCTCCCTCGACTTTAACCTTGTATTTTTCTCCTTATTGTTGAGACTCATGGCTTCGCTTCCATCTTAGGCTATGATAGCCTTTCCAAGAATGAAGCAAAAGTATTTATCTGCAACACTGCCACCTTATTATAGAGTCAGGGTTTTAAGCCTATCTCAAACCTCCTTGCCTTCCTTACTTTCGTGTCTACCTGGTGTAGAGCGAACCTAGCTAATTCATTATACTTTGCGGCGTACTCCGAAACTATCATATTGTCCTATTTTAACTGCAAAAACTTCACCTCCATCCTAGCCTGCATACTGGATGAGAAATAGTTCTCGAAGAACAGTGTTTTAAACCTAGTCCACGTAACCACTCCTTCTCCGTCACTAGTTTAATTTGCCTCCCACCAAAAATTTGCCTCCCCTTTCATCATATAGGTGGCAAATGCCGTCTTTTGCCCCTCCGCTACCCTAGCAATTACAAAAGCCCTTTCTCTCTCATTTACCCAAGTTTAGGCTTCTATAGGGTTAATTGTCCCTCTAAACTCTGGCGGTCCTACTGCCTTAAAGTCTTTAAAGTTCGCCAATTGATTGTCTGGCTGATTTCCTGTGGTTAGTATTCCATTCTGCATAGCTTTAGCTACCATATTCACAAAATTTTGCATTGGGTCTGGTTGTCCTCCAACATTGTTAACAGATTCTTCTGCTCTTTGGTTTCAGTTTTATTTTCTTAGCGACATTATTTGATTAAATAAAATCATAAATTATTCTTTTATTGACTTACATTCTATGCCTTATCGTATAAGTTTAACATACAATACATAATTTCAAACTTAAATAATCTTGTACTCAAAATATTAGATTTTGAAAACTTGGTTTACTGTATTAACCAGTTATCAGTTAGATACATAAAAACTTATTTCCTTAATCGAACATATATTCATATTCATTCAACTAATTCATAGTACTTTACATCATATAGCATATATCGCTATAAGCATCCGCTATCCCTTTGTGACCACAAAAGTCGGGAATTGCTGCTACAAATTATATAAAAGTTGAGAGTATTACATTATGTCGACGTCGGGATTTTTATTGTCCCTGCAATAACCCGATATTTTCTATATAAATAAATAAGAAATTTTGCATATAAATTTTATATTTATTTATTTTATAGGTGGGAATATATGCCAGGTAATGTGTATGTATTTTGTGATAAATAAAATTTATTTATTACATGAATAATTTCAAATAATTTTATTTTAGAATTATTGATTATTATAAAGTATATTATTATAGTAGAAATGATTTTAGTACTTCTTTTCTATAAAATAAATTTATATATTATTTAAATAATATATGAAATGATTAGTAGTATTATTATAATAACTATTTTATTATATGAATTTATTCAAATTAGTTAAGTTAATGAATTTAATTTAACTAATTATTGTACATATGTGAAAGATAAATCAGATATGGAATCCAAACCATAATTCTGGATTTGGAATAAGGAAAGAAAATAATTAATATAGATTATTTTTATTTTAGTGCTATAAATATGTATTGTAATACGTATTGATAATGGTTGGTCAATTATGGTGTATAATGTCAAAATCCTAACATTAATTCGTTAAACCCCAACTTGAAACTCAAACCAGAGTTTTCGATTGGCAAGAAATTGTGGTATGTAATTAATGACAATTATTATGCTAATTAGGTAAACCCTAATTATTGTCTAGAAACCCTAATTTCCAATTTAAAACCCTAATTGCTAAAATGGTAATCCTAATTATTATTTTAGTAAATTATAATGTTAATTAGGAAACCCTAATTCATAAGTTGGGGAATCCTAATAATATCAAGAAACCCTAAGTATTTTTAGAACCCTAATTTTCTACTAAAAACCCTAATTTTAATTAGTAAGTTCAAATTAAAATTTTATTAAACTTTAATCTTAATTTTTCAAACCCTAGAAATTATTTGGGAAACCTTAAGGTTTAAAATCTATTGATTAAAACCTAGATTCAAGTGTCATGGACAAGAATACCATTAAAATTTCAATACAAATGACCAAAATACCCTTATACACATTCTTTATTAAGCTTGCTTGCAAATCTTGCCATATCTTGTCAAGTCACCACTCTAGATTATAGCACATGCCCTAAAACTCATCCAATCTTATCCTCTTTGACACCTTGCAAGTTAGATTCAATGAATCTAAGTTATATAAATTGGTTAAGAGAGAGAAAAGTACACATTTTTGCTCATTCATACACTTATACTCATCCAAGACCCTCTCTCTCTAAAACCACAAAATATATTAGTGGACCAGTCCCCAAATCAAGCCTCACAAATTCCATTAACAAATCAGAGGCTTAGATTCAAGAGTTTGCTCAAAGAAGGTATAAACCCTAATCAAAATTCTAATATTGATTTCTACGATAAAAGTTGTGTTTAAGTGTTAAAACATGTTGAATATAGTGTTATTAAGTGATCTGGGTTGATAGATGTTAGATCTATAACATCTATAGGATTAGATCTAGTGTTTTTCAAAATCTGGAAAAAGTTTAAACTGTGGTTTGACAACGAATGTCAGTGGCTCTAGATTCTTGCTTGATCATGATTTTTGTTATTTTATGTTTTAGATATGTAGTCTGATATGTTCTCTTTGATCTGGATCAAGAATCAATCTTAGATCTGGTCTAGATTGCAAGTTATTTGTGGTCAAATCACGTTGACCGACATTGACCGTATCAAATCACGTTCATGGGCCCAGATCTTTCTGTTGTTAGTTGTTTTGATCCTGTTGATGTAATAAGGTTGTAATCTGGTATATGGACTACATATTTATGCCTTAAAATCTCCTTAACATCAAACGAGTCGATTTTAGTAGCCGGTCAAAGTAGGCAAAAAGGTCATGAGGACTATTTTCTGGGTAACCCAAAAAACGTTTGAACCTTATTTTTGAGAAGGGTTGACCTTCTTATATCTTCTTGTTGTGTTGTTGTTATGATGATGTTATGTAATAGATATGTACACCTACATGTTGTCTACACACTGTAAGTCTTATATCTCAAAACCATTACATGAGAAGCAAGTTGTGGAAGCCCAAAACTAGCCAGTCGAACTGTTCTTCATTTTTGGGTAACCCAGAAAATGAAGAACAGCTCTGACAGCTTATTCTTGAGCTTGGATCTTGAATTTGGTCCATGATATTGAAGGGTTTTGGCACAGAAACGCACAGCGGAAATAGAACAATTTAAAACAAATTCAAAACCCTAAACAGGATCCATGCGAAAATCAGTTAATTCAGTGTAAAGAAATTATACCGAATATGAAAGTGCTTCTGAAACGCTTCGAATCTCTAACGCAATTCCTCACGAAACTACGTCTCTATGGTATCCACACAACGTAAAGACAAACCATCGCATTTATTCTCGCAAAAGGACTTCATGGTAATAGCCACCAAAGGAACAAGATTTTCGAAAGGTTTTCTCTCTAGTCTTTCTCTAAGAGCGGCTAGGGTTTTTGGTTTATGATTAACTGCCTAAACGCCAATATATCATATATATATAGCAATAAATCGGAATTAATCAAAACCCTAATATAATTAAAATAAAATTGAATATATATATATATATATATATATATATATATATATATATATATATATAAATCATCCTTTTTAATTTAAATTGTGATTTAAATACTATCAATCATATTGATATATTTAAATCCTTACAATTTAAATTAATTCCTTTAATAACGTTCTATGTGTGTGACCTATAGGTTATTATTACTTTGACAATAATTTTAAAATCATATTATAAAATTATAAATGTGAGCTGCATCTAGTAATGCATCACTGCTACCCAAGTAATAATAAGATCGATGATTCGATGCAACATTTTCGTGACCAATGTTTCAATGTAATTTAATCCTTTTAACCTTAATATCCTAGATTAAACTCGTGTCATGGAATGTGTCATACTCTTCATAATTTAATCTGAGTTTTCTTGATCAATGAGTAGACTATATGAAACAAATCACTATTTGAGCATGGTCATGCATTTCATAGTCCTACTCAATCAAGAGGCCTATGGATATCATCCCTAATATATAGGAGGGTTAAATTCCATCTAGATCACTCATATTCCTCACACAATTCATGATGTACCCAACAATCACCTTTATAGTCCACCCTATTAAAGGTGACTTTTGATGATATCAAAGTACATAAATTCCCGTGTAGTAATATAGTGATTTCAGGTCGGAGGACCATTACATCATTGTCACTATGAGAATTTCTAATGACACTTCGCATAATGCTCCACATAGAATTCTCATGGTGGGTCCGTCCCAAAGACATCGTTTCTAACATGTACCTATGCATTGACTTAATATCTCATATATTTATGACCAATGAGATATGGTCATCAGTCAATCCACATACTAGTCTCAATGCATCAATGTTGTCCCATCAACAATGATACTCGACTAGGGACATTTAAGAACAATGATACTAATTGTAATTATATAATCTCATGTTCAAGTCACATACTTGAAACTATATAATTTGTATCACTATTCTAAGGAATTTTATTATGTTAACAATTATATTACGCAGTAAATAAAATCATAATAAAATCATTTATTTATTCAATCAAATATAATATCAAAATGTTAGGCAATTATATCAAATAATTAGCCTCTAGGGCATAAACACTAACAGATATGACCCTGTTAGTTGTTGGATCTTGTAGTATTACATTAGTACTTCAATATCTAACCTCTAACTAGTCCAGAAACACAATATACACTAAGAAATTAGTGGTCAAAGTAGGTACTTGACTACTGCCTCTAAATGTTCTTGAGCATCAAGAACACCTAAGGCGAGAGATTGTGTCGCTAAAGGCTATAACGACAGTTTTATTTATTTTAATTAATTTATTTTCTAAAAATCATTTAAAAATAGAAACTAATTATTAAAAATTCCAAAAATAATTTTAAAAATTATTCTAAGTTATAAAAATTAACTTTAATTAATTTGACATATTTTTCATAAATATTGTCGACGTCGGGATTTTTTAGTGTCCCTTTTCGTTACTTGTTCATTGGTGTTCTCATGTTAATGTGAGATTTGTTTGAAAAAATAAGTGAAAAAGGTCCGACATGTATAATGTCGACGATTTGACTTTAAGAGTCGCCAGTTGGTGTATTTAACTGGTTGCACCAACGCAACCGAAAAGGTTTTCACATTGACCCAATGATGTGACACAGCTAAATGGGTTTGTGAAACCGAGATTCATTTAGGTCCGGGGGCTTGATTATGCGGAGGGAAGGTGTTAGGCACCCCCCGACATCTGTGTTGCCACGGTGACCGCCACTTTTCAAAGAAACTGTTATATGAATGTGTGTGTGAGTGTGTGGATCAATGTGCAATTATTTGGAAGTAGTGCTGTACCTATATACATAGGGTTTGAATTTATAGAAAAATTCAATTTTAAACATGATATAGCAATGAAGTTTTGTAAAAAGAGGTTTTTCAAATCCTGTGCTCAATAGTAATTGAGGCCTTTGATACTTTCATTTTATTATTAAATGTTCGACTTGTTTGCTTTTATTTTTGAGATGCGAAGCATCTTCGAGAAAATAATATATAGCAGTGCCGAACTCCTCATGGGCATGACAGCCATCCAAGGAAATTCAAACACTGCAAATAATGTACAAGATGCTCACAGCTGAAAAATGTCCATCATGGGAACCGAATCTAGATTCAGTAGACTGAATCGGTGATCACATGATTCTTAGGCTCACATGATACTACAGTTTGTATGGAAAGCAGTAAATAGTTATATATATAAAAGCTGTAAAAATATATATACAGACATTATCAACCACCACGAAGCAACTCCATGGGGGATCAGAAATGTAAATATATAAAAGCGGTAAATATATATTTATGGATGATGATCAACCACCACGAAGTAAACTCGAGTGGGACGAAATTTAAATAAAGTCAGAAGCGATCAACCGCCACGAAGTAAACTCCGTGCATGATGTAATGTAAATAAAGTCAGAAGCGATCAATCGCCACGAAGAAATTCCGTGCGGACGAAAATAAATAAAGTCAGAAAAAAGCGATCAACCGCCACATAGTAAACTCCAGGCATGATTTAAATGTAAATATATATATATATATATATATATATATATACATATATATAAAAGCAAGAAATGCACCTTGGATGTAAATCCAGTGCTCATTGGATATGTCCAACACAATTATATATATATATATATATATATATATATATATATATAAGCGTATAAATGCTCCGCACTTAAGTCCAGCTCAATCAAGGCATAACTCGATAATGTTAGTCCATATACAAAATATATACATATATATAAGTATATATATAGACAGAAATGAAAACCACGGACCGAAGTCTGGGCAAACGCATACTACACGACTCTCAAGATGACGTTTGACTCTTTGTTGGGGTTATCGCCGGTTTGAGTTGAAAGTAGACGTTGCTCAGGGTTATATCTGAGATTGGACTACTTGTTGGTATGCCATGATATCATCTTGTGAGAGAGAACGTTGAGGTGGTAAGATGACGTTTGACTCCTCACCGGGTTATTACGGCTTGAGTGAAAGTAGACGCGTTCTCGTGGTTACATCCGAGATTGACTCATCAGTAGTGTTTGAATGCCACAAGGTCATCTGTGGGAGAACTCCGTCTCGCCGGTGTTAGCTCCGGGTCTGAGGTATGAGTGCCTCGGCGGGAGGTTTGATCTTGAAGTTCGATAGCATGTATTTAAAATAAGCATTTTGAAAGTTATCACCGTAACAACAACAACACTCCTTGGGGTTATCGCCATGACCTAAACTCGGTTATCTCCGAGGTTGGAAATGATCCTTCCTGTGTGTTCCGGGTTTGGAAATGATGTTCCCGGCGTGTGTCCCGGGTTTTGAACTTGAACTTCCTATAGTATCCGGAATGGATGTAAGCTGTCTTCCAGGGTTATCTCCGAAAGACGAATCTGCCCTCCTGCAATGTTAGTAAAAGGCGCGCATAAAATTTTGAGTGTCTAAAGATGCCCCTCTTTATCATATTCATGCAATGCAATACATGGATAGGATAAAGAATCATAGACACTTGAAATGCAAGTAATGTAAACATGATGCTATATGCAGCAACATGATGCAAATGTAGGATGCATGATTGTCAGGTAATCATGTTGGATGACAATCAGTGATTGCTTGGACATGCGATCCAAGTCTTGAAGGATGTTGACCTTGGGGCTAAAACCAAAGTATTGAATCCTAGACACTAACTTATATTCCATAGAGGTACCTCTTGTGTATAAGAGATCTGTGGGGATAAAGCTTTGTCTGTTTGAGGATGTGTATAACATATTCCCTCATTCTGTCGGAGTTACTGCCAACAGTCTGTAGCCGTTAGGGTTGCCTGACCTTCGTTGATGTGTGTATCACCGGATAGATTCCTACGGGGTGCATTATCAAGGTTGCTTGACCTTCATTGATGTATGTGTCAATGGTCGCATTGCGTTGTAAACCCCCGCCGGGGAAGGTTTCTTCGATGGGTTTACTTGCCATCGGCTGACATGACGTCAAGGTTTCTTGACCTTCATTGATGTGTGTATCAATGGTTGCATTACGTTATAACCCCCCGCTGTGGAATACTTGGATGATTAAAAGATGTGCGTTGTGACCCCCGCTGGGGATACGCAATTATTTGATAACTTCGGCGTTGTAACCCCCACCGGGGAGGTTTAGCATCTCGTAGTTGGCGTTGTAACCCCCACCATGGAGGTTTAGGGTTGTGACCCTGCAATGATGGCATCAGACCTTTGTGAGGTATTGCCGAGCATGATCTATAAAAGCTGAGCTCATCGGTATAGTATACCCTGCATTTAGGCGAATACTAATGAGATGGCGGGAATTCAATTTTGACCCATACGAAACCAGGATTTCAGGCTATTCCGCTCAATTGCATAGAATTTTTATTCCTGATTTGACCTTTTTAGCTTATGAGACCTCCTTTACAACTCTAACTGGAGCGAGCCGGAGGTGTAGGACCCACATAAGAGTGCCGCAGGTATACCTGCATCAGCCGCAGGTAGGCCTGTGGCCAACCGTGGCTATGTAAAGCCCAAAGGTTGCTTTCATAAGTCACTTTGAAGCTGCGCTGCGAAGGAAATCTGAGAGCTCTTCTTTAGATCTTCTAAGTTCGGGTAACTTTCTGCATATTCTACCACCGCACAAGCGTTCTTCACTATCCTGGTAACACATGCATGTATTTTTTCCAATTTCTATCCGTTGGAAAATGACTTATCACATGAAATGCATTTAGACACATAGTAGTGAATATGCATGCTGATATGACTTGATAAAAAAATATTCAACATAGCAAATGTTAGTATTAAACCATGCTGAACATAATGATGTGAAAAAATTTGACTTTTGAAACAGTCAAATTGGCACCTTTTCCTGTCATTTCTTATCCTATTTGAGGACAAATGAGTAAAGGTAGAAAAGCAAAACAATCCTGGTAATTAGACTACACTTACGGATTTTTTACTGTGATGATAATGCATGTAGGATGTTTATGATTGTGTACAGGTGTGCTATTGAATGGCCACCTAGTCATGCCTATGTGCATATGGATAGTTCCATTTACAAAGGGGGCTATGGCAAAATTTTCCAAAATGTAGGTATTAGATAGTCATGCATTTTTAACTTTACTATAGACATATGTTAAAACAATGCATGCATGCATGTAATCATAAAATGCATTTTGAAAAGCTCCAGGTAAGAATTTACCACACCCTTTCTGAGGTGATTTGGAGATTTGTTGTCCAGATATTATGGATCTGGATCAGCCGAGTAGTTCCCGTAGGACTAATTCTGGTGTATGGAGGAGGGCTTCTGAAGAGCCTCAACGCCGATCTGTTAGACAGCCTCATCGTTTGGTGGAGGCGGTGATACGTCTTATTCGGGTTGAAGTGCCGAATGTCGAGGACGAGGAGGAGGATGTAACGATCGAGGTTCCTGCTCTTGCTGTATGTGTTCCCCGTAGGGAATTACCAGGTATTCAAGTGACGAACCCAGATCTTCTGGGTGACTTAAGTAGGCATCCTTCAGTATACCTGCATGCAAACGAGGTATGAAGTTAGATCTTTAATCTTCCTTATTTCCTATTGATGAGGAGTTAAGGATTCTGATGTTGATCTGCATTTGATGTAGGTTCCTGGCTTCACATAGCCTCGAGGGAACTGGTTTAACATCCACTCTATGTATCAGGCTTTGCATGATGACTACAAAGCGATTGTACATGGCTGGAGATTTGGGATGTTCTTCTCCATTCTTTCCCGTCGATGTCCTTGAGGTTACCTCAGGGCATTGTCTGAGCACTGGTTTCACCATACTCAGTCACTCCATTTGTTGGACTGTGAGGTGATGATGACGCTGATGGATTGGTGGTTTATCATAGGTATGGAGTTTGGAGGGGATCTAGTGCCTTGCACGGCGGATATTACCCCTACTACCGTCAAATCCTTGTTGGGAGTTCCGGCGGAGGTGCTCAAGGGCAAGACTGTTCGTACGGGTCCTTTGATTATAGATACTATGAGTGGGCTATTGAGTTAGCCCATACCCAATGATGTGAGAGTCAGGGATCACATTCTTTGGCGATTGTTCCTGATGATCATTAGGGGCTGCTTCATAGCAGATAATTCCTCTACGGTGTCCTTCACTTTGATCAGTGCCACTCGACACGTGGACCGTATATGAGAGTATGATTGGGGTTCCTATACCTTTTCCTACTTCCTCAGGGGAATGCGCATGCGATCGTAGGGCTTGACAGAGGTGTGGTTAGGATTCTACACGTTTCTGCTGGTGAGTGTTTCTCTTGTCTTTTCCCGTGTATAGGTTAAAAGTGTTGACTGACAACAGATGTTGCCTTTGTGTTGGCAGTTTTGGGCCTATGAGAGGCTTCCCTGTTTGCGTCCTTTGAGCATGCTAGGTTTAGACATCTATCCACGAGGATGGAGATGGCATCATTCCATATTAGCGGATGTCTCTGTTGCTGAGGGTTTCACTCATTGTCGCCTATAGCTGGAGTTGTTGACAGCGGATGTCATCACATGGATTCCCTACTCTGGAGAGCATTCGGGAGTTAGATTTGAGGATGGGTACCCAACTGGAGTAGAGTACGTCATTTCCATCCGCAGGATTCCTATCTTTACAGATGGAGGATGGGAGCTCTATTTAGGAGAGCGTGCTATCAGGAGCACTGTAGGAGAGATCCGTAGGCCGATCTTGCCTCCTGCCAGGCGTTATTGTCCTATTTCGTAGTCACCCGTCATTGACATCCTATTGATGGGGATTGATGGTTTTACATTGTCAGAGGGCCCCTGGTCTCAGGAGATGTTCCGGCAATGGTGGATCCCTCGTACTATTGGAGCTCAAACCCGCGCCACACAGTTTATGGGGGATATGGTTCCAAGATCCGTGATGATAACGGATTAGCTAGCCAGTGTTAGAGATCTGACTCATGTGACACAGATTGACAGATTGACCCGACAGCTGGACCGGACACATCTTTTCATTCGGCATTTGGGCAGAGATCCTTCAAAGGTAGATACTTTTGATCCTTCCAGCTCTGGCTCTGGCCCCTCAGGTGAACCATATGGCTTTTTCCGGTGCAGATCCTCCTTTATATCGGCCTGACATCCCTGTAGATAGAGATCCAGTGACTCAGGAGGAGTTACATCAGGTGGACAATATCGATGATGTAAACATTGACATTATTGACTTTTTCTGATGTATTTCTCGTTATCTCTTTTGATAGGCCTCTGTTAGCTGCTGGGTAGCTTTGTCCCATTCTTGCTATATCTTTTGATAGGCCTCTGTTGGATGTTGGGTAGCTTCGCCCCATTTCCCTGTATTTTAGCTGTACAGAGATGTATTAAATGATGATATACTTAGGAATATATGCACAATTTTCCATTCCCTATATCATATTTCCATCTATTGTATCATGCATGTTATTATGTTATGCATATGTATGTATGTCCAGAGATATTCAAAGATTGACCGGATGGTCTTATGACATTACTACTGCATGATGTCTTCTTCGACGCTTAGTCAGATTGATCATATCCCACCATTTTTGGTGGTATCTGCTATGCGCTCATGGTATGATAGTATATCACCATCAGACATGGTGCTCGTAGATGATTTGCTGCAGCATACTATGACCCTGTTGATTTTTCAGGTTCCCATAGGATTTGTTGAGGGTATGCTAGAGCATTGGGTATCAGAGAGGCAGGTTTTCTGATTTGGGACCTAGGAGTTGACTCCTACTTTGGAGGAGTATGCACGGTTGACATGAGCAGACAGTTTATGACCCTCACCAGATTGAGGTGTAGAGTGGTACAGGACGAGATTACATCCGACCACGTGATATCCCAACGTTTTCTATTTGACAGATTAGGCTCTGAGGATAGTTATGTAGGGCATTTTGGGGATTTCACCACACCGGAGGATCATTGGCGTTCAGCCAGAGTGGATGTACTACTTTTGTACGTATTATCATACGTCTTCATGTCGCGGTACATGGATAAGCTGGATATCGGCGTCATTATGGCAGTAAGAGCTCTCAGGGAGGGTCATACCATTGTACCAATGGTCATTACAGAGAATTTGAGGTCAACTACATACTACTGCACTTAGTCGATAGGAGTGTTTACAGGTAGGTCGGTCATGCTGTATGTGTGGTTTATGTGACACTTGAGACCGATTGGCATACTTAGACGGCAGGGGTTTTGTTTCACCCATGATATAGCCATGTCGCACTCTTTCACGACTGTGGAGTGTCTGAGATCGTTCGCGTGATCGCCTTTCTGGCGAGGGATTGGGGATCCGTTTGCCATATTGTCTTGTTTAGGGCTTAGTTCACCCTATAGCTTCATTACTCATGCTCCGGGCATGGATTATCTCCCTCTGGCTGGATTGAGCGGTATGATTACTTATCATCTACTGGCCGTGATGTGTCAGTTTGATTAGTTTCAAGATTTTCACCCTCATGAGGGGGGCAGTGAGTCAACGCTTCGCTTCACACCGTTTATCAGCGGAGGACAGATCCAGGTTGTATGCCTGTTGGGATCAGCGAGAGTTGGCTAAGTTTTCTGTCAGTAATCTGGGTTGTTCTACAGAGTATTCTGCATGGATGGAGATAGAGATTGCATTGTCTGCGGTAGTATCCACAGTGCAGGGGACTGATTTCGACGATGAGGAGCCTATAGAGGAGGCTGACATTCCCATCGATGACTTGGCTGCTGGGTTGCCAACATTTGTGATGGATTCTCCCACCCCGAAAAGCCATCATTGTTAAAGATTCTAAGACAACATTTGGAGTAGAGCTTACATCCGATGACCTATGATAGAGATCAAAGGCTAGGGCGCGCGTGTGATGTGCTCTTGATGAGAGAGACGCCATTCTGTTAGAGAGGGATAAGGCTAGATCAAAGGGATGCATTGATTATGGCGAGATGCCACCTTATCTCGCTAGGGATGTGGCTATTGCGCATGATGATTTCAAAGAGATCCTAGATGACCGCTCGGTCTTGGCTTGATATGAGTGCTTACATTGATGAGCATTATGCCACCATGCAGCTTAGCCTCTCGATCTCGCTAGCTCGTAGATATACCCTTGAGCAAGAGCTTGCGCAGCATACCTCCATCTTCGAGAGGGATGCCATGTTAGATCCGATAGTCCGTGATACACACGATCCAGTAGATAGCTTTGTATTTTCCCTGCATGCACTAGCTTAGCCATTTTATCATGTACATTATGTATGTATATATCAAACAGTATTATGTATTGTAGGGAAATATATTTTGATTCACTTCCCTTTTAGTTATGCCTTGATACTTGTTTGATATATGCCTGTTTCTTAAGGGCCTTGTGATCTTGATGCATTTTGAACTTATCCTTGATAGGTGGACATTGAGACGTCGCAAGATCTCTCAGAACGGATCATTGATTTCTGTATATCCCTACCATCTTTGGTGTCTTGGGACTGGTATCTGTATGGAAAAGTGGAGAGGAGGGTGGTTTTTCCTCTCTGTGATTGACCGCACCACAGATGGTCGCCATTACTTCTATTTGTGAGAAGCCTAGTTAACTCCATCTCTTATGGGTTGGTATTTCTCTTTGAGGCACGATCGCAGCTTAGATGGTCACTGAATCTTCTATTTATGAGAAGAGGTTTGGTAATTCCATCCCTTTGATCTGAAACCGATGAAATGTGGTGAATTGAAGGTTGATCCCAATATCGTGTGACAAGTATTTTGTTCTGGTAGGGGTTAGACTGAACCATGAATGGCTTCCTACGTACTCCTATTAAAGAGGAGATCAAGTCTGCATAGTTTGAACCTGGTGTAAGTGGTTCAACGCTGAAAGTGAAAGGCAGATAGGTGTAGAAATGTTTTTGTGAAGAAAGGGTAGAAATGTCTTTGTTGTTTTTTTATTGTGACCGGGCCATATAGAATATGGTTGCCTCACGCACTCCCGGTATCGTGGAGATCAAATCGACGTAGTTCGCCCCTCAGGACGAATCGCAGACAAAGAGAAGTGTAAATCCCATGTGCAAAGCTATATCATGGGGGAGAAGAAAGTTTGATCCCATAATGGGGATAAACTGTAGGTGTGGAAAAAGTTTAATCCTGTCTTCAAGACAAACTACAAGCGTAGAAAAGTTTAATCCTGTCTTCAGGATAAACTACAAGTGTGAAAGGTTCAATCCCATCTTCAGGATAACCAAAATTGTATGAAAGGTTTGAAATGAAGTGAAGCCAGGCTGCTGGTTTGAAGTGTATGTTTCCCTGAATGGCAGAAGAGTTTGTAAAAAGGAGAGGGTTCAAAACCGGAATGACTGGTGATTTGATGATCAACACCAGGATGTTTGTTTGATGGTAACTTCAGACATATAGTACCGCTTTCACTTGTCTCGAGTTGATAAGTCGTGGAAATTCATCGCCATCCATTTCCTGCAACTTGAGAGCACCTCCTGTCAATACCTCCTTGACAACAAATGGGCCTTCCTAGTTAGGAGCGAATTTTCCCTTAGAATGATCTTGGTTGTCAATGATCTTCTTCAAAACCAAGTCATGTTGTTTGAATTGCCGTAGTTGGACTTTTTTGTTGTAGGATCGTGCGATCCTTTGCTGATATAACTGACCATAGAAGATAGCCATGGTTCGCCTTTCGTCTATTAGAGACAATTGGTGATACCTGTCTTGTACCCACTGGTCTTCATCCAACTGAGCATCCATCAACACTCGGAGGGCTTCCATTTCCACCTCTATGGGGAGCACTGCTTCCATCCCATAAGCTAATGATTAGGGGGTTGCCCCAGTGGAAGTACGCATGGAAGTTCTATAGGCTAATAAAGTCAGAGGCAATAGGTCAGGCCATCCTTTGTGATTGGTGGACATTTTCTGCATGATCTTTTTGATGTTTTTATTAGCCGCTTCAACAGCACCATTCATCTTTGGACGGTAGATGACGGAGTTAAGGTGTTTGATGTGGAATTTTCTGCATAACTCCTCCATCATTTTGTTGTTGAGGTTCTTAGCATTGTCTAACACAATGACCTCTGGTTGTCCATATCGACAGACGACATTGTTTCTGATGAAAGCAATGATAACTTCTTTGGTAATCATGGGGAAGGATGCTGCTTCTACCGATTTGGTGAAGTAGTCGATCATGGTAAATATGAATCAATGTCCATTACTGGATTTGGGCTCGATGGGCCCGATCACCCACATTGAGCAGGGCCATGGCGAACTCATATTGTGTAGTTCCCTTGGAGGGGCATGGATAGCATTCCCATGAATCTGGCATCGATAACACCTCTTGACGTGATCATCACAGTCAGCTTTGAGTGTAAGCCAATAATACCCTGTTCTAAGGATCTTCTTGACAAGTAGGGGTCCGCTCATGTGAGGGCCACAGACTCCACCATGGATCTCATCCATGAGTCTCTAAGCTTGGTCTTTATCCAGACATCCGAGGAGACCTATTCCTGCATCTTTTTTATAGAGTGCATCTCCACTTAGGTAGAATTTCATAGCAAGTCGATGAATCCACCTCTTTTCAGTTAGGCTCGCCTCAGCGGGTGTAGATCCATCTCGCAGATACTCCTTGATGTGTTGATACCAAGGGTTGTGGATGGGAGGTAGTTCATCTGATGCTTCTCCAACATAATTCCCATAGACTAGGGCTTTTGCAGAGCAAACGTGATGATTGGCATGTTTTCCTTGTCAGATATATGAACAAGGAGGCCAACGTTGCTAATGCATCCGCAAAATCATTCCTATTGCGAAGAATGTGTAGAAAGGAGATTTCTTCAAACTCAAAAGCCATCTGTAGAACTTGCCGATGGTAAGGCAGTAAATGTAATTCTTTGGTTTGATAAATTCTTGTGGATTGTCTGATTACCAGTTCAGAATCCCCAAAGACAGTTAACCGCCTAATGCCCATTGAGCGGGCAAGTTTTAGCCCCATGATACAACCTTCATACTCAGCTATGTTGTTGGTGCTGACAAACTACAATTTGACGGCAACGGGATACTACTCCCCCGTACCGGATATTAGAACTGTTCCAGCTCTAGAGCCTTCTGCGTTAACAACTCCATCAAAATACATTTTCCATGTGCAGCATGTATCATACTGATGTTGTTGATGAACTGTCATTACCCCTTCATCGAGGAAGTATATTTCCAAGGGTTTGTAGTCCCCTGCAGGTGTGGAGTCCAGTTGATCCGTAATTCCTTCACCTTTGATAGACTTTTACGTCACGTAGATGATGTCAAATTGTTGTAGGATCAACTGCCATATGGACAGTCGACAATTCAGTACGGGCTTACTGAACACATACTTAAGAGGATCCACGTGGGATATGAGATGGGTTGTGTGACCATGGAGGTAATGATGTAACCTCATGGAAGCCCATGCTAAAGCACAATAAGTCTAATCAATCATAGTGTACTTATGTTCACTGATGCTGAATCTTTTGCTGAGGTAATAGATAGCTCGTTCTTGGCCTCTATCATCTTTTTGCCCTAGCATACAGCCCATGGCATTGTCATTTATGGACAGGTACATTAATAGGGGAACATCATCCCTGGGAGGTACCAAAATAGGAGCGTTAATCAGCTACTCTTTAATGGTAAGGAAGGCTTTCTGACACTCATCTTTCCATTTCATGGAGGAGTTATTCCTTAACAGCTTGAAGATTGGCTCACAGGTTGTTGTGAGTTGAGAAATGAACCTGCTAATGAAGTTGATTCTTCCCAAAAATCCCCGTATTTCCTTCTCTGTCTGAGGAATGGGCATTTCCTTGATGGCCTGGATTTTGGTAGATCCAGCTCAATCCTTTGTGGTCGATTAGAAACCTAGCAACTTGCGACGACTTAACACCAAAGGCGCACTTGGCTGGATTCAACTTCAAGGTGTACTTACACAACCTGTTGAAAAGTTTTCTGAGATGGTCTAAGTGGTCATCCTCCTTTCGGGATTTGACAATGATGTCATCCACGTAGATCTCTATCTCTTTGTGCATTAAATTATTAAAAAGAGCCATCAAAGCTCGCTGATAGGTTGCCCCGACATTGATTAGGCCGAATGACAACTGTCTGTAGCAAAAGGTTCCCCAAGGTATGATGAATGCAGTTTTCTCACAGTCCTCCTCAGCGACCATAATTTGATGGTACCCCGCAAAGCAATCAGTAAAGGAGTACATGTCGTATTGAGCAGTATTGTCAATAAGAATGTGGATAAATAGCATAAGAAAGCTATCTTTAAGGCAAGCTTTGTTCAAATCCCTGTAATCCACGCAGACTCGCACCTTTGCTCCTGGTTTAGGTACGGGAACAATGTTGGATATCCACTCCAGATATGTAGACACCATGATGATGCCAACTTGAAATTTTTTCACAATTTCTTCTTTAACTTTTAAAATCCACTCAAGTTTCAATCGCCTGAGTTTTTGCCTAACTGGTTCTAATCCTTCTTTGATGGGAAGACGATGAATAACAATGTCCGTGGACAAACCCACCATGTCTTCATGAGACCATGAAAATATATCCTGGAATTGGGTTAATAGTGCAACCATGTCATTTCGTTGATTTGTGGTAAGGTCTGAACCAATTTTGATAAGCTTAGGGTTGTCTATGGTTCCAAGATTGAAAGAAGTGGTTTGATCAAGATTGGGTTTGGGTTTGTCTACGACCCATTCCTTAATCTCCTAAGGTGTCTCAATGTCCTCTTGGATGTCCATCAAGTCTGAGTCCAACTTTGCATCAAAGTTACAACCCTTGTGGAGAGAAGGCACCTCATCAGCAAGTACATGCACATCTAAATTCAGAGTCCTGAAACAAAATATGCTTTCACTTAATATATGCAACTGTTCGATCATACAAAAGTGTTAGCATGTACTTGATAAAATAACTGCTAGTACTGTAAAGGAAAGCAAGAAATTAAAGTTATCTACAGGGCAGAGGGATTTTTCTGCCCATTTTACCCTCGTCGACCAATGCATGGAGTGCTACTCCAATTGTCGAGGGCAAAGTCCTGATGGACTGCAGTGATGGAAGGATCGTCATTGTCCTCCTTCTCCCGAATGATAACCATGATATCTGGGCAATCATTGTCTTGGGTGTATCTGTTTGTATGTTCATCATGAACAATGACGCGTATGCCTGCCATCATCAAGGTAATGTCATGTTTGCGTTTTCGTTCCTTTTCTTCCATTTTGGGATCAGGAATCAGCACCTCTTTATCTTTGATTGGCATTGGTTTAGGAAACAGTATGGCCACAACATGGGATGGCACCTTTACTGGAGACTGTATTAGCTCATGGGGTAAAGGTATAGAAAATCGCCGTGCGGCAGAAGTTTTAGGAACCTGCTTGTGCTTATGAGGATTCCTCTGACTGGAACCTGCAGAATAGCCTAGTCCGGCTGTTCCAATTTGGCTGAACACTTGGATAGGGTACTTAATACCCTACTTATCTTTACCAAGCCCTTGTCCAGGTTGATAACCTAATGACATCATTTCTTGAGTGGCCGACATAACCTCGGCAGAAATCCTGGGCATGGAAAGTGACGCTCCAATAGAATGGTATTGCGTTGTACTCACTTCCAGAGTATGAAAACTAGTTAGTTCAACTTCTGAATTGAAGCTGATGATTGGTAGAGTTCCTTGTTCAGGACATTCTGGCTCAGTGTTGACAGTGACTAGACTGTTGTTGATAATGTATTTGAGCTGTTGATGTAGCATGGAGGGAACGACTCCAGCCATGTGTATCCATGGTCTCCCCTATAGCAGGTTGTATCCTGAATCTATCTTAAGGACGTAGAAGGAAACATTGAATGTATTTGGACCAATCTCAATTGGCAACTCAATCTTTCCGAAGACATTTCGTCGGGATCCATCAAAAGCTCTGATAACCGTATGGCTGCTTTGGATCCTCTTGAGGTTGACATTCATCTTCACCAAGGTGGCATAAGGATAGATATTTAGAGATGAGCCTCCATCTATCAAAACTCCAACTAACATGTACCTGGAAGACAAAACCGCAATGTGCAATGGCTTGGAATGACCAGTCCCTTCGGGTGGTATGTCATCACCATTGAAGGATATCACATTGTTGTTGAAAATGTGATCAACCAGATGTTAAAATTTTTCCACATCCACTGATTTTGGCAAGTAGGCTTCTTCCAAAACCTTTAGTAAAATCTTCCGGTGATCCTTGAAAGAGAAAACCAAGTCTAGTATAGATATCTAGTGTGGAGCTTCTCGCAAGCTTAAAACCACTTTGGCTTCATTGTGGCCCATAATGCGGAGGAATTTTTCAATATTCTCCATGGGAATCTTCCCCTTTGCTTCACAAGTAGGTTTCATAACCCGTTGAGGAAGATAAAGTGGATTTTCCTCACAATCGTAGCGATAGATATGAGACATGAATCCTTCACTTTTCTCCATAATTCCATGGAACTTTGTGTAAGCTGACAACAGGATGTTGTGGTCAGAAAGGTAAAGAAATTAGCTCTGGTGCGGCTACTTTCAAAGGATTGTCAGCTCCTTTGAGCTGAATTGGTTGTATGGGAAATACTTTGACAGTCTCATTATCCACTTCGGATATAACTGCTATTGATCCCATCCATTTGGTAGGACATGCATTCTCGCCTCGAAGTTGCAGACAAGTAGTAAGATTCTCGCTATTTGCGTAACACCGCTATCAATAAGATTCTCGAATGAGATGGCGAGTGCCCAACATTCTTCTCGTCTTTGTGGACCGTGAGAATGTGAATGATATTGACACACTTCATCAGAATTGAACCGTCCTGAGCGAGGATTGATTGGAGGCAGAAGGAAGGTAATTCTTCCTTCATTGATCAACATTTGTAATATCTCCTCCATAGATTGGCTAAGATAGGTAAATTCCCTTTGATTGGCAAAATCTCGGCGTGCTTTAGCATCGCTCTCTTTGCAACCTTATCCTCCATAGCTTCGCTTTACAAGGTGGTGATGGAGCATTCATAACAAAAGGAAGGAGATAGGCATGCTCTCGCCTCGATTAATTAAGGCGCGTGACTTGATGTCAGGGGGTCACCGGCCTCGCCAATTGCTCAATTTGTTTGCAAAGAGCTTTCATCTTTTATTCCATAATGAATTGGAACTTTGCATAATCCCATCTGTCAACATCGTCTTTGAGGGTTTGGGATGATTCACCATTAGAATTAGAACTCTATCCAGTGCTCTAACTGATCATGTTGACCTCTTCTTCTTTGTGTTGAGGAAGAGGGTAGTCTTGCACGTGAGGTTGATCTAGTTTGGTGACCACGATCTCACCGTTGTCTATTAAATCTTGAATCTTGTGTTTCAAGGCCTAATAATCTTGAGTATTATGTTCAGGTTCTCCGGCATGATAAGAACATTTCCGAGTAGCATTAAAACCCCTCCCATTAGGGTTGGCTGGCGGAAGAAGATGTGTAATTTTCTTCTGAGTAGTCAGAAGAGCAAGAATATTCTCGAGCAAGTCCCCAAAGGGTGTGAACGTTCGAGGATGCTTTACTTCTCCACCTTTAGGCAATGGAGGGTTTGAAGATTGAGCTTGAAAAAGGGAGTAGTTTCTCTTCTGTATAGGTATATTCTGATTGCCTTTTTGACCTTATAGTATCAAGGAAACATTCTCCTCTTTCTTTTTATGGACCCTCCGGGGGTTGTTTCCATAAGATTCTTGATTTGGATGTGCTCAAGAATGCCTTTAAGAGTGGCTAGGTCTTGAATTTTACCAGACTTCAATCCCATTTCAGCCATCTCTCCGTGCTTAATCATTTCATAAAATGGTTTGCCAATACCAGCTAAGACTTTCTCATAGAAAGGAGCTTCCTGTACATCTATGAATGTCATGACCATTTCTGATTCCATCATGGAAGGAATAACTTGAGTAGCAAGGCGCCTCCACCTTTAAGTATACTCTCTGAAAGACTCATTAGACTGTTTCTTGACCTTGGTAATTTGGTACCAGTCAGGAGCCATCTGAGATTGAAAACTGTCAGACGAGTAAGGAAGGCGTGAGCCACTCTTCCCAAACTATGGATCTTTGAGTTGTCTAACTGTATACCATAAACCAAGCTTCTCCAATGACTTTTCTCAAAAAAAGCCTACATTCTGAGCTTTTCATTTTCTGTGTAAGACCCAAGTTCTCCAATAAACACTTTCAAATGTGTATAAGGATCCCTAATCCGTCATACTTTTCAAAATCGGGGTTTTGAATTTCTCGATAATGAACACCGTGGAAGATACAAAGGTCAGCATATGATACACTTCCATGTGTTCCAATCCCTTTGAGAACACGGATAGTTTCCTCCATTTGGAGTACTTTCTTCCTGATATCACTGGTGTCTGGATCTTCTTTGAGATGGGTGTTGTCAGGGTCTTTGTTGGTCGTATTCAACGGAGGTTCTAGATTTGTTTTATCTAGACCTTGTGTTCCTCCTTGTGTAGAGGATTCTGTATGTGGAGGGATTTTTGTACCCTGAGTGGACTGATGCAATTCTTTAAGCAAGACAACCAAATTTGTGATTTGCTGACTTAATCCGTCAAATTCTTCTCGAGAAACAGGATTTGACCGTCGACGATTTAAGACATGATCGGGTCAGAAGCTCGTGACCTTTTTGGATTTTGAGCGGGTAACAGGCCCAATGATTTCCCTACAAAAGACTTATGTTATTTAGTCCTAGGGTAATGTAAATGTTATCATAACTTGTCCGTTTTAGGAATATGGTCCTGCAAAACCGGGTGTTAATTGATAACATGCATGCATAGATAATCTTCATATTTACATAAAGATGAACATGGAATAAAATTACCAGTAAATGCTTTTACAAGTAATTGAAAATGGAAGGCATGAAGAGACTTTCCTCCACGTTTGGTTTATCAGAGGTTGACCTATCTTAGGGTTTCTCTCGCGGCTTTTTGTCATGAAGGTTCCCAGATCATCGTAATCTACTTGACGGGAAGTTAATCTGGTCTTTCAACTGGAGCGAATCTGGGTGGTGCCTTTCCTGAGCCCCGTTGGAATTATTCTTCCTACAATTCTAGTAATCAAACACCGACAGGATAGCCTCCTGATGGAGGAACCACACAACATACATTCATATACAACGTGTCTCACCGTTTATGAAAAATGATGACATGTGCGAAGCACTAATATCACAGATAGATATTTAGCAGTGCAGTAAGTAAGATGCATTAGTACACATTCATCATAAATGTAAATGCAACATTCACACACAAGCATATAACAATTTTGAAAAGCTTGTAATAGCGGCTTAAGCCCTCTTCTATCGAGTCCCCAATGAGTCGCCACCCGTCGACGCTTTCGGATTTTTTAGTGTCCTTTTCGCATTTGTTCTTTGGTGTTCTCATGTTAATGTGAGATTTGTTTGAAAAACCAAGTGAAAAAGGTCCGACATGTATAATGTCGATGATTTGACTTTAAGAGTCGCCAGTTGGTGTATTTAAATGGTTGCACCAATGCAATCGAAAAGGTTTGCACATTGACCCAGTGATGTGACACTGCTAAACGGGTCTGTGAAATCGAGATTCATTTAGGTCCGGGGGCTTGATTATGCGATGAAGGTGTTAGCACCCCCACATCTGTGTTGCTACACGATGACCGCCACTTTTCAAAGAAATCAAGTATATGAATGTGTGTGGATCAATGTGCAATTATTTGGAAGTAGTGTTGTACTGCTCGGTCTATATATACATAGGGTTTGAATTTATAGAAAAATTCAATTTTAAACATGATATAGCAATGAAGTTTTGTAAAAAGAGGTTTTTCAAACCCTGTGCTCAATCGTTATTGAGGCCTTTGATACTTCCATTTTATTATAAATGTTCGGCTTGTTTGCTTTTATTTTCGAGATGCGAAGCATCTTCGAGAAAATAATATACAGTAGTGCCGAACTCCTCTTGGGCATGACATCCATCCAAGGAAATTCGACATCAGAATAATGTACAAGTCTGCTCACAAATGAAAAATATCCATCATGGAACCAATCTAGATTCAATGAGATCAATCTGTGATCACATGATTCCTAGCTCACATGATATCGCAGCTTTAGATGGAAAGCAGTAAACAATTATATATATATATAAGCTATAAATATATATATATATATACAAACATGATCAACCACCACGAAAGCAACTCCATGGGGATCGAAAAATGTAAATATATAAAAGCTAAAATATATATATATATATATATATATATATATTGACATGATCAACCACCACAAGTAAACTCTAGGTGGGACGAAATGTAAATAAAGTCAGAAAAGCGATCAATCGCCACATAAGTAAACTCCAGGCAGATTTAAATGTAAATATATATATATGTACATATATATAAGCAAGAAACACACCCACTGGATGTAAATCCAAAGCATCTGATATGTCCTACAACAATTATATATATATATATATATATATATATATATATATATATATATATATATAGGTAAATGTCTTGGATATAAAATTTAGGCTCATCGAGATATGTCTGACAACAATTATATATATAAGTATATATATATATATATATATATATAAAAGCAAGTAAACGCTGTAGACTTTAGTCTAGGCTCAATCGAGGCATAACTCGATAATGTTAGTCCATATACAAAATATATACATATATATAAGTATATATATATAGAGAGAAATGAAAACCACGGACCGAAGTCCGGGAAAACGCACACTACACGACTCTTAATGTGTATAACAGTGTGTGCTAATATGGAAAGAAGGCTGTATAGAATATAAGAAGGCATACAGTGGGCTGCCAAAGTAGACTTCTATGACTCTATGTCGATAAACACTCAGCTCCCGCCGGATAAAAGTATAGCTATATGTGAGCTAACAAGTGTTTATACTAAGGAAACACTCAATATGGGTGTATAAAGAGTAAATTGGACAGGGCTTCCTCGCCTTTTCTCTCTCCTTCCTCTCTCAAAATGGCTGGCCCAAGGTCTATATTTATAGACTGAAGGCCGCAAGTACACTACAAGCAACCACGGCTTATACCGCGGCTGGTCGCAGGTGCATCCGGCCTCATGGGGTCCCATCATCTCAAGCACGCACTCAGACAATCGTAATGCCCGCTCGAACTTGCAGAACTTCAATCCGAACATCCGAACGAGGTATACATGACCTTCTTCGGACCAATTGTGTCAAGAGTTACGCAATAACATGGATTAGAGGTTGTACGAAGTCAGGAAGAGGGGTCCATGCCCATGGTCTTCAAGCTTCAAATTCTATCCAAGGTACTGCCACGCGTAATAGTCACTCGGAATTGTAACTCCTCGGTTCTTGTGGGACATTGTTGGATGTATGTATGTATGAAGTGTTGAGATGACGCGCAGATGTTGAAGGGGGCAAAATGACGTTTGACTTTTGCTCCGGGTTATCACGGCTGTGTTGAAAGTCGACGCCGCTCGTGGTTACATCCGAGATTGACTACTTATTGGTATGCCGCGATATCATCTTGTGAGAGAAATGTTGAAGTGGTAAGATGACGTTTGACTCCTCACCGGGTTATCGCGGCTTGAGCTAAAAGTATACGCTGCTCGTGGTTACATCCGAGATTGACTATCGCAGTGTTTGAATGCCGCAAGGTCATCTGTGGAGAACTCCGCCGCCTTGGCAGTTAGCTCCGGTCCGAGGTATGAGTGCCTCGCCTCGGAGGTTCGAGCTTGTTCGATAAAGATGTATTTGAAATAAGCATTTCTCGAGTTATCACTGAATCGCAACAACACTCCTTGGGGTTATCGCCAGGATGAAACTTCGGGGTAATCTCCAGGGTTGGAAATGATCCTTCCGTGTGTGTTCCGGTTTGAAATGATGTTCCCGGCGTGTGTCCCGGGTTTTGAACTTGAACTTCCGGTAGTATCCAGAATGGATGTAAGCTGTCTTCTAGTGTTATCTCCGAAAGACGAATCTGCCCTCCTACAATGTAAGTAATAGGCGCGCAGAAAATTTTGAGTGTCTACAAATATTAATATTTATTTGGATATTATTGATATTCAATTTATTTAATAAATACATTAAATAAATTAATTAAAAATCATTTTATTATATTAAAAATCATTTAAAATAATAATAAGATATTTTAAGTTATAAAACATAACTTTTAATATTTTAAGACAAATTTCATTAATTATTTAGTATTAATGATACTAGATTTATTTAGTAATTATACTAAATAAATTAATTAAAAAGATTTTAATATTATAAAAATCATTTTAAATAAAAATAAATAGTTTAAAAATATTTTAAGTTATAAAATATAACTTTTGATATTTAAAGGAAAATGTCATTAATAATTTAATATTAATGATAATAGTTTTATTTAATAATTATATTAAATAAATAATTTAAAATAGTTTTATTTATTTAAAAATCAATTAAAAAGAAAATAAATAAATTAAAAATATTTTAAGTTATAATTAATGACTTTTAATATTTTGATAAAAAATACATTAATACTTAAATATTAATGATAATTATTTAAAATGATTTTAATTATTTTAAAATCATTTAAGGGTAATAAAATGTTTTTAAAATATTTTGAGTTATTATAAATAACTTTAATATTTTGAAATGGTTTCATTAATAATTTAATATAAATTAAATATTAATGATAATAGAATTATTAAATATTTAAATTATTTAATAATGATTCCTGTTTAAAAATTCATGATAAATTATAATAATTATTTAAAAATTATTATAAGGCTATGAAAAATAATAAGATTGATATTTAATATATCTAAACGAATATTGAACTACAGAAGAGAGTTTTAAACTCGAGATTTACCCGATAAATTTGTCGGTACACCGAAATATTTCAGAAATTAATCTAAACTTATATAATTTGACTAGATAAGTGTTTGTTTGTGAACCAATGACTGCTAGACATATGTGACAATGTGATTAGGTTATGTGCTGACTGCAAATAGCAGTACTATGTGATATGATATATTATTCTAATCAAATAAATGATCTTATTAATGATAGGTTGTGATATAAAAGATAAAACTAAGTTACGTACTAGTAAGCAGCAGCTCGGGCAAGTATCTTAACTTTGCATTTCCTTTATACAATGGACATGAGTAAGGAAGTTTTAGAACTATACTATTATTGTGCCAGATTATTAACTCTATGATTATCAATTATTTATCCAATCTTTTGTATTCATACAAGTTCTTAAATTATTCGATCATTGTTTATCAATACAGTACTATTGTACAATCCAAATATTTATTCTGTTCATTAATTTCTAAATATGGTTATACAAGTGTCCTCACTTGGATAATCATTGTATTTAATCATATATTGATACATACTTATTGATTTCTAGTATGTATACGTTGACTTAAAAGTCATCTAAGAAATTTTGATTCGGCCAGACACAAACTTAAAAATATTGTTGAATAAGATATCACTTTATTATAATCCAACCAAATTATTTGGTTTGGATTCCCGACTAAGTATGAACATCCCGTACATGGGAAAACTTTTGTGCGCCAAAGGCGGATAAGATGAACGATAATCTCATTCTTGCATGTAGTATTGATCAATACAGGGCATAACGGGCTAATCACCCCCCGTTACAGATGAAGTTCTGTTTAACCTTTTCGAAAATAGAAAAAAATGTTCATAGTTTGTCGACTAATCTCCAGTTATAGTCAGTACGTAGTTTCAAAAATTTGAGACAAAATTGTTATGTTATTATTATCGGTTCAACTTACTTCACAACTATTGATTCGTTGTAGAAGTGTTATTCAAAGAAAACATTTAATCCTTTCAGCTAACTATTATTGATTGCTATTACTTGCTGGGCACTCAAATGCTCATCCTTGCTTAATTTAAATGTTTTCAGCTAAGTGTGAACAACCAGAAGGCTCATGCAAAAACAAAGGAAAAGGAAAACAAACAGAATAAGATTTGTGGTATTCTATGTAATAATTAGACTTTATTATGATGATGGTACTTATTAATTATCATGTAATGAATGTTTAAAGGTCTCGTACCTAGGAATTAGACTCTGATGTATAAATTAAGTTTGGTATCTATATTATTGTTATTATTATTAGTATTATTCCGCTCATAGAAATGGTATCGTGAAGCACCGAGTTCGGGTTTCAAGTATTTGAATTTGGGGGCGTCACAATCCCTTTTCTGTTCTTGTCTTTTGGTGTTCTCATGTTAGGTGAGATTTATTTGAAAAAACAAGTTGTGAAAAGGTCCGACATGTATATGTCAACAATTGGACTGTAAGAGTTTCAAGTTGGTATTTTTAAATGGTTGAACCAACTTAACCGAGAAAAGGTTTGCATATTGACCACGTGATGTAACACTGCTAAACTGGTCTGTGAAACCGAGATTCATTAGGGTCTGGGGACTTGATTATGCAGAGGAAAGGTGTTAGGCATCCTCCGACATCCGTGTTACCACAGTGACTGCCACTTTTAAATTAAACTATTATATGAATATGTGTGTGTCTGGATCAATGTGCAATTATTTGGAAGTAGTGTTATGCCTCGTTCGCACCTATACAAAGGGTTTGAATTATGTAAAAATTTAGTTTTAATAAGATATAGCAGTGATGTTTTGTAAAAGAGATTTTTCAAACCCTTATGCTCAATAGTAATTGAGGCCTTTGATACTTCCATTTTATTAAATGTTCGGCTTAGTTGCTTTTATTTTTGAGATGTGAGGCATCTTCGAGAAATTAAGGTATATAGCAATGCCGAACACCTTGTGGGAAAGATAGCAATTTAAGGAAATTCGAACATCATAAAGAATGTACAAGATGATTACAGCCGAAAATGTCCATCACGAGAACCGAATCTAGAATCAGGAGACTAAATTTGTGATCACATAATTCCTAGGCTCACATGATGTACCAGTTTGTATGAAAGCTGTAAACAATTATATATATATATATAAGCTATAAATATATATATACAGACGGTCAACCACCACGAAGCGAACTTCATGGGGGACTGGAAATGTAAATATATAAAAGCGATAAATATATATATATATATATATATATATATATATATATATATATATATATATATACACGATCAACCACCACGAAGCACATCTATGTGGGATCGAAAATGTAAATAAAGCAAGAAGATTTATCAACCCGCCACTTAAGTAAACTCCAAAGTGACTAAATGTAAATAAAGTAGTAAAATCGATCAACCGCCACAAAGTAAACTCCAGGCGGGACTAAATGTAAATAAAGCAGTAAAAGGCCACGAAGTAAACTCCAGGCCTAATAGAAATATATATATATATATATATATATATATATATATATAGAAGCAGTAAACGCACCAGATATAAAATCCAGGCTCATCGAACAGAGTTTGAAAATAGTTTATATATATGTATAAATAGTTCGAAGATGTATTGGTTAAGGTGGATAAATTCATCTTTCCAGCTGATTTCATCATTTTAGATTATAAAGAAGATACGAGTATACCAATCAAACTAAGAAGACCATTCCTAGCAATAGGAAAGACCTTGATAGACGTGCAGAAAGGGGAACTCACTATGCGTGTTCATGATCAGGAGGTTACCTTTAACGTATTCAAGGCAATGAAGTTTCTGACAGATGAAGAGGAATGCTTCAGGGTTGATTTGATGGATTAGGTCTTAAATGACGAAGTAGAGAATTTGGTGGATAATGAACCATTGAGAAGTGTTTTTGCTAGAAATTCAGAACTAGATGATGAGGAATTGAAGAAAGCTAGAGAGACGTCAGTAAAATTAAAGCCATCTCTCGAAACACCTCCAGAACTTGAATTGAAACCACTTCCAGACCATTTAAGGTATGCATTTTTAAATAAAGATTCAAAGCTACTTGTGATTATTTCTTCTGCACTAACATCTTTTCAGGAAGAAAAACTGCTAAGAGTCCTTAGAGAGTTCAAGTCAGCTATTGGGTGGACTATAGCAGATATAAAAGGGATCAGCCCTTCTTTTTGCATGCATAAGATCTTGTTGGAAGATGATAGTAAGCCGTCGGTAGAGCAACAAAGAAGACTTAATCCGATCATGAAGGAAGTGGTCAAGAAAGAAGTATTGAAATGGTTGGATGCATGCATAATTTATCCAATTTCAGATAATTCATGGGTTAGCCCAGTGCAATGTGTACCGAAGAAGGGTGGCATGACCGTGGTTTCTAATGAAAATAACAAGTTGATTCCAACACGAATAGTGACGGGGTGGAGATTCTACATGGACTATCGCAGGCTTAACAAAGCTACAAGGAAAGATCACTTCCCACTGCCATTTATCGATCAGATGTTGGATAGACTGGCGGGTCATGAGTATTATTTCCTTCTGCACGGTTATTCAGGCTACAATCAGATTGTGATAGCTCCAGAGGATAAAGAAAAGATAACCTTTACATGTCCATATGGAACGTTTGCTTTCAGAAGGATGTCTTTTGGTCTGTGCAATGCTCTAGCCACCTTTCAGAGATGCATGATGGCTATTTTTTCAGATATGGTGGAACAGAATGTGGAGGTATTCAAGGATGATTTCTCAGTTTTTGGGGATTCGTTTGATTTATGTCTTGACAATTTGGTAATGGTCTTAAAGAGATGTGTTGAAACAAACTTGTACTAAATTGGGAAAAGTGCCATTTTATGGTATAAGAAGGAATAATTTTGGGACACAAGGTGTCAAAAAGGGGACTTGAGGTGGACATGGCTAAACTAGAAACTATTGAAAATTTGCCACCACCTACTTCAGTAAAAGGTGGTCGTAGTTTTCTTGGACATGCAGGCTTCTACCACAGATTCATAAAAGACTTCTCCAAGATAACTAAACCACTATGTAGTTTATTGGAGAAGGATGCACAGTTCAAATTTGATGAGGCCTGCGTGTCGACATTTGAGCACTTGAAGGGGAAATTAACTTTAGCACTAGTTATTACTGCACCGGATTGGGACTTGCCGTTCGAATTAATGTGTGATGCCAGTGATTATGCTGTGGGGGCTGTTTTAGGTTATCGAGAGGAAAAACTTTTTCATGTGATATATTATGCTAGCAAGACCCTTACGGATACGCAGTTGAACTACACCACCACATAGAAAGAGTTATTGGCAGTTGTGTATGCTTTTGATAAATTTCGAGCATATCTAATTGGTATGAAGGTGATAGTGTACACGGATCACGCGGCAATTCGACATTTAGTGGCAAAGAAGGATGCCTTTGACAAATTTTGCTCATACCTGATAGGAACAAAGGTTATTGTATACACTGACCACTTGGAGATTTGGTATTTAATATCCAAGAAAGATGCAAAGTATATGCTTATTCGTTGGATTCTACTCCCTCAAGAGTTCAATTTAGAAATCAAGGATAAGAAGGGGATAGAAAATCATGTAGTTGATCATCTTTCAAGGTTAGAAAATTCAGACAAGAACAAGGCAGATAAGGTATTGATCAACGAGTCATTTCTGGATGAATAATTTTATGGGGTAAGTTCAAAATTTTCATGGTATACAGATTTTGCCAACTACTTGGTGATCAAGATCCTTCCTACAGACTTGGCACATCAACATAGAAGAAATTCCTATCTGATGTTAAGTGGTATATGTGGGATAAGCCTTATTTATTCAGATAATGTGCAGATAAGATGATTCATCGTTGTGTACCCCACAATGAAGTGAATAACATCTTGCACGCATGCTCCATATCCTTATATGGGGGACACTATGGAAGTGAGTGAACAGTAGAAAAAGTTCTTCAGGCAAGATTCTACTGGCCCACTTTGTTCAAAGATGCACACCAGTTTGTGAAAAGTTGTGATCGATGCCAAAAGGTGGGCAATATATCAAAAAGGAATGAGATGCCGCTCAACACAATCTTAGAAGTGGAAGTTTTCGATGTATGGGGGATTAACTTTATGGGACCTTTTCCGCCTTCATACAACATTATGTACATCTTACTGGCAGTTGACTAGGTGTCTAAGTGGGTTGAAGCTATAACACTCCCAACAAATGATGTCAAAGTTGTCTTGAAATTCCTACAGAAGAACATCTTTACGAAATTTGGCATGCCAAGAGAAATTATAAGTGATGAGGGAAGTCACTTCTGCAATAAGTTCTTCACAGCTCTCTTGGCAAAATATGGGGTCAATCACAGAATTGCGATGACTTATAATCCCCAAACGAGTGGCCAAGCCAAAGTTTCAAATAGAGAGGTGAAAAGAATTTTAGAGAAAATAGTGAATCCTAACAGAATAGACTGGTCTCTAAAATTAGATGAAGCTTTATGGGCATATCGTACAACATACAAGACACCAATTGGTATGTCTCCATATCAACTTGTCTATGAAAAAGAGTGTCACCTCCTAGTTGAACATCAGTATAAATCATACTGGGCCATACAGAAGTTGAATTTTGATCTAACAGTTGCGGGGGAGAAAAGACTTCTACAACTAAACGAGTTAGATGAATTTCATCTAAAAGCATACGAGAACTCCAAGTTATATAAAGAAAAGGTCAAGAAGTGGCACGACTAGAAAATTTTGAATAAAAAGTTTGAACCTGTCCAAGCCATTTATTGTACAACTCTCGACTGAGATTATTCCCCGAAAAACTCAAATCAAGATGGTCGGGGCCATTCACCATCAAAATAGTTTATCCACATGACGCCGTTGAATTGTATAACCAGAATTCGCTAGAAATTTTCAAAGTCAATGGGCAACGTTTAAAGCATTATTGGGGTGGTGACCTTGATCACCGAGCAACCTCAATCACTCTTGCTAATGCGCCATAACATAGGGAGTAGTCAGGCTGAAAGACTAAAAAACAAACACTTATTGGGAGGCAACCCAATTTCATGTTATTTGCAGTATTTAGTTTTATATTGTATAATTAAGTAGATTAGTTATTAATGATAGTACTTAGTATTACAATTTTTAGCAATTAATAGGATAATTAGCTTATTAGTTAGTCAATGTGTCTTAATCTTAGGTTCCTTGCACAATTTTTATGGAACTAGCTCTAATAGTGGGTTTTATTGGATTTTAGGTGTAACGCCCCGAAATTCGGTCTATTTTCACAACTGGATTTTATGCGTCATGAGTACATCACTCTTCCAAACATACATTATTATATAGTGAAATATAACAACATACATTCTCAATTCCCAAGTTCTAATACCTTATAACCTTGTTCATTACAAATAATGATAATTACATTATTCTTTATCTCTCACAAGAGTGACTTTCATCCGCCACCAAGGATACATAACTGTTCATTAAACTATTCTATAGTTTAATTAAACTATTCTACATTACAAGTCTTCGCTTGATCTTCACGCTCATCCATAAACTGAATGACAATTCTCCTGGATACCGATCAGCTTGATCTTTACGAGATCCTTAAGTTCTTCTAACATCGTTCACTGAAAATATTTTTCATTTAAAGCAAGTGTGAGCATTCAATTTTCCAGCAAGTCATAGCAGTTAAACAAACAACTTCAAGATTTAAGCCTTCCTTTAGAACTTCGATAACCGAGAAAAAGTTATGAAGCAGCTTGAATAATAGGAATAATTCTGATTCCTATCATTTTAAAACATTAATCATATTCACTTCGAAATACTTTCATTCTTCTACCTTTTTCATACACATCCTGTCTAGCTATAATCATTAGCACAGACTTAACAATAACGGTTATTGTATAAATAGAACATTCTCATATTGAACAGTTCAATCATAGAACAATTCATCTCACAGAAACACCGAAGTGTTCAAATTGTGGCACAAGGCCTCATATGTTCTACAACCTTGCACAAATATGGCACATTTGCACATAGACAAAACTTCTCAAGTTCAACATCTGAGAAGTTTAAGAAACTAGCATTCATTTGAAATATGAATGAAGTTAGGAAACTTACTTTACGCACAGCTGCAGCTTGAAGTTTATGCTGAACTGTTCATTCCAATTCCTATATAGCACATAAGGAAAATAACATGTACCAATTAGCCATATATATATTTGACTTAAGCATTGATTTACTTAACTTCGCTTCTTAGGTTTTGCGTTCCTGCAATCTAAGTTTACACGACAACTTCCTTTACCAGTTTACGATTTTATGACATACGGAGATGTCTTAATCATTTTACATTAACTTATTCATATCTTACAATGTCCAATTTATTCAAGTTTCATTACTCTTATTACCGTTCGTTATGGCTTTCTCGATAATTCATATCTTACTTACTACCTTCATCAACGTCTACGTCATAAAACCATTGTACACTTAGAATGTTCGTCCAACGCGAATATGATTCAGGAGAATCGTTTACGTATTCAGCGTTTACATTACTCGTCTCTTAATCTCTCGTTCAACCTTTTCTCGAGGTTTTAATTGCTTTTAATCATTATCCATCCCATGAATCCCATGTTCATTATTTTTTCTTAATATCGAAGCCACAATATTTGTTGTATGCTAAGACCGCTCGCAACTGCGTTATATTTATGTTCATTACCTTCTTTATCTTTTAATCTCTTTCAATCATTTCTTTCAACCTGTACTAAAGGTTTAAATCACCTGTTTAAGTGTTACATTCGATGAACTACACTTTCATTAGCTTTCGTTACATTTCCCCCAGGTTTTAAGTAGTTAAAAGCTCATTACTGGGCTTCGCTCTGCACCGACGCCTGTTCCCTTTACACTTCTCATGTCGCGCGCCACTCTCGCAGTTGACTACCTCCTGGCCTGGCCAATGTAGAAGCACCACCTTATAGGCATGGTATTGCGCTGGTGCGCCAAGCCCTATTTCTTGAAAAAATTTCTAAGTCTTTAAATTGTTCTGAAACGCTTACTTCCCGATCTCATAACTCCTTCATTATAACTCAGAACGAAGTCATTCTAACGTCATTCTCTTCCTTATCTTATGTACTTTAATACCCCTCAGACAGAACTGTGTTCTGAATCTGTTAATGCGCCATTCGATTGACTTGATCTTCATTCTTCGTTCATTTTTTACGTTATTAACATTCTTCATTCGTTCGTCCGTAATTCGGTGTAAGACCCCAACTTTTATGAATAATGAATAATTTTTCTCGAAATATATTTTTGAATATTATGGTATTTATATGATATAATTTTATAGTTGTGGGTAATATTTACAAATTTTGCAAAGTAAGCAAGTTGTTATAAAATATTCGATTGGTCGGGGAATATTCGTTTTAACAGGGAATATTCATACGACGACACAATCATTGGTGGACCCCACAACGAAAATATTGTCTTAGTTAGAAAACGACATAATTATCTTTTTATAAAAATAACGGTGAAAGTTTTACCATTAAACTGTTGAACTACCCGGTGGTAAAAGTACAATAATACGCATGGTTACATAGTAACACACGGTATTGATTATTGATGCTTACATGAGAAGTCACTCAGTTATACTCAATTATTTCTAAAGTAATTGCTACATAATATCTCTCATATTATTGATTCAATTATTGTCACAGTATCAATATTTTATATTATTAAATCAATAATTGAGACGACAAAGTTATTTATATTATTATTTGCAATATTGACGATGTCTAGAAAGTTCTGTCAAGGAGAGGTTTGGTCACCTAATTGCGCTCCAATAGGGAGAAATCCTTATCCGAAAGTCCCTTCTTTCTTGGGAATGATCTGGTTTTTAAATATTGTGAGTTATAATATTAATGATGAATACGTTCGTGTTGATTAAAGATGAAATTGATAGTTCCATTATATTGGGATTATTAGTGTTAGTGAAAATCGACATCTATTTGGATAATAATTGATATTTGGAGGATATATTGACCAATCGGGTAATTAATCGTATAAATGAGCAATTGATTGCTATTAATTCACATGCGTGTACTATTAGGGGAGCTGGTGCAAGATTGATAATACTAGCATGACTAAATTAAAAATGGAGGTATAGATGAAGGTACTATACTGTAACTATTTTTTTCACATGTATAGAACTATTGATTCACATCATGTACTATTAGGGGAGGTGGTGCAAGTTTGATAATACTTGCAGGACTAAATTTAAAATGAAGGAAAAGATGAAGGTATTATACTGTAATATTTCGAGCCCCAAAATGTGCAATTATCAAAACTATATTTTCCTATAAATAGAAGCTCATTCTTCTTTCATTCTCACCAATTTACTAAGACTCATAAAAGCAATTATAGAGAGAGAAGCTTTAGAGAGAGAAGCTATAGAGAGAAAGAAGAAGAGAAATATGCTACCTCACTATTCTAGTATCCAGTCTTCTTCTAAGGTAAGGGATATTATTTTGTTAAATATTCATAGGAATAATATTTTCTTCTATACTCTGTAGTATGTGAGTAATATTATTTCGTCTCGTATCCCTGATTATACCCTCATTTTCTTAAAGTATTGCTTCTATACACCGTGAAATTAGTAGAATATCTTTGAAATTTGTGCTTCATCTAGTATCGTTTCACAAGGATATTTTCTGCACACTTTTGTTAAATTTTAAGCTTTTTATGCCGGAGTACTGTCCATGAGTACTATTCATTTATACGATACTATGCATAAAGTACTATTTATGGGTACTATTCACCAAGTACTATTCATAAAGTACTATTTACGAAGTACTATTCATGAGTACTATTCACAAAGTACTATTTCCAAAGTACTATTCCCAAAGTACTATTCACGTGGTACTATTTACCCAGGTACTATTCTCCCAGAGTACTATTCATGACAAAAATTGATTTCTTTTCGGTCCAAATCATTTTTGATACAATATCATTCTTGAATTTTACTCCACAAAGCAGAATCATGTTGGAAATTTGAACATTATTGAATTATGGATAAATTAAATTATAAATCTTTAAAATTTATCCTTTGCGTTCTTTTAATTAAATTCTTATATCATTGTCATCATCTTCATGCTTATATTGTGATAAAAGTCATATGTGGCTTACATGCATAGATGGACTATTGATTGGTATGATTATGACCAGGGATTATTCGGTATAATCATGACCCGTAATGTTTCAAATGATGTGGTAAAATCCTCATTGGCCCGTAGTGCATTGATGGACAATTGTTGATATAATTATGACCAGGGATTATTTGGTATAATCATGACCATTGATGATTACATGAATATCATTGGCCCGTAGTGCATGGATGATTCGATGATGTGGTTTATTTATTAAGCTGAGTCTCAGCGATAAAGTTGATGAAAAACTTTTTAAATCATAGAGGATAGTAGATATCATGCTCTACTTGACTCTTCTAATGGGTTGCTTTTCCACTGGAGTTAAACTTGATAATAATTCTTATTGGGCTAGTTGAGTTCTATAACGACCATGAATTTTAAACTACTTATTAATTAAATATGTGATTTAATTTTAACGAGTTAGTTTTGTGAGTCTATTTAAACCTTATGTGGTTATGTGAATTTATGAAATGATTTAAAGGGAGTCACTAATAGGTTATTTAAATTAGTGAACTAACCCTAAGAGTTTGATATCAAGGGATTGATAACATTATTAATAATTAAATATTCAATTTATTTGAATATGGTGACAAGATTTGAACATATTGATTAATTGCAATTATGAGTAATTAATTGATAATGTGTTAATTAATAATTATTATGAATAAATAATAATTAAGGAGTATAATGTGATTATATGTTTACTTGATTTATTTGTGCAATGTAGTAAACCTTTATTTATATGGTAGTTAACTATATATTTTATATAGTACAAGGTGGCACATTAATATGTCTATATATTAAATATAGACTATATAGTAAGAGTTAATTGTATTTATGTGAATTGCATATTAATATTGTTATGTGATATGAAGTGTGTGGGTAAACATTCAGGTATACCCTGTTGACATATAATAATATCCATTGTTAAATTTATAATGATTTCATTAAGTTATTATAATAATAACAGTCATGGTAATAGAAAATGTACATGATTTATATGAATGTGCACTACTTGATATCTTGTAATTAGGAAATACATTGTATGCCCTTTTTGTCATTATAACCTATGTTGTATGAAATGAATGGTGTATACATATTTTATAACCAAAGTTTGTATTATGTGTATATATGTTTTTAACCAAGTATTGCATTACACTGTTGCATTTCATTGTGCAAATGCTGAGAGTTATTCTCTTGTCCCATAATAAGAGTCCCATTTCATTTCTTCCCACGTGAACAAGCTAGCAAGCCTACTTTATTCTTCATCTCAAACTCACCAATCTAGATCAATTAATGGATGGGGAGTGGGATTCATAATGGAGATTACCAACTCTCACCAACTCTCCATTAACCCTTGTGCATTCTTAGAAGCCAATGGTTTGATTTGTGAGGTAATGGTATTATCTAGTTAACCAATCTTCTATAAATAAGACCATCACCTTCCTTGTTGCAATTGCTGAGAATTATTGCTAAGGAACTTGTAAGAGTGAGTGTATTGCTGCCCAATTACTTCAAGAGGTATAAAATTCTAAACTTATGTTCTTCATTTGGTATTTGTCAAATTCTTGTAATTCTCATGAATTCTTGGTAATGTGGCATGAATTGACTTAAAGGTGTGTTATTCAAGTTAGTATGCATGCTTAGAAGTCTTAGAAGTAGTTGAGTTGCAGCAATTAAATGTTTAGCAAAGTTGGAGTTGAGCCTCTGCAGAAGCAGAGGCCATTTTTTTCTGTCTGGTCGAAGTGGCGCGGCTGCGCCACTTCCCTTGCCTTTCACCGCGTGGGTAGCAGATCACAGTTGCTCATGTTTGCTTCTTAAAATATGCTGAGCTTACTATGACAATTAGTATATGATTATAAATGACCTAAGCATGTGAACTGAAAGTATTATGTAAATAGTAAGCCATGTTAGTTGATTTTAATTTGATTATTCAAAGAGGACTTAAAGAGTTGAAAAATAGTTTTGATAAACCTTTTTGCAAAATAAGTTCTAACCTCGGATGCAAGTGTATTACGTTCTGATATGTCTTGACATGGGTCAATATGTTAGTTACATGGTTGAACATATTATAAGATATTCAAGCATGATTAAAATAGGAATTTCAAGAATAAGGATTATATTGGTTATGTATAAATGAGCTATGTATACACTAAGTTTTTGAACTTAAAAGAGAAGTTAATGTGTTTTATTATGTGATTATAAAAGCATGATTTAGACTATGCAAACTCACCTTGCATGTTTGAATGAATTTACTGTGGAGACTTAATGTTTTGAAAATGAACTTGATAAGCTATATATACATTAAGTTGAGAACTTGTAAGTATGTTTTTGATGTCTAGCATGTATATATATGAAAGTATGATGTATGGTAGGTAAAGTGACTTACATGATTGATAGCTTAACATGTGAAGTCTTGATTAAGTAAAAACGAATAATGACCTTTGATATGTTTGATAAAAGGTTAAAGTTAGTTATTCATATAATAACATGTGTGTGTGTGCATGATTGTTCGCTTTACGTTACGTGCAAGTCGTAAAAGATCGGCTTATTGCGTATAGCCTGACCATGTCTTGGTTTTGCACCAGAGCAGCTGCATTGTAGTACTCCCTTAGTACAAACCAAGCGCTGCCAGCAAGCCTTCGCATCGAGATCCGAAGTTCATTATTAAATTGAGAACTGATGCATACTTATATGATTACTCTAATTTGTAATACTTGTCCAGTATAGTTGTCATATGATAATAAGCATGTTATTGAATGAATTCTATGATGAATTAGTAAATGGTGATTTCAACTATGACATAGCTAGAAACTAATCGAGTAATGTAATGATACCTGTATAGAAGCATGCTATGTGATGATTTGATTCTTTAAGTGTAGACTCGTACTAATTTACACATACTAATTGAAAAGACCGACTTGTTAATATTAGGTTGTTTCAACGCAAGTAATTAAAGCTAGAATTATATTGTAGCTGAGAAAACAGGCAAGTATCCTAAACCCTTGCATTACTTTGTTCAACGCATATCATAAGCAAGTTTTCTTTGAACTTCACTCATTGATTGTGCAAGCTCCTTGAACCCTACTTTTGTTAAGCAAGTTTTCCTAAACTTACCCTAAATTATATTGAGAAAGTATCCAAACTTATTGTGTTACAAATTTCCAAACTTACACAACTTTGAGTTTGTGAAAGTTTTCCTATCCTCCTCATATTACAATGAGTAGGATATTGTTGAATTGAAAGTTATTCATTTAAGCTTGAAATCTTATTTCCAAGCACGCTATTAAGTAGTTTAATTACTTTACAATTATCCCACATCGATATTATTGATATTCGTACTTAGTGCACTTGAGTTCGTAAAGTCTTGGACTTGTACATCATTAAAGTTCGATAATTCTTGAACTGTGTTAGATAGAGTCTGAACCTTTGTTCGGTCAGACAAACGTATTAAGTTTTATAAAATTTATCCAAACCAATTGATGGTAAGGATTCTTAAAATAAAAGAACACCCCTCTTATGATAGGGGAGTACCCAAGGTATCTAATATAAGATACAATAGAGCAGATTTAAATGTTATGCATATACATAGAGTACGTGAGGCTGATCCCCTCAAGTACGTATTCTGTAGCTAGTAACCAAAGGGTCAATTAGTTATTGATTCCATTAGAGTGTTATAGTTCAAAGTCTACTTGACTAGCAGTTATTCTTAAAGCAACCATTGTCTTTGCTTATAATATTCATATTGTTGAATGCTTCAAATATTCATATTGTTGAATCCATTGCCAGATATTTTTCCATTCATCATGATATATCCTTATTGTTATGTTTAAACTTATTGAGAAAACTTGTTGCTCACCCTTGCTATATCATGAATTATATTGCAGCTAAGCCTGAGACCTCAGGAAAGGACAAAGGTAAAGGGAAGATGTAGGATAATTGCGAGAAGCAGAATTTATCTTATGCTTAGTTTAAATTACGATTATGTAATGTGAACCTAATATTTATTTTAGGGTATGATTGTAAGATGATATTAAGGTTATTGTATCTTGGGACTAGTAACACCTTTTGAATGAACGATGTACGTTTATTATATTCTGCATTTTAGTTATCGTATGTTGTTTAGAGGTGGATGTTTGTATTTTATCGTGATGATCGAACTGGGGTCAGAGGACCCGGATTTGGGGGGGTCACAAGCTCACCCTTTTGCTTTCATTGTTCTCTTTAGGAAATGAGAACGTAGCCGAGACTAGTCGGAGAATGGAGTGATGGTCCGAGATGGTGTTATAGTAGTCCTCACTATTCTATGAAATAGTGTGACAATAAAAGTAATGAGGACTCATTTGAGTTTGGATATTGTCTAAAAGACAATATTCGTGTAAAAACTCTCATCTCATGTTGTATAATTAAGTTTGTATTTGTATTCAGTACCATGTATTTGGCAACCCATGATGGGTGATGTAGACCTATTTTGGGGGCATCGCAGTTGGTATCAAAGCTTAGGGATATGATCCATGGCTGAGATGTGAGACAAGAACTAGGAGGGGAGAGGCGGGGAATTCCTTCGCTAGTATGACCTACCTAAGTTTATTTGGTATTTAATTGGTTGGTCAGAGTATAGGGATAATATATGGCATGTCAATTAACCCTTATTTTGTGGTAGTGTTTGAAAATGGCATTCGAAAATGTTGAGATAAGCAATGAAGCACATGAGACCGTTGATTCACCAACGATCAATACCCAGGATAATGTGCATCAGGAAGGCAATAATCCTCAAGTAAACAATAACACTGAGCAGATGATGAACGATGGGGTGTTCAGAGGCTTTATGCAATTCATGCAATATCAAACGATAGAGACTCCTGTTCAAAATGCAGATGAAAACACTGGCAACTCTCGGATGGTCACTACTAAGCAGTTCAAGGAGCTGGGACCATCGAAGTTTTAGGGAGAGCCAAAATCACTTAAGGCGGAGACGTGGATAAAGCAGATCACCAAGATATTTGATGTCTTGGGATGCTCCGAGGAGAAAAAGGTTCCATTTGCCACCTTCATGTTGAGAGGAGAGGCAGATTATTTGTGGGAATCAGTAAAGCGTACTTAGCCTGCCGCACTCAAAATGTCTTGGGAGAAATTCCAAGAGCTGTTCAATGACAAGTACTTTCCTGAAAGTATTCGTCACATGAAGAAGGTGGAGTTTATCAAGTTGGAGCAAAATAGTATGACCGTGTCACAGTACAAAGCTAAGTTGCCGAGTTGTCCCAGTTTACGTCCCACTTAGTTGATAATAAGGAGAAAATGACGCTGATTTTTCTAAGAGGTTTGAAACCCGAGATACGTCAATATTTAATTTCTCACAAACTGTTTTTGTATTCAAATGTTGTAAATAGGGCTCAGTTATTGGAGCGTGATAATGAGTCAACCCAACCAAGAGAGAGCAGCCGGCAAGTTAATAATACCAGTGGTAGCAGTCATCGAAGCGGTGACAACAAATGTGGATGGAATCAACATGCCAGAAATAGTAACCACTTCGGTGGTAATCATGACCATGATAATAGAAGTGGAAATTTCAAGAAGAAGAGATTCAATAATGATGGAAAGACGTCAGCACCAGCACCTGTGGTTAAGGAAGGAGAATGACTGCCAGTCGTATGTTACAAATGCGGAGGAGAGGGACACATCAGTCCAAACTGTACGCAGCAGTCCAAAGCATGTTATAATTGTGGAAGAGAAGGTCACCTAGCCCGATTTTGTCGTACACCAAAGTCAAGTCCAGCTGGGATGGAGGCATCAAAGGCCATCCCAGACAAGAAAAAATTGGTAGTTCAAGGGAGAGCGTTTGTCGTAACCTCCCAAAAAGTGAGAAATCCGAACGAGGTGATCACGGGTAAACTAATCATAAACTCTAGTGAAGTCTATACCTTATTTGATACCAGTTCTACCCATTCTTTTATTTCTCCTACTTGCGCTTAATGTTTAAATTTAACTCCAGAGAAATTAGACTTTGATTTATCTGTTGAAACTCCGTTAGGAGAAACCTTCATTACATCCACTGTTTATAAGTCTTGTTTGATTCAAATCGGTAACCACACATTACCTGTTGATCTTATCTCTTTGAAAATACTTGCATTTGATGTGATTTTAGGAATTGATTGGTTAACTACTCATCATGCTAAAATCGATTATTTTCGTAAGGTTGTTAGCTTTCATATTCCTAACCAACCTATTATGTGAATTCAAGCAACCAGACCACTAAAGTCAATCACTATCATATCAAGCTATAGAGCTATTCGTTTATTGAAAAATGGATGTCAAGCTTTCTTTGCCCATATCACGGATTTAAATAAAAATACGTCAGATTTGAATGATATTTCTATTGTTAATAAATTTCCTGACGTATTCCCTGAAGAACTTCCTGGTCTACCCCCAGATTGTGAAATTAAATTTTGTATCGACCTTGAATCCAGTACAAAACCCATTTCCAAAGCCCAATATCGAATGGCTCCTATTAAACTTCAGGAGTTAAAAACCCAACTACAAGAATTGTTAGACATCGATTTCATTCATCCTAGTACGTCTCCTTGGGGTGCTCCTGTTCTATTCGTGAAGAAGAAAGATGGAAGTATGCGACTTTGTATTGATTATCGGGAGTTAAATCATGTCACCATCAAAAATAGGTACCCGTTACCTCGTATTGATAACCTATTTGACCAGTTGCAAGGCGCCAAATTCTTTTTAAAGATCGATCTTCATTCCGGATATCATTAGTTAAAGTTTAAAACATATGACATCCCAAAGACTGCTTTTAGAACTTGGTATGGGCATTACGAATTCCTAGTCATGTCTTTTGGATTGACTAATGCTCCTACTGCCTTCATGGATATGATGAACCGAGTATTTAAGGAATCTTTGGATCATTTTGTGGTTGACTTTATTGATGACATCTTCATTTACTCCAAAAGCCGTGAAAATCATGAGCAGCACTTGAGGCTGATTCGTGAAAACAAGCTATATGCCAAGTTGAAGAAATGCAAGTTCTGGCTTAAGGAAGTACCATTCCTTGGGCACGTGATATCAAATCATGGAATATCTGTTGGCCCGACAAAGATTGAAGTATTTCAAAGTTGGGAGCAACCTAAGTCAGTGACCGAAGTACGTAGCTTTCTTGGCTTAGCTGGTTATTATCGGAGATTCGTAGAAGGGTTTTCTCGAATCGCTACTCCATTAACTCAGCTGACTCAGAAAGATACAAAATTCAGTTGGAGCGAGGAATGTGAGAAGAGTTTTCAAAAACTCAAGAGGAGACTCATTTCAGCACCTGTTCTAACAATACCATCTGGTTTGGAGGGATTTGTCATATACATCGATGCTTCAGGCAAAGGTTTAGGATGTGTTCTCATGTAACATGGGAAATCATGATGGAAAAGGAATACTTCGAGTCAACTCCAGACTTTGTGCTCCTAATGATTCTGACTTGAAGTACAAAATCATGATGGAGGCGCACAACACACCGTTTGTAATCCATCCTGGGAGTACCAAAATGTATCGTGATCTTCGACATATATTTTGGTGGAGCAATATGAAGAGAGAAATAGCGGGGTTTATCTCAAGGAGTCTAACTTGTCAACGAGTCAAGGCGGAGAATCAAGTGTCAAAAGGTCCATTGAAACCACTTAAAATTCTAAAATGAAAATGGGAGCACATTACCATGAATTTCGTTACTGGTCTTCCCAAGGTTTCTCAAGGCATATATGCGATTTGGGTCATTGTTGATTGATTGACCAACTCTGCTCATTTTTTAATGATACGAGAAACTTATACACTTGAACGTCTTACTTGTATGTACATAAACAAGATTGTAAGATTGCATGGTATGCCAGTTTCTATATTTTCTGATCGAGACCCAAGATTCACTTCAAGATTTTGGGTTAGTTTGCAAAAAGCTATCGGCACGAATTTACGATTTAGTTCGGCATATCATCCTCAAACGGACGGGCAGTCTAAGAGGACTATTCAAACTCTTGAAGATTTATTAAGACTCTGTGTCCTTGAATTCAAAGGAAGTTGGGACAAGTTCTTACCATTGGTGGAGTTTTCCTACAACAACAGTTATCAAGCAAGTATTGGCATGGCTCCATTTGAGACGTTGTATGGAAGAAAGTGTCGTTCTCTAGTATGCTGGGATGAGGTGGGTGAAGCAATGTTGTTGGGATCGGAGTTGGTATGTATGACTACGGAAATGATTTAAACGATCCGACAACGTATAAAAACATCACAAGATCAACAAAAGAGTTATGATGATCTTCATCGAAAGGACGTGGAATTCAATATTAGAGATAATGTGTTGTTACGTGTTTCTCCATAGAAAGGAGTTACGAGATTTGGAAAGGGAGGAAAGCTCAATCCTCGATTCATTGGCCCATTTGTAATCCTGGATCGAGTAGGAAATGTGGCCTATAGACTCGCCTTACCGCCAAGTATGTCTCGTGTTCATAACATTTTTCATATATCTATGTTACGTAAATATGTGAAAGACCCGAACCACATTATTGAATGAGAACTGGACGAGATAGCGGAAGATTTTATGTATAAAGAGGTACCTGTTAAAATCTTGGATAAGAAGGATCATATTCTTCGCTCCAAGGTTATACCTCAAGTCAAAGTTTTGTGGAGAAACCACGATTTGGAGGAAATGACTTGGGAGTTAGAATATGAAATGAAGTCAAGATATCCTCACCTCTTCGACATACCAGGTACGTACCCTAATTTCGAGGATGAAATTTCATAAGGGGAGGTTGTAAGACCCCAACTTTTATGAATAAAGAATAATTTTTCTCGAAATAAATTTTTGAATATTATGGTGTGGATATGATAAAATGTTATAGTTGTGGGTAATATTTACAAATTTTGCAAAGTAAGCAAGTTGTTATAAAATATTTGATTAGTCGGGGAATATTCGTTTTAACAGGGAATATTCGTACTACGGCACAATCATTGGTGGACCCCACAACGGAAGTATTGTCGTAGTTAGAAAATGACAGAATTATCTTTTTATAAAAATAACGACGAAATTTTTACCGTTAAACTATTGAACTACCCGGTGGTAAAAGTACAATAATACGTGTGGTTGCATAGTAGCACACGGTATTGATTATTGATGCTTACGTGAGAAGTCACTCAGTTATTGTGACGACCCCAAATCCAGGTACTTGAAACCCGAACTCGGTTCTCCACGATACCATTTCTTTAAGCTGAATAATACTAAATAATAATACATTCGAACTTAATTTACATACATCAAAGTTTACTTCCCTGCACGTGACCTTCAAATACATTCCTTACAATACTTGAATAGATACCAATACAACTATAACCATTAACTCATAATACACACTTATTCGATCGTTTTTTCCTTTTCCTTTGTTCGTTACCTCGAGCCTTCAAAGTTGCTCATACATAACTTGAAAACATTTAATTTAAGCAAGGATGAGCATTTAAGTGCCCAACAAGTAATAGCAATTATATATGTTTGAAAGAATATAAGTATTCTCTTTAGATTACACTTCTACAACGAATTAAAAGTTGTGAAGTAATCTGTACTGATAAAAAATTCACATAACAACTCTCTTTCAAATTCTTTAAATTTGGCTCTAGCTCTACCCTTGAATAGGGTTTAAGAAACATACTATGAACATTCTTTTCATTTTCGAAAAGGTTTAGCGGAATTCTATCCTCAAACTCAAGTAACTTACGGCACGCAAGTGATCACCATTTTGTACCTATCAGATTGATAAATACTACATAACTTGAACGAAATTCATCGCTCACTCTATCCGCCTTGCGCAAAAATCTTCCCATATAGGGATGTTTATACATGCCTGGTTCCAAACCCGAAGGTTTTTAATCTTTCTCAACAATAATATGTAATTCAACATATATATACGGGTAATTGACAAAGGTGTATCAACATGTGAATAAATGCCATGATTATCCAAGTGGGGACACTTGTATAACCATTTATAGAAATCAATGAATGTAATATATATCCGAGCTAACATGTCGATAATCAAAGAGTACATAATCCTGTGACAGGGATAGAATAATTACGAAACTCTCTTACTCATGTCCATCAGATAAAGGAAATGCAAAGGTAAGATATTTGCACCGATTCATTGATTACAAATCTCAACTTAGGTTTTATCTCTTTATCACAACCTATCAATAATCGGATCATTCGCTCGATTAGAACAATATATCTTAACACATAGTAAGATCATCTATTACAACAAACATAGTCTAATCACATAATCACAAAGGACTATACTTTTAGTTCATATTCTATACTTGAAATATTTTTATACATTTTCAAATATCTCATCCATGCTCTTCTGAGTAGTCTTTTCTTTCTTTTATAAGGTCCGACATTTGTCAACAGATCGACAACTTTTTTCGGGTAAATACCGAGTCTAAGACTCTTATTCTATACCTCAACATCTCAGAAATATCGACATCTTATTTTTAATCATTTTCGCCATTTCCGTAAATTGAAAAATTTAAAATAATTTAAATCATCACTAAAGGGCCTATAGTGATATAATCATTACTATAGGTGTTCTTCTTCAAATTCGTAACTTCATAATCGGTTCTCAAGTCAAACTAGTTTGGTAGGCTTATAACTTTCAAATATCTAATCATAATTAAATGATTTAAACATTAAACAATTCCATTATCATTAATAGTTTAATTAATACTAAACTATTAATGAAACCATTGCTTAAAATATAAAAAGTTATTTATAATAACTCAAACTATTTTAAAACATTTATATTACCTAAATAATTACCATTAATATTTAAATATTAATGTACTATTTATCCAAATATTAAGTCATTACTTATAACTTAAAATATTTTAAATCCTTAATATCCTCTTTAAATGGTTTTTAAATAAGTAAAACCATTTTTAAACTATTTATTTAATATTAATCATTAAATAAACTAAATATCATTAATATTATCTTATTAATGAAATTATCATTTAAATATTAAAAGTTATATTTTATAACTTAAAATATTTTTAAATACCTTATTTTCATTTAAAATGATTTTTATAATATTAAAATCATTTTTAAACTAAATTATTTAATATAATCATTAAATAACTTTAATATCATTAATAATTATTAATCAATAAAATTCATCACAAAATATTAAAAGTCATCACAAATAACTCATTTACATAATCAATTCCAAGCCAAAATAAACATAGTAAACCAACTAGTTTATTAACAACACTAACTAAACTTCAAAAATTCAAACTTTAACTAACAATTAAAAATAATAACATTACAAAAATTAAATAAGAAACATACCCGGAAATACGAATTCCACAGACTGAATACGCACTTCCACGCCAAAATTTAACTAAGGAGATCTTTATAAAAAGTCCTCCCACAACAAAGCCTTTCTCAAAAATTGGAGGCCTTATTGTTGGTGAATGAAACAAAGGCCAAACCCTTCTATTTATAGGTTTAGAAAATGGTGAAGTTCTCAATTTAGTCGATGTGGGACTTGGTTTATACTAATTTTTCAATAGCTCACTTTGCAATTTTCTAACGCATTGCTCATTACTCCGATTAATCTGATTTTTGGATATGTTATACATGGTATGTAAGACTATTTTTAAAAAATACGAATTACCCAATTCGGGTTCATTAGGTAGCCCAAACAAAAGCGCCAAAAGTGGACGTTCATAATAGCTTTTCAATCTTGTTTCAGCTTTTACCCTCTTTCGCTAAAAAGTACATAACTCTTTCATTTTAAAACATTTTTTGAGCGATTCTTGAGCCCACGCTGGCTAACTTCGGAGCTACAACTTTTATTCTTTGACCATTTCCAAATTCCGAACAAATCAGCCCAGAAATTCCGTTCAAATGGATCGCACCAGCACTTGTTGGGAAGTTTTGACACTACTACTTTGAAATGTCATAACTCTCTCCTCCGATATAGAATTTAGTCCGCTTTGAGTCTATGGAAAGCTTATTCGGTGTATTATAACATACCAAAAGCCCAGAAGGTTTTGGAAACATTAATTGATCAAAATAGTGTCCCGAATAGCACATCCTGTCTGACTTTCGGTTTTGAGAAATTTGACACATTTCCTTCCAAACATCGTAATTCCCTCATCCGAGGCTCTGAATGAGGTCATTCTAAAGTCTATGGCTTCCTAACTCAATTGCACTACAACATATCAAAAGCCCAGACCTTTTAAAGCACAAAAGTAGACGAGAATGCCCCATTACAGATCGCCTAAAAAACAGTTTATCATGATCGATCAACCATGTTTGACCATCTATAACTTCTAATCTATACATGATATGGACTTGATTCTTTTTGTAGATTAAAGACCACATATCAGGCTACACATAACAACTTTTGAAGAACAAAACTCATGATCGAGCAAAGAGTTATGGCCTCTAACATTTGTTGAAAAAATAACAGAATTCGATTTTTCCAACTTGTTTAAATCTTCAAATTCGTGCACTTTGATGTTATGGGTCTTTGATTTATCAACCCATATCATCAATTAACATTCTATTACACAACTTTAAACAATCAATTGCATCAAATAACATCGAATCAAAGGATTTCTAGGTTTAGTGTTCTTATACCCTTTTGCCAAAAAAATTCTTGATTCTTGCTTCGATTTGTTATGGGTGATGGTTGGGCTTTGTTTAAGAGTGTATGGGCAATCTTGTACAAGGCAATTAAATGTAATATTTAATCACTAGATTTAATTCTTATAATTTACCAATTAACTTCTATCCTTTGGTAAATTAAAACACTTATACAAGAATATCGAAATTAAACCCAGAATTAAAATTAGGGTTTCTCAACGCTATCAATTAGGGTTTCTAATTGACCATTAGTGGTTCTTTAATTATCTCGTGTATGTTACTAACACAATTAATTTACGGTTTCTAATTTCAACCTATTATGGTTATAATAATTAGGGTTTGTCCTAATTATCGACGTCACAACAAGAATTAGGGTTTCTTCTAATTATCGATATTCTTATTCACAAGAACTTCATATACACAATCACTACTCGTAAATATCCCATAACCGAGTTTAATAATTAGGGTTTTACAAAGACGGTAATATGCTATGACCTAATTGACCGTCATTGCTCAATATTCTCAATAAGCATTACATACCCAAACATAATTATGGTATCTTTGTAAAATCATTATATAAATAATATAATATTATTATTCTCATCTCTTGATCACAATCCCAATCCAGGTTCTTGGATCTCATGTCCGACTTATTCTTCAGACACAAAGATCAATAATTAAGTTAAAATAATTAACTTAAATATTCGAATAATTCATATAATAAAATATTTATTATATAAATCTAATTATCACTTCATATATTATTTCCAATCATGTTTTCATGGAAAATAATTAATAAAAACATTTCTACTACGTAAATTTATTACCATATAATTTGTGGTAATTAATAATTCCAAAATTATTTCTAATTTTTCAAGTAATAAATGTATTCGCATTTATCGTTCACTTTACTTGACACTTAGTCTCGTCATTAAATAAAAAAAAAAATTTATACGCAAAATTTCTTATTTATTTTATATAGAAAATCTCGGTTATTACATTCACCTCCCTTATAAGGATTCCGTCCCTAATCACCACTTTAAAACTCATATGCGTAAGGGTACATAGCATATAATCATTGTGACGTAGCTCTTGATCATACTTGATCGAATCGATCTTTAATTATTCATCATAACACTTATCTATCCGATTAAGCGAAATATAAGATATATAAGTTATTCAAATAGCACTGGAGTTGCATTTTACCGCCACCGTATCCCGGACCGTCATGTTGTAAACCCTGAGTTGCTTTCGTTGGATTCTTGGTTGAGTTTGGTCCTAAAATTGCTAACGCCCCACCTTTTCCCCGTGGTTACGCTCTCTGCCTCCATTCCCTCTGGGATGCTTCTCACCTTATGCCAATCGATCCACATATGAAGCATCCACTGATCATCCTTGAGTTGGGGCGGTTGGGAGAGATATGACCCTCTTGCCTTAACTTGAAGCATACAAACTTGCCCTTGCAGACACTCTCCAGAGTGATTCTTCCCGCATTCTTGCCGCACTACCCGCTTCTTTATACCTTCCTCGCTTTACTTGCATTTTCTCGAGAAAAATTCCTCATTCTTTTCTCACCCCTATTCCCACTACTACTTTCTATCTTTCTGCCTCCCCGACTTGCTTTTTGTTCTTCTTCTCCCTTATGGTAGAGGCTCATGGCCTCACTTCCCCGCTCAAAGAATGATAGCCTTCTCCATGAGTCTTTGCAAAAAGTATTGATTTGCAAGATCGACACCTTATTATAGAGCCGTGGTTTTAAGCCCACTTCAAATCTCCTTGCCTTCCTAGCCTCTGTCAGATCCACTTGATGTGGAGCAAACCTAGCTAACTCATTAAATTTTGCAGGCATACTCCATAGCATATCATGTTATCCTGCTTTAACTCCAGAATCTCACCTCCATTCTAGATCGCATACTAACAGAGAGATAGTTTTCAAAAAATAAATCCTTAAACCTATCCCAAGTAATTTCTTCTTCTCTTTTGAGTCTTATTTGCCTCCCACCAAAGTTAGCTTCCCTTTCATCATATAAGTGGCAAAAGCGGTCTTTTGCCCCTCATCTACTTTTTAGCGATTCTGAACGCCTTCTCTATCTCGTTCACCCAAGTCCGGGCTTCTAGAGGTCACCGATCCTCAATTCGTGGTCCTACGGCTTTGAAGTCTTTGAATTTTGTCAAGCGATTGTCTGGCTGGTTTCCCACAACTGGTGTTCCCTGCTGCATAGCCTGAGCTACTATGTTTGCAAAGTTTTGCATCGATTAAAATTTGTCGTCCCCGAGATTAGTAGATTCTTCTATCCTTTGGTTTCGAGTTTGACGTCTTGGCGACATTATCTCGTTAAATAAAACCATAAATTATACCCTTACATTTTAAACCTTATTGCATAAGATTAATGTATTAAACTTCGTTTCATTTCTCAAACTTAGATTCATATTCATTTATCGAATATTTACACGGCACATCCCGCTTTAATCAACAACTATCCCTTTGTGACTACGAAAAGTCGAGATTTAAAATCTTAACCAACATAAAAGTTAAAAATAGTTCATTACTTATCACACATATTACATACATAACCCATACTACTTATTTACTGAGCCTTTTCTCTGGACATTCATTCGCTTCGATGTCCTTCCATCCCACAATTAAAACATCCACCTTCTTATAGCTCAGGCAACGAGGAGAGGTGTGTCCTTCACGGATGTGTCGCTTGAGGCTCCATCTCGTCAATTTGGATTTTGAGTTTATCCTGCTTCTTCCATTGTTTTCATTAACGCCGACGCATCAACTTTTCTATCTCCCACAACCTTTCCAATGAAGAAACCTTGTTCTCCAAATCCTGCACCTCCGGTTGATGCTTGGCGGCTTCAAACTTTAGTGTCTCGAATCACTATCTGTCAAATCCAACATTTCTGGATCTGATGCTATGTTTTTCCACGATAGCCACCTCGTCCGATTTGGGTTCCTAGTGAGCTTTTATTTCATCTGTTGGCCTCGATATTAGCTCGGGGTGTGAATATGATCCTTCTTATTCCATATATCTTTCTTACCGTATATCTACATACATAAGTTACCCTCGATTAACATATAGTATATATACACAGCAATCAAGAGTTCTATATACGTTGTCTCTTATTTTGATTGACGATAAATTTATTCAATTCTCATCAACGCCTATCTTTGCCGAAAGGCAGCTCCATCCACTCTGCATCGAATCGCATGAAGGTGATGACTAAAGCCTGGTCCAAGGTATATATCTGGTGTCTTTGGCTTCTATTTCAACCTTCAACTATCTTATCTGAATATCTCCCTCTGCTCCAACCTCCCTCACAACTCGGATAACTCTATCTGTGCTTACAACATTCACACATATCATCACATGCTACCCAATACACCTCTCACAAGAGTAAAAGTTTTCAAATTGTGCTGAGGGGTCATATAGACCATGAACACATAGTTTTAACGGTATTCATACCAAGAAAAACAAAACATTACCTCGTATGTTTACAATCACAAAGAAGGTAAACTACCATTAATAGTACTTTAGGGTGATTAGCCTATTGTACCCCTTCTACGCCATGCATAACGATTACTCATACCTAGCGAATATTTACGCCATTAGATTGGATCATTTATCCAAACAACATTGTTCACCTCGGTCTTATCATAGGATTCCGCACCAAACAATTTGGTTCGGAAATTTCTTTTAATGAACACTTAGAGTTTTCATAAACATTAGTCTAGTGATTCAAATAGCATAGACTCATATCAATAATTTAATTCAATCAATTATTTAGATGTAGCCAAACCGGTTTAGCGCATTAAACTTTTGAAAACATTTTAGAGAATGACGCCATGATGCCGCATCAGATTAACAATCCGTTGAGGATGCCGGCATTGTATGACTTTGTCATAACACATCATACATAGTGGAACAGGTGACTTCAGTCAAATTCACACTAAGTATTCCTGTATTTACAACTCCATCACATTTTTATCATCTCTCGCACTTTGAAGTTATATGGTACATGAGTGATAATTAAAAACAAATTTTGATATTTCAAATCATTTGCGCCTAGCCAAAATAAGTAGCATAGATCGTATTTTAAATCGTTTCAAAAATGATTACGAGTCTACATTTTTGTTTTCAAAAGCACATAGTGCGTATTTACTTTGATGTCAAAAAATTTTGAAGTTTAGCATAGCTAGGAGTTTAGGAAAACCTAACACCTTCACTAAAAAATCATTTACTTAACAATCTATTTGTTCCTCGTAATCCATAACACTCCATTCACACAAAACTATACCCAGTTCATCAAACCACACTTATGAGTTCATAAATTGCCACAATCATATGAGTTTAAGAACTTATCCTAGTCGGGACCTTTGGCGTCCATTCATTTGAGGGGTTCATAAACATTTCATATAATTATGAGTCAAGAATGTCTCATAGGTATGAGTTTTAAGAACTCGAACTTAATCTTATATTCTCTATCTATGACTCTATCTACCATTATACACACGAGAATGGAGTCATCCTCTTAATGTGCATATAACAAATAAATAGCGACACGTACATTTCAATGATTATCGCTGCGGAAAAACTAAGTGGTTTTTACACCAAGTACAATTCAAATCCCATACGAAGAATCATACAACTCAATTTACCGAAGCATGAGTCCTCAATTGAATCCCCATCTAACACTAACCCCATTATCCATACAATTTAATTCGTATTTATAATTCTCTTCTGGATCTCGTACTAATTGATAGTACAAATTCATACACGTTAATCTTCTTTGTAAACTTTCCAATCATCGATTGATTCCTTCCGTCATTATCATAGCCTTATCGGATCACGGGGTGATCTCATCGTATATATTACGATTTAGTTCTATATCTTGATCGCTTTATTTTACGATATCTCATAATCGCACTTTCGGTCTTTTTAGACTCAATCTATTCCCCACTACTTGCTTAACTTTATAATCGATTTAGGAAACTCGTGTCTTTACACTCGTCCGAGATTCATCTTTGAATCTTATCGACCAACTAACTCTATATGAGTTAATACTTATCCTAATCATTGCGGTTATTAGTCTCGTATTCCTACCTAAGCTTCATAACCAATGACTTTGATACCAACTCAGGATTTAACCCCAAATCCAGGTACTTGAAACCCGAACTCCGGTTCTCCACGATACCATTTCTTTAAAAGTTAATAATACTAAATAATAATACATTCGAACTTAATTTACATACATCAAAGTTTACTTCCCAGTGCACGACCTTCAAATACATTCCTTACAATACTTGAATAGATACCAATACAACTATAACCATTAACTCATAATACACACTTATTCGATCGACTTTCCTTTTCCTTTGTTCGTGCACGAGCCTTGAAGTTGCTCATACATAATAATCGAAAACATTTAATTTAAGCAAGGATGAGCATTTAAGTGCCCAAACAAGTAATAACAATTATATATAAGAAAGAATATAAGTATTCTCTTTACATAACACTTCTACAACGAATTGAAAGTTGTGAAGTAATCAGACTTGATAAAAAATTCACATAACAACTCTCTTTCAAATTCTTTAAATTTGGCTCCTGGCTCTCTGCCCTTGAATAGGGTTTAAGAAACATACTATGAACATTCTTATTATTTTCGAAAGGTTTAGCGAATTCTATCCTCAAACCATTATAACTTACGAACACGGGGGTGATCAACCACAGTTGTACCTCAGATTGATAAATACTACATAACTTGAACGAAATTCATCGCTTCACTCTATCCGCCTTACGCAAAAAAATCTTCCCATATAGGGATGTTCATACATACCTAGTTCCAAACCCAAGGTTTTAATCTTGCTCAACAATAATATGTAATTCAACATATATATACGGGTAATTGACAAAGGTGTATCAACATGTGAACAAATGCCATGATTATCCAAGTGGGGACACTTGTATAACCATTTATAGAAATCAATGAACAGAATATATATTTGAGCTAACATGTTGATAATCAAAGAGTACATAATCTGTACAGGGATAGAATAATTCTGAAACTCTCTTACTCATGTCCATTGCATAAAGGAAATGCAAAGGTAAGATACTTTCCTGATTCGCTGATTACAAATCTCAACTTAGGTTATATCTCTTTATCACAACCTATCAATAATCACATCATTCGTTCGATTAGAACAATATATCTTAACACATAGTACTGTCTATTACAGTCAGCACATAGTCTAATCACATAATCACAGTGATCATACTTTTAGTTCATATTCTATACTTGAAATATTTTTATACATTTTTCAAATATCTCATCCATGCTCTTACAAATAGTCTTTTCTTTCTTTTATAAGGTCCGACATTTGTTTGGTACGATCGATCGACAACTTTTATCGGGTAAATACTGAGTCTAAGACTCTTATTCTATACCTCAACATCTATAAATATCGGACATCTTATTTTTAATCATTTTCAATTTCCGTAAATTGAAAAATTTAAAATAATTTAAATCATCACTAAAGGGCCTATAGTGATATAATCATTACTATAGGTGTTCTTCTTCAAATTCGAACTTCATAATCGGTTCTCAAGTCGACTAGTTTGATAAATTTATAACTTTCAAATATCGGAATCATAATTAAATGATTTAAACATTAAACAATTCCATTATCATTAATAGTTTAATTAATACTAAACTATTAATGAAACCATTGCTAAAAATATAAAAGTTATTTATAATAACTCAAACTATGTTTAAAACATTTATATTACCTAAATAATTACCATTAATATTTAAATATTAATGTACTATTTATCCAAATATTAAAAGTCATTAATTATAACTTAAAATATTTTTAAATCCTTAATATCCTCTTTAAATGGTTTTTAAATAAGTAAAACCATTTTTAAACTATTTATTTAATATTAATCATTAAATAAACTAAATATCATTAATATTTAATTATTAATGAAATTATCATTTAAATATTAAAAGTTATATTTTATAACTTAAAATATTTTAAATACCTTATTTTCATTTAAAATGATTTTTATAATATTAAAATCATTTTTAAACTAAATTATTTAATATAATCATTAAATAACTTTAATATCATTAATAATTATTAATCAATAAAATTCATCACAAAATATTAAAAGTCATCACAAATAACTCATTTACATAATCAATTCCAAGCCAAAATAAACATAGTAAACCAACTAGTTTATTAACAACTCTAACTAAACTTCAAAAATTCAAACTTTAACTAACAATTAAAAATAATAACATTACAAAAATTAAATAAGAAACATACCCAGAAATACGAATTCCACAGACTGAATACGCACTTCCACCAAAATTTAACTAAGGAGATCTTTATAAAAAGTCCTCCCACAACAAAGCCTTTCTCAAAAATTGGAGGCCTTATTGTTGGTGAATGAAACAAAGGCCAAGCCCTTCTATTTATAGGTTTAGAAAATGGTGAAGTTCTCAATTTAGTCGATGTGGGACTTGGTTTATACTAATTTTCAATAGCTCACTTTACATTTTCTAACGCATTGCTCATAACTCCGATTAATCTGATTTTTGGATATGTTATACATGGTATGTAAGACTATTTTTAAAAATACGAATTACCCAATTCGGGTTCATTAGGTAGCCCAAATAAAGGCCAAAAGTGGACGTTTATAATAGCTTTTTAATCTTGTTTCAGCTTTACCCTCTTCGCTAAAAACAGTCATAACTCTTTCATTTTAAAACATTTTGAGCGATTCTTGAGCCCACGCTGTTAACTTCTGGGGCTACAACTTTTATTCTTTGACCATTTCCAAATTCCGAACAAATCAGCCCAGAAATTCCGTTCAAATGGATCTGCACCGCACTTGTTGGGAAGTTTTGACACTACTACTTTGAAATGTCATAACTCTCTCCTCCGATATAGAATTTAGTCCGTTTCGAGTCTATGGAAAGCTTATTCTTGTACTATAACATACCAAAAGCCCGAAGGTTTTGGAAACATTAATGATCAAAATAAAGGTCCCGAATAGCACATCCATTGCCGACTTTCGCTTTTGAGAAATTTGACACATTTCCTTCCAAACACCGTAATTCCCTCATCCGAGGCTCCGAATGAGGTCGATGCACTACAACATATCAAAAGCCCAGACCTTTTAAAGCATAAAAGTGGACGAGAATGCCCCCATTACAGATCGCCCAAAAATAGTTTATCGTGATCGATTCCAAAACCATGTTTGACCATCTATAACTTCTAATCTATACATGATATGGACTTGATTCTTTTTGCGATTAAAGACCACATATCGGGCTACACATAACAACTTTTGAAGAACAAAACTCATGATCGAGCAAAGAGTTATGGCCTCTAACATTTGTTGAAAAATAATGTAATTCGATTTTTCCAACTTGTTTAAATCTTCAAATTCGTGCACTTTGATGTTATGGGTCTTTGATTTATCAACCCATATCATCAATTAACATTCTATTACACAACTTTAAACAATCAATTGCATCAAATAACATTGAATCAAAGGATTTCTAGGTTTAGTGTTCTTATACCCTTTTGCCAAAATTCTTGATTCTTGCTTACGATTTGTTATGGGTGGTGGTTGGGCTTTGTTTAAGAGTGTATGGGCAATCTTGTACAAGGCAATTAAATGTAATATTTAATCACTAGATTTAATTCTTATAATTTACCAATTAACTTCTATCCTTTGGTAAATTAAAACACTTATACAAATAATATCGAAATTAAACCCTTGTAATTAAAATTAGGGTTTCTCAACGTTATCAATTAGGGTTTCTAATTGACCATTAGTGGTTCTTTAATTATCCGTATGTTACTAACACAATCGTTACGGTTTCTAATTTCAACCTATTATGGTTATAATAATTAGGGTTTTGTCCTAATTATCGACGCATCTGCATGATAATTAGTGTTTCTTCTAATTATCGATATTCTTATTCACAAAGAATTTCATATACACGATCACTACTCGTAAATATCCCATAACCGAGTTTAATAATTAGGGTTTCACAAAGACGCAGTAATATGCTATGACCTAATTGATGTCGTTGCTCAATATTATCTCGTCTCACATATACCAAAGATACATAATTATGGTAACTTTGTAAAATCATTATATAAATAATATAATATTATTATTCTCATCTCTTGATCACAATCCCAATCCGTGGTTCTTGATCTCATGTCCGACTTATTCTTCAGACACAAGATCAATAATTAAGTTAAAATAATTAACTTAAATATTCGAATAATTCATATAATAAAATATTTATTATATAAATCTAATTATCACTTCATATATTATTTCCAATCATGTTTTCATGGAAAATAATTAATAAAAACATTTCGGCTTATAGAAATTTATTACCATATAATTTGTGGTAATTAATAATTCCAAAATTATTTCTATTTTTTCAAGTAATAAATGTATTCGCATTTATCGTTCACTTTACTTGACACTTAGTCTCGTCATTAAATAAAAAAAAATTTATACGCAAAATTTCTTATTTATTTTATATAGAAAATCTCGGGTTATTACAGTTATACTCGATTATTGTTACAATAATTGCAGCATAATATCTCTCATATTATTAATTCAATTATTGTCACAGTATCAATATTTTATATTATTAAATCAATAATTGAGACGACAAAATTATTCATATTATTATTTGCAATATTGACGATGTCTAGAAAGTTCTGTCGATGAGAGGTTTGGTCACCTAATTGCGCGCCAATAGGGAGAAATTCTTATCGGAAAGCCCCCTCTTTCCTGGGAATGATCTTGTTGTTAAATATTGTGAGTTATAATATTAATGATGAATAAGTTCATGTTGATTAAAGATGAAATTGATAGTTCCATTGTGTTGGGATTATTAGTGTTAGTGGAAATCGACATCTATTTCGATAATAATTGATGTCTGGAGGATATATTGACCAATCGGGTAATTAATCAGATAAATGAGCAATTAATTGCTATTAATTCATATGCATGTACTATTAGGGGAGGTGGTGCAAGATTGATAATACTTACATAACTAAATTAAAAATGGAGGTATAGATGAATATACTATATTGTAAATATTGTTTTCACATGTATAGAACTATTAATTCACATGAATGTACTATTGATTTACATGATGTACTATTAGGGGAGGTGGTTCAACTTTGATAATACTTGGAGGACTAAATTAAAAATAAAGGAAAAGATGAAGGTATTATACTGTAATATTTCAAGCCCCAAAACGTGCAATTATCGAAACTATATTTTCCTATAAATAGAAGCTCATTTTTCTTTAATTCTCACCAATTCACTAAGACTCACAAGAGCAATTATAGAGAGAGAAGCTATAGAGAGAAAGAAGAAGAGAAGTTTGCTACCTCACTATTCCAGTATCCAGTCTTCTTTTGAGGTAAGGGATATTATTTTGTTCAGTATTCACAGGAATAATATTTTTTTTCCATACTCTGTAGTATGAGAGTAATATTATTTCATCTCGTATTCCTGATTATACCCTCATTTTATTAAAGTATTTCTTCTATACTCTGTGAAATTAGTAGAATATCCTTGAAATTTTTGCTTCATCTAGTATCGTTTCACAAGAATATTTTCTTTACATTCTTGTTAAATTATAAGCTTTTCATGCCTGAGTACTGTCCATGAGTACTATTCATTTATACGGTACTATTCACAAAGTACTATTCACGGGTAATATTCACAAAGTACTATTCATAAAGTACTATTCACAGGGTACGATTCCTGAAGTACTATTCACGGGGTACTATTCACCAGGAGTACTATTCATGACAAAAATTGATTTCTTTTCGGTCCAAATTATTTTTGATACAATATCATTCTTGAATTTTACTCCACAAAGCAGTATCATGTTGTCAATTTGAACATTATTGAATTTTGGATAATAAAATTATAAATCTTTAAAATTTATCCTTTGCTTTCTTTTAATTGAATTCTTATATTATTGTCATCATCCTCATGCTTATATTGTGATGAAAGTCATCTGTGGCTTACGTGTATAGATGAACTATTGATTGGTATGATTATGACCAGAGATCATTCGGTATAATCATGACCCGTAATGTTACAAATAATGTGGTAAAATCCTCATTAGCCCGTAGTGCATTGATGGACAATTGTTGGTATGATTATGACCAGGGATTATTCAGTATAATCATGACCATTGATGATTACATGAATATCCTTGGCCCGTAGTACAGGGATGATTCGATGATGTGGTTTATTTATTAAGCTGAGTCTAAACTTTTTAAATCATAGAGGATAGTAGATATCGTGCTCTACTTGACTCTTCTAATGGATTGCTTGTTCCGCTTCAGTTAAAGTTGATGTTTATTATATTTTAGCAGTTTAACACTGTTGAAGGCTAATGATAATTTATTCTACATTATCTTAGTCATAATATTTCTTACTGGGCTAGTTGAGCTCACCCTTTTTCTTTCATTGTTCTCTTCAGGAAATGAGAACGTAGCCGGGACTAGTCGAGGATTGGAGTGATGGTCCGAGATGGTGTTATAGTAGTCCTCACTATTCTATGAAATAGTGTGACAATAAATGTAATGAGGACTCATTTGAGTTTGGATATTGTCTAGAAGATAATATTCGTGTAAAAACTCTCAGCTCATGTTGTATAATTAAGTTTGTATTTGTATTCAGTACCATGTATTTGGCGACCCAAGATGGGTGATGTATACCTATTTTGGGGGCATCACACTCGGAATCCAAATATTTTTGAATATTTCGTCTTTTCTTTACCAATTAACTTTTACGTATTCTTCGGATCTCCGAAACACTGAAAAACACTTTTTGGTGTCAAGCTTTTTCCTTCACATTTTCCCCTAACGTAGCTAAACGAATGAAAAGTACATAACAGTACTTTTCGTCGTTTTTATTTCATCCGATTTTTGCACGTTTTTTGAGAAAAACTTTTATCGGCTTACTTAACTTTTCACGACATATTATCATCAAATCTTTCGACGGAATGTCATTTCGACATACTAAACTCTCAGAACGACTTAGGTTATTCAAACCTTAACCCTTAGGGTTTCGTCCGATGAATAGTGCCTATTTCGTCTTTTTCCCCGGAAATATTTTTGTTCCCAAATTTTTTTATTTTCGTCTTGAAAATTCTTACTCGTTCAATCTAGCTCGTAGCTAGAATCCTCCTATATTATAATCATCATAGGTCCTTGAACGATTAATAAACACATAACACATAATATTATTAATAAAAATTTATTTTATTAATAACTAATTCTTTAAATCTTAATTTCTGAACAATCCAGATTCTCCAGGTTGTTACACTTCCCCCCTTATAAAAATTCCGTCCTTAGAATTTCTTCAAACCACACCCATACTCTGGTCATCCAATTCATCCCTTCTTCACAAAATTTTACCCTCGAAATTTTAGCTTACCCTTCTTCTCAACTTCTCTTCAAACAAGTTCTTATCTTTCAAACCTTCCCTAACCTTCATAACTTATCAAGAATTATGTAGTAGAATGAATAACGAGGAATATAAGAATTCCTTTAAGACATTTTATACTTTTGCTGAGGGGTCAAAATTGACCATGAACTCTTACTAGGTTTAATAAAGATGATCATCAGAACCCTTCTTTCACTTGGCCGATTATTATTACAATCATCCAGAAGGTAAACTACCTCTTTCATATGTAGGTGATCAACCCATTGTATAACCACATTCCGAGGTGTGTTCACCTCAGACTTGATCATTAGATTCCGCACCAAAATAATTTGGTTTGGCACAACTCTTCAAAGAAAGCTCGATTTTCTTATAACATGACATACCATTTGTCTTAGTCGAATTAAATAGCTTAGACCATACCAATAAATTGGATATCAACTTGAAACATTCGTCTAGTCAACTCAATTGACATCGACTACTTATTTAAATTCTTTTACAATACATCAAAACATTTTATGTTGTCATGATACCGTACTTTTCACAGTACGTTAAGGACTTCGTCATTATATAGCATACCATAGGGGGTTGTTGATCCTAAGATTGCATCCAACTCTAGGTTCAATTGCATTAATAACTCCATCTTTTTACCATCTTTGCATAAAATGCACTGATGATATAAAATTTATTTTGATATTTCAAATCAATTTCTGTCAAGCCAAAACAATTAGCATAGACATGTCAAGAATAGTTCTTTTAAAATCCATTGGTTCCAAAAGTTGAATCAATTCTTTTATTTTTCAAACGCACACATAAGCACGATTTCAATAAATTTTGAAATCTAGTATAGCTAGATGACTTGGAATATCCTATTCTCCATCTCCTTTCATTGTCTTACTTGCGACAATACTTAAATCTTCTCTAACACCTTCAATGCTAAGTCTACTAAAAATACTTGTTTTCAGTCTAAACATCCCTATACCTTAGTATAGTCCATCAACTTACCACACTTTATGTGTTTAGGAACTTTCTACAACCATATGTGTTTAAGAACTTATCTTCGCAATATGTAATCCAAGAATAAATTAAGGATTATCCATATGCTTAGGGCTTAGAAACATAGCATATAACTATAAGTCACAAACTTTTCATAAGTATGAGTTTCAAGAACTCGCACCTAACTTATCATTCTCTACCTATCAAGCATATACATGAGAAAAGATTCACCTTCTCTTCATATACATATTGATAGCATGCCATATTCCAATGATTTTAATAAGCTAAGCAGTTCTTACACCAAAGCACAAACCTCCGGCCATAACAGAGGTTCATACAACTCAGCTATCATATGAGTCCTCAATTAAAATTTTACAACTTCTAACTTTCTCTTTACTTAATACGAATTTTCTTTAATTCGTATACTATCATGTACAACTCAATCTGAGTTCTTCTTCTCGTACTACATCGTAGTACCATTCATTTATAGCATTAGCTATAAAACATCCATCGTTTAACAGAACATCTATTATTACGATTCACTATGATCACGTGGTGATCTTCTTATACTTCTCTCTACGATTATAGTCTTAGGTACTCATACCTAAGATTTATAACCTATCAGCTCTGATACCAACTTGTAACGCCCTAAATCTGGTCTATCTTCATACCCAAATTTTGTGCATCACGAGTACATCACCCTTCCAAATATACATCATTATATAGTGAAATATAACCTTGTTCATTAAAAATAATGATAATTACATTATTCTTTATCTATTACAATAGTGAATTTTATCCGCCACCAAGGATACATAACTGTTTATTAAACTAATCTATAGTTTAATTAAACTATTCTACTTTACAAGTCTTTGCTTGATCTTCACGCCCATCCATAAACTGAATGACACTTCTCTTGGATACGGATTAGCTTGATCTTTACGAGATCCTTAAGTTCTTCTAACATCATTCGCTAAAAATATTTTTCATTTAAAGCAAGTGTGAGCATTCAATTTCCCAGCAAGTCATAGCAGTTTAACAAACAACTTCAAGATTTAAGCCTTCCTTTAGAACTTCGATAACCGAACAAAGGTTATGAAGCAGCTTGAATAATAGGAATAATTCTGATTCCTATCATTTTAAAACATTAATCATATTCACTTCGAAATACTTTCATTCTTCTACATTTTTCATACACATCCTGTCTGGCTAGAATCATTAGCACGGACTTAACAATAACGGTTCATATGTAAACAGAACATTCTCATATTGAACAATTCAATCACAGAACAATTCATCTCATAGAAACGCTGAAGTGTTCAAATTGTGGCACAAGGTCTCATACGTTCTACTACCTTGCACAAATACCGCACATTCACACATAGACAGAACTTCTCAAGTTCAACATCTGAGAAGTTTAAGAAACTAGCATTCATTTAAAATATGAGTGAAGTTAGGAAACTTGCCTTACGCACAGCTACAACTTAAAGTTTACGCTGAACTGCTCATTCCAATTCCTATATAGCACATAAGGAAAATAACATATACCAATTAGCCTCATATATTCAACTTACGCATTGATTTACTTAACTTCGCTTCTTAGGGTTTGCGTTCCTGCAATCTAAGTTTATGCGACAACTTCCTTTACCAGTTTACGGTTTCATGACATACAAAGATGTCTTAATCATTTTACATTAACTTATTCATATCTTACAACGTCCGGTTCATTCAACTTTTATTACTCTTATTACCGTTCATTACGGATTTCTCGATAATTCATATCTTACTTACTACCTTCATCAACGTCTACGTCATACAACCATCGTACACTTAGAACATTCGACCAACGCGAATAGGATTCACGAGAATCGTTTACGTATTCAGCATTTACGTTGCTCGTCTCTTAATCTCTAGTTCAAATTTTTCTAGAGGTTTTATTCGCTTTTAATTGTTATCCATCCCATAAACCCCATGTTCATTATTCTTTCTTAATGCTGAAGCCACAATGTTCGTTGTGTGCTAAGACCGCTCGCAACTGCGTTACGTTTACGTTCATTTCCTTCTTTGTCTTTTAATCTCTTTCAATCATTTCGTTCAACCTGTACTAAAGGTTTAAATCACCTGTTTAAGTGTTACATTCGATGAACTACACATTCATTAGCTTTCATTACACTTCCCCCAGGTTTTGAGCAGTTAAAAGCTCATTATTGGGCTTCGCTCTGGACTGGCATTGCGGCGCCGGTTCCCTTTACACTTCTCACACCGCGACGCCACACTGTAGTGGCTATCTCCCCAGTCTGGCGCTGCAGCGCCACCTTACAAGGCATGGTTGGCGCTACGGTGCCAAGCCCTATTTCTTGAAAAGATTTCTAAGTCTTTAAATTTTTCTAAAACGCTTACTTCCCGATCTCATAACTCCTTCATTATAATTCGGAACGAGGTCGTTCCAAAGCCATTCTCTTCCTTATCTTATGTACTTCAATACCTTTTGGACAGAACTTCATTTTAAATCTAATAATGTGCTATTCAATTAGTTTGATCTTCATTTTTTGTTCATTTTTTTTACGTTATTAACGTTCTTCATTCGTTCGTCCGTAATTCGGTCATCCGAACTCGGAACTCATTCTTTCTTGAGTCCACGACTCATGTTTTCTACGTTCTCTTACTTTCTTATGAAACCCTACACTTTCATGTTCATTTACACACTTTCTAATTCTCGTTCGTCTTTTATAAAATTTTCACCATAACTTCGTTATAGCTCAGTTTTAATCCGTTCTTGATGAACGTTTCTACCGTTCCTAACCAAGCAATAAACATCTAACTTATACGCGATGGTTAAACTTGTCCATCAACAACAATTAAACTATGATGGTTTTAAATTTGTCCATCAACAACGTTCTTCGTGTTATTCGCGTGTTCCTCGTTCGTTCTTCATTTTTAATCCATACTTTGATTATGATTTCACTTTTTCTTGGAATTTGATGTTATAAAACACCATTCCTTACTTATTTCACCGTATCATTCATATGATTCACTCGGATCGCTCAAATTCATTACAAATCTTATACTTCCTTAAGAAATTTATAAACTAAATTTCTTATTTCTTCTTTTCTCATGATTTCAATCATATTAAATCATTACTAACATCTTTTACTTCATATTCTCATTAAGCTATGTTTTAAACATATAAAACTTAAAGAAAATTAATTCAGAAGTTAGGTTTTCGATACCTTTCTTCTTTAATCTCCTTCCGTCGGACAAAGTTTGCTCACGAGCAATCATTTCCTCCTCATTTTCCTCTTCTTCCTCATCCGAAAACTCTCTCTCTCTCTCTCAAATGTTGTAGGATTTTCAAAATCCTAAACAAATGAAATTAAGCTTCCTATTTATAGATTTTTTAAGCTAGGGGAAAAATAGTCATTTCGCTCCTCTGGTTACTATTCACACCTCCTTACTATTCACAAAACTTCCCTTGGAAGTTTCGTGGTTCCGTCTTTCGGGTTTAATTCGACAATTGTAAAAATTGTGATTCTCGGAATCCAAATATTTTTGGATATTTCGTCTATCCTTTACCGATTAACTTTTATGTATTCTTCGGATCTCCAAAAAATTGAAAAATACTTTTTGGTTTCAAGAATTTTCCTTCAAGTTTTCCCCTAACGTAGCTAAGCGAATGAAAAGTACATAACAGTACTTTTCATCATTTTTATTTCGTCCGATTTCTGCACGTTTTTTGAGAAAAACTTTTATCGGCTTACTTTACTTTTTACGACATATTGTCGTCAAATCTTTCGACAGAATGTCATTTCTACATACCGAACTCTCGAAATGGCTTGGGTTATTCAAACCCCAACCCTTAGGGTTTCATCAGGTGAATAGTGCATATTTTCGTCTTTTTCCCCAGAAATATTTTTGTTCCCGGAAAATTTTTATTTTCGTCTTGAAAATTCGTACTCATTCAATCTAAATCGTAGCCAGAATCCTCCCGTATTATAATCATCCTAGGTCCTAGAATGATTAATAAACACATAACACAAAATATTATTAAAAAAATTTATTTTATTAATAACTAATTATTTAACTCTTAATTTCTGAACAATCCGGATTCTCCGGGCTGTTACATCAGGTATTAAGAATGAAGTTAACAAGTATGCGGGACAAAAAAGCAGAGCTTTAGAATTTTTTGCAGGAAACAGTAGCCCGCCCCAACAGGCCCAAATACAGCCTGACATGCTCGCCCCAGTGATGAGGTTCTTTGTCCATGCCACTTTGTGAATATACAACACAAAGGATCCCTTGGCAGTGGGGTCATGAGATCGCTTTTAAAAACCTTCATGCAGTCATGATTCTCCCACCTCTCCCTCACAAAACCGAAGCATAAACACCCTCACACCCATGAACTCCTTCAAAAACTCCCATTTTCCACCAAATCCGGCCTCTATTCCATTCCTATATATAATCCAACTACAATCTACACCAAATCCACACCAAATCTTAGTCTTCAATCACAAAAGCTAGGGTTTTCACTATTCAATTGTAGTTCACAAAGTTAGGGCTCAAAATTCAAATTTGTGCACACATTGGTAGAGAATCACTACTTGTTCAATACCTGCAATGAATTGGACAGTGGGTAAGCTTCTTTTTGGGTTTTAAGAATACTTGGTAGTGTGTGTTCAGTTTGTTAGCATACATTGGTTATATTGGGTTTCACACATGCCAAGTGTTCGAAAAAATGCTTCGATAAAAGGAAATTTGTCGGTGCCTTAGCAGCGAATAAATTTGATTACTTTGCACCTAAGGCATTGACACCAGAGCGTGGGTTGAGGCGTGAGTCATTCGATGGTCAGATGAGGTGCCAAATTCATGAGCAAGGATGGGACTCATTCACAAACCACCCGGACCCAGCGGTGGTAATAGTTGTGAAGGAATTTTATGTGAATGTGGATGACAAGGCACCATTCGTTGCATTCTTCCAAGGAAATCAAGTGCCATTTGGGCCGGAAGAAATAAATGAGTTTTACAATATGCGAGCCCCAACCTTATGCCAGTATATATAATAACGGGATAGCAACCCCGACTACGACCAAATCTTGACTAAAATTTCAAAGTCGGGTATAACGTGGGTTAAGGGCAAGAAAGGAGGGACACTATTTATGAGCAAGGATTTGAGCCTATATGGGAAGATTTGGTATGCCTTCCTCTGTGCGAAGTTGTTTCCATCCACGCATACAAGTGAGGTTACTAAAGAGAAAGTCTTGCTTCTTTACTCAATTGTGAAATACTTCGACATCAACATTGACGAGATTATAAGTTTTTCTATTCGTTACTGTCTGCAAGGCCCATTTTCTGGGGGGTTACCTCACCCATCACTCATTTGCGGACTATGCCGTAAGTCGGGTGTGAGTTGGGCGGCAGATGAGCCAGTGCAGCAACCCCTACATTTACTAGATCAGTGACTCATTGCTCGATACTCGGTTTGGAAAGGAGGCAAGTCACACCCTCGTAGCCTAGGTTTTGTATTTCCTAATGCTCTGGAGGAAGAGGAGGCCGAAATGAGTTCAGAGGATGAGGAGTTTAGGGCAGACGAGATGTCTGAGGGTGCCGAGGAGGTTGCGCCTTGTGCTTCTAGGCCTATTAAATATATGTTTAGCACTTTCGGTTTGAGCACAAGCGCCCATTGATGCAAGAGATGCACTTGAGGATAAAAATCGAAAAGAATAAGCAATAGCAAGCGGGACCATGCTTTTGCCACACAAAATGCCTTTAACATATCCATTGTAATAACCCGATATTTTCTATATAAATAAATAAGAAATTTTGTATAATTTTTTTTTAAAAGGTGGGAATATGTGCCAAGTAATGTGTATGTATATTTGTGATAAATGAAATATATTTATTACCTGAATAATTATTTTTTAAGAATTATTAATCATTATAAATTATATTCAGTATAGTAATTAATTTTGTAGTAGAAATATTTTTATTATTTATTTTCCATGAAAATATGATTATATATTATTTAAATAATATATAAGATGATTATAGATTTATTATAATAATTATTTTATTATATGAATTTATTTCAGACTAATAAAGTAATTATTATAACTTGATTAATAATGTTATATGTGCAAGATAATTCAGATATGGAATCCAAACCCTAATTCTGGGTTTTGACTAAGAAATGAGAATAATAATATAATATTAATTATATTTCAGTGCTATAAATGTGTATTGTATGTGTGTAGACTGATAATTGGTCAATTATAGTGAAACACTAGAAACCCTGGTATTATTGTGCTAAACCCTAATTTAAAACTCAAATTAGAGTACAAAATTGTTATGTAATCGTGATAATGTGATTAACGACCGGAGTTATAGATATTAAACTTAATTAAGAAAACCCTAATTTTTGAAAACCCTAATTAATATTTATAAACCCTAATTTCTATATTTGAAACCCTAATTTTCAAATGGAAAATCCTAATTGCTAAATGGGAAAAACTAATTGTTAATTAGTGAATAATTAAACTTAATTTGAAGTCTAATATAATTAGAAAACCTAAGTTAACTAAGGAATCCTAATTTGGAAATTAAGAAACTAAATTTTCATTTTTAAACGTAATTTCAAAATCCTAGAAAAGTTATCTATTTTTATTTTTTTGTAAACCCTAAGGGTTAAACCATAAGGGTCAAACCCTAAGGGTTGGGAAAATTGACAAGCTTGCCATTAAAATTTTAAGGCTAATGACCACAAAACCCTTTTTGTCACATTCTTGAAATGATTGCTAGCAAATCTTGCCATATCTTGGCAAGTCATCAACCCTAGTCTAGCTAGGAGCTAAAAAAACTTCAGCTCTCAGCCATTATCCCATCCAAATTCATTGCATATGAGTTGTATATAAGGATCAAGAGAGAGAAAGTTCATTATTTACCCCATTTGTACACATATACACATCCTAGACCATCTCTCTCTAAAACCCACGAATTCTATTACTAGATTAGTCCCAAGAACAAGCCTCACTACTTCCATAAACAGATCAGGACCCTAGATTCAAGAATTTATTTGAAAAATGTATAAACCCTAAACGAAATCTGACCTTTGATCATATGTTAGATATTGTGTTTTAATGTTAAAATATGTTGTATGTAGTATATATTGATGATCTGGGTTGCTAGATGTTACATCCATAACATCTAGAGGCTTGGATTTGAAGTTTTTAAAAAAATCTGGAAAATTTTATTTTTGTTGTCTGACAATGAATGTCAGACCTAAGATCTCAGTAATTTTTAATTATGTTATTGTTTTGAAAGTTTGTAGTTGTTGTATGCTATGAGATCTTTGATATGAAACTGGAATCTAGCCCAGATAATGAACAGGTTAAAAGTTATGTCTGGTCAAACCTAGTTGACCAAGCATGACTTTCCAAATCTGGAAAACTCTGATCGTGCCAAGAAGGCTCTGACAAGATCTTCATGGGCTCGGATCTGACAATGGTTTGATGATTTGTTATTGTTATTGTATCTAATCTAGAATATGTTATATATACTACATGTTAAGGCCTTTAGAACGCATAAACTTCTAACTGAATGGATTCAGTGGCCGGTCAAACTAGCCAACTCGATCACGTTCTCTGTTTTCTGGGTAACCCAGAAAACATATGAACGTGTCGTCTGACAAGGTTTGACCGGACGATAATTGGTTATTGTGATGTTTTTATATGTAGTTTAAGTGTTGGATCTCTTCCTTGTCATGCTGTCTACAGACTGCAAGTCTTAAATCTCAAAACCATTACATGAACAACAAGTTGTGGAAGCCCAAATATGGCCAGTCGAACTATTCTTCATTTCTGGGTAACCCAGAAAATGAAGAACACTCTGACTTGACTTATTCGTATTCCTTAGATCTTTCTTATTGCTGATGTTTAGACTTGCCTAGTGATCAAAACTTGTACCATGTTAGGTACTCTAGAAGGCCCGACGTCTAGAACACCCATAACATGAACAGATTGCATGATGTAAGGCCATGAGTATCGTTGACCAGCCACAACTTCACGTTTCTGGGCAGCCCAGAACGTGAAGAACATGTTTGGCAACACTTTTGAGAGCTTAGATCTCTCAGATGCGATACGTGGTGGCCGTGAACTTTATTGATGATGGTAGTATTACATTTATACTACAATCTAGACACTTTAGGCTGACCAGAATACCTTAGGCTCATGGAGAAATGATGGTCAAACGTGACACCTTGCTCACTGACATGCATTTCTGGGTTTCATCAAGAACACTTAAGGCGACGGTTTCTGTCGCTAAAGGATATAGCCACAGTTTTATTAATTTTACATAATTTATTTTCCAAATATTATTTAAAAATAGAAATTAATTATTAAAAAATTCCAAAAATAGTTTTAAAAATTATTTTAAGTTATAAAAATTAACTTTTAATAATTTGACATATTTTTCATAAATATTAATATTTATTTTGATATTATTGATATTTATTTTATTTAATAAAATATTAAATAAATTAATTAAAATGATTTTATTATATTAAAAATCATTTTTAAATAATAATAAGGTATTTAATAATATTTTAAGTTATAAAACATTAGCTTTAATATTTTAAGATAAATTTCATTAATTATTTAATATTAATGATAGTAGATTTATTTATTAATCATATTAAATAAATTAATTAAAAGTGATTTTTAATATTATAAAAATTATTTTAAATGAAAATAAATAGTTTAAAAATATTTTAAGTTATAAAATATAACTTTTAGTATATAAAGGTAAATTTCATTAATAATTTAATATTAATAATATTAGTTTTATTTAATAATTATATTTAATAAATAGTTTAAAAATGGTTTTATTGATTTAAAAATTATTTAAAAAGGAAATAAATGAATTAAAAATATTTTAAGTTATAATTAATGACTTTTAATATTTTTATAAATAATACATTAATACTTAAATTTTAATGATAATTATTTAAAAATGATTTCATTGTTCTAAAATTCATTTAAGGGTAATAAAATGTTTTAAAAATATTTTGAGTTATTATAAATAACTTTAATATTTTCACAGAATTCAGTTTCATTAATAAATTAATAGTAATTAAATATTAATGATAATAGAATTAGTTAGTATTTAAATCATTTGAAAATGATTCCAAAGATTTGAAAATTCATGATAAATTATAATAATTATTTAAAAATTATTATAAGGCTATGAAAAATAATTCGACTGATATTTAAATTATCTAAACGAATATTGAACTACACGATAGAGTCTTAGACTGGATAATTACCCAATAAAGTCATTCGTACATCGAAATGTTTTAGAAATTCATCTGGACTTATATAATTTGACTAGATAAGTGTTTGTTTGTGAATCATGACTGTTAAACTTATGTGACAATGTGATTAGGTTATGTGTTGACTGCAAATAGCAGTACTATGTGATATCATCTATTATTCTAATCGAACGAATGATCTTATTAATAATAAGTTTCGGTATAAAAGAAAAAACTAAGTTGCGTTATTGTAAGCAGCAGCTTAGGCAAGTATCCTATCTTTGCATTTACTTTATGCAATGGATATGTGTAAGCGAATATCAGAACTATTCTTTTTCATTATTCAAATATATTTACCTTTGTTGATGTATAACTAAGTTACTAGATTATAATTTGTTGTACAAGTTCTTTAATTATGTTATTATAGATCAAAATATATATTTTGTTCGTTAATTTCTAAGCATGGTTATACAAGTGACCTTACTTGGATAATTATTGTATTTAATCACATGTTGATGCATACCTATTGATTTCTGGTATGTATACATTAATTAAAAACCGTAAGCTATTTGACCCAGCTAGACACAGATTTAGAAATATCGTTGAACATGATAGAACTTTATTGTATCAAATCGAATTGTTTTGGTTCGGATTCCTAACAAATTATGAACATCCCGAATCTGGGAAACTTTTATGAGCCTAAGGCGGATATGCTGAACGAAAATATCGTTCTTGTATGTAGCATTGATCAATACAGCGCACATTGGGATGATCACCCTCGCGCCCGTAAGTTATGACGGTTTGCGGATGAAGTTATGCTAAACCTTAGGGAAAATTAAAAACAATGTTCATAGTCTGTCAACTAATCTTCATTTATAGTCAGTACGTAGTTTCAAATTTTTGATATAGAATTGATATGTTGTTATTATTGGTTCAACTTACTTCACAACTGTTGATTCGTTGTAGAAGTGTCATTCAAAGAAAATATTTAATCCTTTCAGCTAATATTTATTGTTGCTATTACTTGCTGGGCACTCAAATGCTCATCCTTGCTTAATTTAAATGTTTTCAGCTAAGTGTGAATAACCAGAAGGCTCTGCTAAGAACAAAGGAAAAGGGAAAATTGTTGAATGAGTATTATGCTATATATTATGTAATAGTTTGGTTTTATTAAGATAAGGATGATATTTATTATTATCATGTAATGTAATATAGTAAAGGTTGAGAAACTAGGGATTAGACTCTGATATATGTAAATTAAGTTTGGTATTTATATTATTGTTATTATTATTAGCATTATTTTTGCTCATAGAAATGGTATCGTAAAGCACTAAGTTCGGGTTTCAAGTACCTGAATTTGGTATCATAGCTTTAGGGTTAGAAATCTTAGGTGAGATAGACCTTAGGCTATAACCTTAGAACAGAGGGAAACATTGAAAATAAAAATAACACATATAGAGTTTATAATGAGATCAATTGGATAAATTCATCGTCAAACAAAATAAACGATAACTTATATAAAACTATTATTTGATGTGTGTATATATTATATGCTAATTAGGATAATTTGTGTGTAGATGTCAAGTGGAAAAGGATTAGGATACCCTCGGATCGTAAAGAAGGATCCAATCACCATAATCGAGCTAATATCAAAGTAAATAACTGAAATAAAGGCTCACATTGAAAGCAACCCTGATAAGGTGGTTAGTGCGGAAATGTAGTACCGGATCTAGAAATGGTAGTATAATTGATAGGTTGAGTATAGTTAGAGAATATAAGGTCAAACTCGAGTTTTTAAACTCACATGATTGTGGTAAGTTCCTAAACACATAATGTGTAGTAAGTTTGACGAACTTGGTATAGTTATGTGTTAATAGATTATTGAGGATAATGGGAATATATAGATTACTAAGCAATTGATCCTTAGTGAAGGCGTAAGAAATAAGTAGTATTAGTAGTACTTGAATATGTATGATTCTATGTTGTGTATATGATAGGTATGTTTGTATAAGGTAATATTCTCAACTTTTGTATAAGTTGTGGCAGTGATTCCCGACTTTTGAGTCACAAAGGGATAGTGGATGTTTAAAGCAGTATGTGTTATGCTATATGATGTAGGGTACTATAAATTAGTTGGATGAACATGATTTTATTTAATCAGATAATGCCGCCAAGACAAAAACAAAACTAAAAGGCAGAAGAACCTGTCAACAAAGCTGGAGGACAACCAGACCCGATACAGAATTTTTCGAATATGGTCGCTCAAGCTATGCAGAATGGAATACCAGCCACGGAAATCAGCCAAATAATCGATCGACAATCTTCAAAGACTTCAAGGCATTCAAACCGCCAGGATTTAGAGGATCAACTGACCCTGTAGAAGTGGTTGTGATAGCTAGGGTAACGGAGGGGCAAAAGACAACTTTCGCCACCTATATGATGAAAGGGGAAGCGAATTGTTGGTGGGAGACAAATCAAGCTAGAGCTAGAGAATGGAGTAGTGATGGTAGGATTGGAAAAAGTAAAGGAGATAATTTCGAGAATACCAAAATTAGGCCAGGATGTGGAAAGAAACAGGTTGTGCAGTGTGGAAATTACGGAAGGAATCACTCGGGAGAGTGTCTTAAAGGTAAGTTTGTGTGTTACAAGTGCGGGCATGAGGGCAATATTTCTCCCAACTGCCCCAACTCAAGGATGAACAATGGGTGTTTTTTGTGTCGGTCGATGGAACATAAGGTGAAGGATTGTCCAAAGAGGAGAATTGAGGCGGGGAGTGTAACCACGGGAAAAGGCAGCGGGACTCTGGCGATCACAGGACCGACTTCAACCAATAAACCAACAAAAACAACCGCGAGAGTCTTCAACATGACGGTCCAGGATACTGTGGCAGCTGGGAATGGAACTCCAGGTATTATTCGAATAACTTTTATTTTTGTATATATATATATGATTTTCCTATATATAGCAAATTATATTATAAAGAAATTTGAAGGAGGAATTTGAGCTCTTTTAGAAATCAAAATTTCGTATAATCAGATAGACAAGCTTTATGCTGAATAGTTAAAGTTTAGTTAAATCCAAAATGATCGAGATCTACTTGCAATGATTGTGTATGCTATGTACACTTGTATGTATAAGTTTTAAAACGGTGATTCCGGAGACAGTATCTTTATAAGGGAGGGTGAATGTAATAACCCGATATTTTCTATATAAATAAATAAGAAATTTTGTATAATTTTTTTTAAAAGGTGGGAATATGTGCCAAGTAATGTGTATGTATATTTGTGATAAATGAAAATATATTTATTACCTGAATAATTAAAAATAATTTTTTTTTAAGAATTATTAATCATTATAAATTATATTCTTATAGTAATTAATTTTGTAGTAGAAATGTTTTTATTATTTATTTTCCATGAAAATATGATTATATATTATTTAAATAATATATGAGATGATTATAGATTTATTATAATAATTATTTTATTATATGAATTTATTTCAGACTAATTAAGTAATTATTATAACTTGATTAATAATGTTATATGTGCAAGATAATTAAGATATGGAATCCAAACCCTAATTCTGGGTTTTGACTAAGGAATGAGAATAATAATATAATATTAATTATATTTCAGTGCTATAAATGTGTACTCTATGTGTAGACTGATAATTGGTCAATTATAGTGAAACACTAGAAAACCTGGTAGTACTGTGTTAAACCCTAATTTGAAACTCAAATTAGAGTACAAGATTGTTATGTAATCATTAACGACCAGAGTTATAGATATTAACCTTAATTAGGGAAACCCTAATTTTAGAAAACCCTAATTAATATTTATAAACCCTAATTTGTATATTTGAAATCCTAATTTTCAAATGGAAAATCCTAATTGCTAAATGGGAAAAACTAATTGCTAATTAGTGAATTATTAAATTTAATTTCAAGTCTAATATAATTAGAAAACCTAAGTTAATTAAGGAATCCTAATTTGGAAATTAAGAAACTAAATTTTCGTTTTTAAACCTAATTTCAAAATCCTGGAAAAATTATTTTTTTTTATTTTTTATAAACCAAGGGTCAAACCCTAAAGGAACCCTAAGAGTTAAACCCTAAGGGTTGAAACCACAATTGGACAAGCTTGTTTGCCATTAAAATTTCAAGGCTAATGACCACAATACCCTTTTTATCACATTCTTGAAATGATTGCTAGCAAATCTTGTCATATCTTGGCAAGTCATCAACCCTAGTCTAGCTAGGAGCTAAAAAACTCCAGCTCTCAGCCATTACCCCGTCCAAATTCATTGCATTTGAGTTTTATATAAGGATCAAGAGAGACAAAGTTCATTATTTACCCCATTTATACACATACACACATCCTAGACCATCTCTCTCTAAAACCCACAAATTCTATTACTAAATCAGTACCAAGAACAAGCCTCACTACTTCCATAAACAGATCCGGACCCTATATTCAAGAATTTATTTGAAAAAGGTATAAACCCTAAACGAAATCTGACCTTTGATCATATGTTAGATGTTGTGTTTTAATGTTAAAACATGTTGTAAGTAGTATATATTGATGATTTAGGTTGCTAGATGTTAGATCCATAATATCTAGAGGCTCGGATTTGAAGTTTTAAAAATAATCTGGAAAATTTTATTTTTATTATCTCACATTGAATGTCAAACCTCAGATCTCAGTAATTTTTAATTATTTTTGTGTTTTGAAATTTTGTAGTTGTTGTATGCTATGAGATCTTTGATCTGAAACTTGAATCTAGCCCAGATCATGAACAGGTAAAAATTTATGGCTGGTCAAACCTAGTTGACCGAGCATGACTTTCCAAATCTGGAAAACTCAAATCGTGCCTAGAAGGCTCTGACAAGATCTTCGTGGGCTCAGATCTGACAATGGTTTGATGATCTGTTATTGTTATTGTATCTAATCTATAATATGTTATATATACTACATGTTAAGACCTTTAGAACGCATAAACCTCTAACTGACTGGATTCAGTGGTCGGTCAAATAAGCTAAGTTGATCACGTTCTCTGTTTTCTGGGTAACCCATAAAACATATGAACATGTCGTCTGACAGGGTTTGACCGGACGATAATTGTTGATTGTGATGTTTTTATATGTAGTTTAAGTGATGGATCTCTTTCTTGTCATGTTGTCTACAGACTGGAAGTCTTAAATCTCAAAACCATTACATGAACAACAAGTTGTGGAAGCCCAAATATGGCCAGTCAAACTGTTCTTCATTTCTGGGTAACCCAGAAAATGAAGAACAACTCTGACAGCTTGTTCAGGGCCTTAGATCTTTCTTATTGCTGATGTTTAGACTTGACTAGTGATCAAAACTTGTACCATGTTAGGTACTCTAGAAGGCCCGACGTCTAGACCACCAATAACATGAACATATTGCATGATGTAAGGCCATGAATATCGTTGATCACACTTCATTCAATTTAACCCAAAAACGTGAAGAACATGTCTGTGACACTTTTGAGAGCTTTAGATCTCTCGTTGTGATACGTGGTGGCCATGAACTTGATTGATGATGGTAGTATTACATTTATACTACAATCTAAACACTTTAAAACCGAATACCTTTTAGGCTCATTGAGAAATGATGGTCAAACGTGACACCTTGCTTCAACGACATGCATTTCTAGGTTTCATCAAGAACACTAAAAGCGGACGCTTTACGTACTAAAGGATATAAATGACAGCTTTATTAATTTTATTTAATTTATTTTCCAAAATCATTTAAAAATAGAAATTAATTATTAAAAATTCAAAAATAGTTTTAAAAATTATTTTAAGTTATAAAATTAACTTTTAATAATTTGACATATTTTTCATAAATATTAATATTTATTTGGATATTATTGATATTTATTTTATTTAATAAATACATTAAATAAATTAATTAAAAAAAATGATTTTATTATATTAAAATCATTTTAAATAATAATAAGGTATTTAATAATATTTTAAGTTATAAAACATAACTTTTAATATTTTAAGATAAATTTCATTAATTATTTAATATTAATGATAATAGATTTATTTAGTAATTATATTAAATAAATTAATTAAAAATGATTTTAATATTATAAAAATCATTTTAAATGAAAATAAATAGTTTAAAAATATTTTAAGTTATAAAATATAACTTTTAATATTTAAAGGTAAATTTCATTAATAATTAATATTAATGATATTAGTTTTATTTAATAATTATATTTAATAAATAGTTTAAAAAATGGTTTTATTGATTTAAAAATCATTTAAAAAGAAATAAATGAATTAAAAATATTTTAAGTTATAATTAATGGCTTTTAATATTTTGATAAATAATACATTAATACTTAAATATTAATGATAATTATTTAAAAATGATTTCAATTGTTTTAAAAATCATTTAAGGGTAATAAAAGTGTTTTAAAAATATTTTGAGTTATTATAAATAACTTTAATATTTTGGCAACGGTTTCATTAATAATTTAATATTAAATAAATATTAATGATAATAGAATTAGTTAGTATTTAAATCATTTGAACATGATTCCAGCGTTTCAAAATTCATGATAAATTATAATAATTATTTAAAAATTATTATAAGGCTATGAAAAATAATTCGATTGATATTTAAAATATCTAAACGAATATTGAACTACACGATAGATACTTAGACTCGATAATTACCCAATAAAGCCGTCTGTACACTGAAATGTTTTAGAAATTCATCTAGACTTATATAATTTGACTAGATAAGTGTTTGTTTGTGAATCAATGACTGTTAAACTTTTGTGACAATGCGATTAGGTTATGTGTTGACTGAAAATAGCAGTACTATGTGATATCATATATTATTCTAATCGAACGAATGATCTTATTAATGATAGGTTTCGGTATAAAAGATAAAACTAAGTTACGTTATTGTAAGCAGCAGCTCAGGCAAGTATCATATCTTTGCATTTACTTTATACAATGGACATGTGTAAGTGAATATCAGAACTATTCTTTTTCATTATTCAAATATCTTAAACTTTGTATATACTTCTGCAATGATTCTGTATAAGTAAGTTACTAGATTATTATCTGTTGTACAAGTTCTTTATTTCTGTTATTATAGATCAAAATATATATTCTGTTCGTTAATTTCTAAGCATGGTTATACAAGTGACCTCACTTAGATAATTATTCTATTTAATCACATGTTGATACATACCTATTGATTTCTGTTATGTATACATTAATTAAAAGCCGTCTAAGCTATTTGACCCAGATAGACACAGATTTAGAAATATCGTTGAACATGATAGAAATTTATTGTATCCAACCAAATTATTTTGGTTTGGATTCTCGAGTAAGTATGAACATCCCGAATCTGGGAAACTTTTATGCACCTAAGGCGGATATGCTGAACGAAAATATCGTTCTTGTATGTAGTATTGATCAATACAGGGCACATTGGGATGATCACCCTCGCGCCCATAAGTTATGTCAGTTTACGAATGAAGTTCTGCTAAACCTTAACGAAAATTAAAAACAATGTTCATAGTCCATCGACTGATCTTAATTTATAGTCAGTACGTAGTTTTAAAAATTTGATATAGAATTGATATGTTGTTATTATTGGTTCAGCTTACTTCACAACTATTGATTCGTTGTAGAAGTGTCATTCAAAGAAAAAATTTATTCCTTTCAGCTAATATTTATTGTTGCTATTACTTGTTGGGCACTCAAATGCTCATCCTTGCTTAATTTAAATGTTTTCAGCTAAGTGTGAACAACTAGAAGGCTCTGCTAAGAACAAAGGAAAAGGGAAAGTTTTTGAATGAGTATTATGTTATATATTATGTAATAGTTTGGTTTTATTAAGATAAGGATGCTATTTATTATTATCATGTAATATAATGTAGTAAAGGTTGAGAAACTAGGGATTAGACTCTGATATATATAAATTAAGTTTGGTATTTATATTATTGTTATTATTATTACTATTATTTTCGCTCATAGAAATGGTATCGTAAAGCACTGAGTTCGGGTTTCAAGTACCTGAATTTGGGGGTGTTACATCCATAGTTGAGGCATTCGCTAGATTGAACCCCGCCGCTGCTGATTAGTTCCAGTTCCCCAGTCCACAACCATTGCCTGCTTATGCACCGTTAGATTCAGATGTTAAAAAGGTGCCACCTCCTGCCTAGACGATACAGGGAAGTCCTCTATGCTTTATTGCAATATTGTTAACAATGAGGACATTATTTATTTTAAGTTTGGGGGAGTATGTGCATGTTAGTGTAGTTTTTTGCATTGCATAATTAGTTTATGTTTACATTGCATGTTAGTTGCATCGTTAATATACTAGAGTTTAGTTTTAGTTTTTGTAGTTAAGTTTGTAAATAATAGTCTTTATTTTTTGTTATGAGTTATATATAAAAAATGAAAAATGGAAAATCTCAAAAATAATAGTTAGTCTATTGTTTATTGTGTTGCATTTAGTCAGTATTTGCATGATTCCAGCTTTTAGATGGTTGAAGTTTATTTGGGCCAATGATGAGTTTGGAATTGTGTAGACAATAATGGGTATTGACAGTCAGGACTTAGATGTAATTTCATATCTTGACCTAAATCTTAGCCTATTTGAAACTGGTATAATCAGGATAGCACATAAAAATGACTATGTTAACTGATTGGGTTTAAATTTATACATAATTGACTTCTTAAGGAGAATTTTAGATTTAATGAAAGGAATTCAGTGAATTAGTGGTAAAGGATAAGATTAGGAAAAAACCTAAGTTTGGGGGAAGATTTGTGGGATATATCTAAAAAAAAGAAGAAGAAAAAGTAAGAAGAAAAAAAAGTATAAATAAACATTGTGGCTAGTTTAGTTATGTGGCTTTTTTTACTTGAATAAGTATGCCCGAGGGGATGTCTCTACCCCCAGCACCCTAAAGTCATTTAGTTTGGGAGTCGTTGGTCGAAAGCTCGTTAATAGGTAGCACTAAAAAGCCTTAAAGGACTAGACATTGCACAGTCATGAATAAAAATAAAAGTGAAAAACGGGAAAAAAGAGCGAAAGCCCCCGTAAGTGAATAAGAAAGCCAAATTATCCCATATTTACTTTTAAATATGGTATCTTATGAGTTTTAGTCGGATCTTACTTGTTTACGAATTTCTTGATGTTAAACTATTTTCCTCCTTTAAAGAAGCGTAATATGTGTCTTGTTTGAGTTATAGTGAGTTAACATTGTTATTGAGCACACATGCTGTGACGCCCCCAAAATAGGTATACATCACCTATTCTGAGTCGCCAGATACATGGTACAAAATTCAAATACAATCTTAATTATACAACAGTCGTGCAAAATACGACGACATATATACTGTGAGTTTTAATACAAATATTGTAAAATATATAATACGACAATATTCATACTCAAATTAATACATGTCATATAAAGTACAACAGAAAATATTTCAAGTCTCCAAAGGGACACGAGAAGATTTCTTCATTTTACTGTGGTGCACTTTTGACGCTTTCAGGGTCGGGTTCTCATCACCCTATTGTTGTTCACCAAAATCAGTTATTAAGTGACGTATAAAATACAACACACACATCTTAGGTCCTCAATACAATTATATATTGCATGTCATGTCATAGTAAGGACTACTAATGCTATCATCTGGACCGTCACTCCATTCCCCGACTAGTCCCAGCTATATTCTCATTTCCTGAAAAGAACAATAAAAGAAAGGGTGAGCTCAACTAGCCCAGTAAGAAATATTACGACTAAGATAATGCAAAATAAATTATCATTAGTCTTTAACAATGTTAAACTGATAAAATACAATAGACATCAAGTTTAACTGCAGCGGAACAAGCAATCCGTTAGAAGAGTCAAGTAGAGCATAAAATCTACTATCTTCTATGATTTAAAAAGATTTTCATTGTTTCTTCCATATTTTGGACCTTAGCTCCATGGAACAATATGCTACTGCTGAAACACGGAAGAATTGAAATCTTAGAGCAAAACACTATGTAACTTTATCGCTGAGACTCAGCTTAATAAATAAACCACATCATCCCTGCACCACGGCCAAGGATATTCATGTAATCATCAATGATCATGATTATACCGAATAATCCTTGGTCATAATCATACCAACAACTGTCCACTAATGAACTACAGGCCAATGAGGACTTTTACCACATCATTCGTTACATTACGGTCATAATTATACCTAATAATCCCTGGTCATAATCATACTAAGTCCATCTCTGCACGTAACCCAAAAATGACTTTCATCACAATATACGCATGAAGATGATGACAATAATATAAGCATTAATCAAACGAAAACAAGGATAAATATTAAAGACTTTAAATTTATCCAAATATTAACAATCACTTAATAAACTCATAAGCTTATATTGTTAATTATAACAATATTTTAATCACTTCTTAAACTTATAAATAATTTAATCTAATTGTTTACACTTTACCAAATAATGCATTTAATCATTCAAAAATGTCAGACTCATAAGATTTCATCACCAATGATTAAATCCCTCATCAAAAATCTGCATATACCTTATATAGGATTTTCAAGGCCTAAAATCCTATTTACCAATTCTTCAACTTCATATAACATATTTAACTCATATGTTTGAAACTAAACCATTTTCATGAAAAATTACCAAATCAACTTATTATTTTTCTATCCTTTGTCGAAACATATATACATATATTTTATACACAACAAGTGTTTTTTATAATTTTTCAACTCTCTTAAGTATTTTTCAAAAATCAATTTTTAATTAATTTCTTAAGAAATTAGCTACCTCAAGTTTAACTCTAGAAATTCTCAAATCTTGGCAGGATCTTACACATGTTAACGTGAGCTTCCAGTTTAAATTTCATGGTCATCGGAATTATAGAACTCCGGTTATAGCATTTTTCGTCGAAAAAACCTAAATATTGAAATGGTCATAACTTGCTCATTTTAAGTCGGAATGAGCTCATTTTTGGACAGGAGGTACGTTATACCATATATTTCCATGTCCCAAAAGACCGGAATTTTTCTCACAAACCAAGTAGCTGAAAATGCCCTTTTAAATTTATGGGCAGTAGCTTTTTGGTACTTTGCAGTTTTTGACTCCTTTGCTAAAATCAGTCCACACGAAAATCTACAATACCTTTTCCAGCGATTCAACTTGGATAAGTTAGAAAACTCATAGATCTAACTCTAAAACTTGACCACACTCAAAAATACGAAATATAATAGGAGATATGGTCAATTGAATTTCATGTTCCATTATCACCAAAAATCTGATTTTCAACTCTTTGTGATTTCTAAGAAACTTTCTTGTTTTCACATAATAACCAACATAACTCATCATAACACTTACTAATACTACATATACCCGTGATTTTCATCAGTCCAATACTTTTATTATGACTTTCATCATAATCAACAGTCAAATGCTTATATTATGACTTTGATCATAATCCACGTAAACAGATCATTTTCACAATTTAATAAGGAATGAATACAAATGATCATTCACCATGCATTTGGTAATCCACATAGACATGTTATTCTAACAGAGTAATAAAGAATGGAATAACTGAAGAATTCACCATGTATGCGGTACTTCGCATAGACAGGTTATTCCCAACAGAATAATAAAAAATGGAATAACTGAAGAATTCACCATGCATGAGGTACTTCAGATGACAAAGTTATTCCCAACGTAATAATAAATAATGGAACGGTCATGCGTAAACGCATGAATGTGGATATTCCGGCGAATAATAAAGAACGAAACCAGTCGTCAAGAGAAATTCACACCGATAGGATATTCCAAATGTAATAATAAAGAATGGAATAACAACGAAATCACCATGCTTTATGATAGATCGCATGCATGTGTTATTCCAATGTAATAATAATTAATGGAACTAGGTCGTGTAATAATACGCAAGCGAGGATATTCCAACGAATGATAAAGAATGGAATAATGAAAGAATTTCACTATGTATGCGGATTACATGTATAGGCAGTTATTCCAACATAATAATAAAGAATGGAATAACGAAGTTCTCTTCATGAATACGAAAGAAATAATACCCCTTACGAGTACAACAAATAATATCCCTTACCTTATAAAGAAGAGTACTCCGACGGGTAGGGCGTGGATAAACTTGAAGAAAACTTGCACTACGCTCAAAGCTTCTAAAAATTCTAAAGAAATACGCTCAATATTATAGAAGAAGAATTCTCTGAACTTCTGGTGTGATTTCAATTCTAACTAAGCATCCTATTTATAGGAAAATAGAAAGGATACTATGCAATAAAATATAATATATATATATATATATTTTATTTAAAATCTAATAAAATAATTAACTTTATAAAAGTATTACATTTTTATATAAAAAGATTTTACTATGTAAACACTATGCATAATAAAATATATTATACTCTAATTATTGTCTAATAAAACAAATAACTTTATAAAAGTATTACATTTTTACATAAAAAGATTTTACTATGCAAAACACTATGTAGGCACTATGCAAACACTATGCATAATAAAATATAATATATTCTAATTATTGTCTAATAAAATAAATAACTTTATAAAAGTATTTTGTTTTATATAAAAAAGTTTTTCCGCTTTTATTACATTAATAATACTAATAAAACAAAATTTATATATATAATATATATATAAACTTCCGTGACTTCATTAAAAAACACCTCAATATAATTAACAATATTTATCATCATTATTATAATTCACAATATTAATAGACTAGGTCGTTCCCAGGAAAGAGGGGGCTTTCCAATAAGGATTTCTCCTTATTGGCGCGCAATTAGGTGACCAAACCTCTCATTGGCTGAACTTCTAGACATCGTTAATATTGCAAATAATAATATTAATAATTTTGTTATCTCAATTATTAATTTAATAATATATAAAATGTCGATAATAATTGAATCAAATAACGTGAGATACTATGCAACAATTATTGTAGCAATAATTGAACAAAACTGAGTGACTTCTCACGTAACATCAATAATCAATACCGTGTGCTACTATGCAACCACGCGTATTACTATACTTTTACTACCGAGTAGTTCAACAGTTTTAACGGTAAAACTTCCGCCGTTATTTTCATAAAATATTTTTGTCATTTTTTTAATCCGACAATAATTCCGTTGTGGGGTCCACCAATGATTGTACCGTCGTACGAATATTTCCCGACAAAAAGAATATTCCTCGACCAATCGAATATTATATAACAACTTGCATACTTTGCAAAATTTATAAATATTACCCACAACTATAACATTATCTCAAATCCACACCATAATATTCAAAAAAATATTTCGAGAAAATTAAATCTTTATTCGTAAAATTTGGGGTTTTACACATGCACTATGTCAGTCATAACAAGGATTGATTTGGCGATTAATATGAGGTTATTGACATGTCTTAGAAAGATTTATTGTTAATGTCTATTGTGATTTCTCTTAGGCAACCTGATTAAACTATGTACAGTCTGATAGCTGGATTCGTAGGCATGTAGTTAGTTGCATTGCATTGCATTCTGATGTGCTTGAGGACAAGCATGGTTTAAGTTTGGGGGAATTTGATGAGTGTGTTTCATACCTACGAATTGGATGCCTTTTCGGACTTAAACGGTTGTGAATCCGTCTATTTTTGTATTGTTTTATGCATTTGTGTTATGTTTGTGTGCAGGTTCTGTCTATATTGGCTAAGGCAAGTAGGAAAGTGCAGGCAAAGCAGCAAAAGGCAGTGAGATGCAGGGCATACCCCGCCGGGAATTTATAGGGAAAAGTACCCTATCGAGGTGGTGGTACACGTCACCAACCAAATTTGATACCCCGCTGGAGCGGGGGTTATAAAGAAGGAATAGTCCGCCGGGGCGGGGGTGTGCGACCAAGTTAGAAGAGTTATGATGCAATTTCAATTCTGTTATTACGTATCTTTTGGAACTTTAGACGCGATTGAGACTAAAGAAGCAACATATTCGGTGACAGAAACACAGAGATTATCAACTCTTATAATCATTCATCATCAACAACTAACAAACCCTAGTTTTTGGAGATTTTGGAGGAATCAAAGCAAGGACCGAGGAACACGAAGATTGTAGATTGAATTAAAGAAAATGGTGGTTCTATTTACTGTTTTTCATTATTTAATTTCAGTTTTGTAATTGGGATGTTTATTTCTATGATCTTTTCAGTATTTAATTCATTAGTAATGAATTAAATTATCTTTTTAAGCCAATGATGGATCTTTATGTGTAATGAGGATTTTCATGTTTCAAGTTTAATTCAATGATACTATTTTCAGTTTATCTATTATAATTTGTGTGTAATCTATGAGTTGCTTGATCACCAATTCGTTGTGAACTTGTATGAATTCGAGAGATGAAATAAGGGTTTAAACTTAGTCATAATAGCATGTGTCTGTGATTTCTGCATTTTGATGGGCTTCATAAATTATGTTTAGGATATAGATATACCTATGCATCGCATGTAATCTTATGAGAACTTGGGATTAAACCTTCTTTAATTGTAATTCACATAGAGATATAGTGAATTAGTTAATTAGGATGTTTAGCTTAATTCTATCATCTGTGGATTGAAGTTAATATGGGTATATTGCATCGAGAGATAGTTATATCTACTTTTGTGTTCTTGATTAATGAACTGGAATAATTAATTTGAATAAAAAGGAAGGGTGATAATCTGAGTGAAGCATAAAGTGAAGTTGTAGGCTCAATTCTCCATTATCTGATTAAAATTTATGGCAGTTAATTGCTTTTATTTTATTTTGTTTAGTATTTTTTTCATTAATTTCGTCATTAAATCATTTAGTTAAATAAAAATGAGATAATACAAAGCTGGTAATTTTTAGATTAAAATTGATATTTGTCTCTGTGGGAACGATACTTTATTTATCATTATATTATTTGTTGATCACGTATACTTGCGTGTTGTGCTTAATTAGATTACACCCAACAACATACAATCCAATTCCATTAATTCCTTACATACTAGCTTACGCAATTACTAGAACATAGTAAGAGTACTAAATTACCTCTTATGAGAGCATTTCCTTGCTTAACTTCTTCTTCTGACATGGTTATATCAACTCAATCCCTCTGTGGATTTAATCCTTCAATGATCTTGATCACAATATAAGATAACATAGACTTGTCGAAGGAATTTAGTATGGAATATGGGATGATTGCTTTGGAACCAAGAATTGAGAATGGAGTCTGGGTTTGGTTTTATAGAGGATTTAGCCTTGTTGAGCATGAATTCTAGCTTGGCTTAGTATTAAGTCTATTTCTATAATAAACTCCCATCTCTTGCTTAACTTTACTTAACTCAGCCTTGTTATCTTGCAGCTCACATTTATTACACATGATAATACATATTACATATATTACTTACACCTTCAGTACTTATCGCATATTACATATTACATATATTACTACATAATTCACATTAATCATTATAATGCTATATCCAAAAATCTTTTCCATAAAAATGGAAACCCTACATTAAATAAAAATAATATATTTAATGCTATAATTTGTTTTATTTTAATACACTTTATTTAACGCATACAAGAGTAAATATAGCTTAACATATTAATTACATCACATACATATACATATTATACCGCATATATTCACATAGGCGTTATAATATAATAAATTATTTAATGCAATAAATCTACCTTATTAAAATAATTTAATTTTAAAAATTATTTTAATTTAGTTATTAATGGATACAATAATTTTGTATCCTTTTATCATCTCTTTCCCTTTAATAAATTGCTTACCACAATTTATTTTTGACCAAAACAAATATATAATAATATATTCGCTCATTTCCTTTTCCCTTCTTATAAATTGTTTTATATATAATAATAATATATTTATTATTTTACAAATCATCACATTGCATAGCACATAATCACTTATGCTATCCTATTCACATAACATATTGCATAATAAGAATTTTATATATTTAAATTCTTATTTTAATATTATTCGAAAACTCAAATCGTCACATTCTCCTAATATTTCTTATATGGATACTTTAACTTTATTTGGTGACTTAGAAGAATATGAACATCAATTAAAAAGATATAACAATGAGAAGGAAACCCCTCGAAAGAAAGTTTTAGCTCTTAATGCAGGAAATGAAGAGGAGCTTGATGATGATTTGGATGAGGAAATAACAATGATTTCAAGGAGACTGAAAAGGCTACTACAGAGAAAGAATGTTTTCTATTCAAACAAATTCAAGAAAAAACAAACTGAAGATACATGCTTTGAATACGGACTTCCAAGCCACTTCAAAAAGGATTGCTTTTAGTTAAAGAACAAAGGAAAAATAAGCTACAAGGATAATAAGAAGAACAAAGCCCTATTTACTTGGAGTGATGATGATGAGTCCAAAGTGGAGATTGATGTAAGTGGCGAAATAACTCAAGTATGCTTCATGGGACTTGAAGGTGAATCTAATGAGGTATCTCTTTATAATTATAATCTCTTAAAACAAGAAAATAAAAGATTAAAAATAAAATATCTAAAAGATTTAGTAAATACATTAATGAGTGAAGATGATTCCTTAATAGATGAAAATAAAGAAATTGAAAAAGAATCATCATCTAAATAAGAAAAGATTTTGATTGCTAAAAATGATTACATAGAGAATTATAACAAAATACTTTTCAACAAGGTAAACCATTTAAATAGTGAAGTTAAAAAAATTAACTAATGAAATAAAAATCAGAGATGTATGTATTGATGCCTTTAGTGACGATTCTCATGTTAAAAGTACTCCAACTAATGAACTACAAAAGGAAATAAATTCATTAAAATTGTCACTAGCTAAATTCGTCAAAGGAGTAGAAAACTTAATTGTAATGCTAGGTAACCAAAGACCGAGCTTTGAAAGACAAGGAATTGGATATACTTCAAAATGAAAGAGTGATATGTTAAAATCTAAATCACACTTTAAATTAATTATTTTGCTCTCCTTTCACTACATGTAAAAATTTTGGCACAAAAGGGCACTTAGATGTTAATTGTTTTTTAAATAAAAAGGATAATAAAATTTAAAAGATATAGATTAAAAAAGGTAATATATTTTTGTAACCAACTCAAACAAACCCAAAAAGATATGGCTACCAAAAGGTTAAATTAAATTGTTATTTTCTAGGCCTGTCTCAAGGTAAGAGTACCTCTCAAAAGTGGATTCTTGATAACGGTTGCTCTCGTCACATGTCTGATGACCAATCAAAGTTCTTGGAGTTGTCTCTTAAAAAAAATGGAACGGTCACATTTGGAGGCAATCAAACCTGTAAAATAATTGGAAAAGTTAAAATAGATAATGGGAATGTTAATATTAATAATGTTCATCTTGTCAATGGTCTTGAATTTAATCTCATAAGTGTTTGTCAATTAATGGATAATGGTCATCAAGTTAATTTTGAGAAAAATAAATGTACAATATTTCATGGTAGTAACAATGCTACCCTAGTTGCACAAAGGGAAGAAAATATATATACTCTCGATTATGAGTAATAGGATGAAGAATTATGCCTTTCATCAATACAAGATGAGGCCAATCTATGGCAAAAAAGGATGAGACATGTTCATATGGACTTGATTAAAAAGTTGTCCTCAAAAAATCTCGTGAAAGGTTCGCTAAACATAAATTTTGAAAAGAAAGGATATGTGTTCCACGTCAACTCGGGAAGCAAGAAACACCATCCTTTACTACTAAAAATAATGTATCAACTTCTTTCCCTTCGCAATTACTTCACCTTAATTTGTTTGGACCAGAAAGGAATGTCGATTTAAATGGTAAATTCAATGCATTTGTAATAGTCGATGATTTCTCTAGATATACTTGGGTAATTTTTTTTAAAACTAAAGATGAAGCATTAGAGAATTTGAAAGACTAACAAGAAACTTGGAGAGAAAATATAACCTCAAGCTTATAAAAATTAGAAATGATCATGGGACAACATTTAAAAAAGACTTCATAACATTTTGTGATTAAAAAGGGATTAGCCATGAATTTTCAACACTAAGGACACCTCAACAAAATGGGGTGGTGGAACGAAAGAATAGAACGTTAAAAGAAATAGCTAGAACTTTGCTATAAGAGAGTACGCTTCTAAAGAAATTTTGGGCTGAGGCGGTAAACACATCTTGGTATGTTTTAAATAGAGTACTCATCCGTCTAATTATTTTGAAAACACCTTATGAGTTGTTAAACAATAAAATTCCTAATTTAAGTTATTTCAAAGTATTTGGTTCAAAATATTTTATTTTAAATGTGACGCCCCCAAATCTTGGTTACCTAACTTCCGAGTTTGGTGCTCACGATCCATCATATAAATAACATCTAACTATCCATTTATTTATGAATATAAACATATATATCATTAATACATTATCCCTTAGTTTTCTAACCGTGACATAACAAACGTACCCTTAGATATACAAAAAGGGTTATACATAACAACATAATTAAATAATGTTCATAATATCTACTCCTGCAATTTGCCTTTTCCCTTGTCGTTCTCCGACCCTCCTGCTACTTCTTTCTTAGCTAAAATATTATATTTAAGTAAGGGTGAGTAACAAGTTTGCTTCGCAAGTTAAAACATGCAATAAAGTATAGGAATCAAGAATATTAGAGTCTAGATTCAACAGAACTTCAACAATGTTCAAAGAACTTTGAATTACATGAATAAATCATTAATCAATAACAAAACTTTATTGTATTTCATGCTAAACAACAATTCAGTGATGGAAGAGTAAAACTCTTTCGAAGTTTCAACAATGTTCAATCAATTATCAATAGATGATCGTACCGAATAAAAAAGTGGATTATTTGCTAGATTTTATGCTGAGAGATCCAAATGGATCATGAACCGATCGAGTAATTAATAGTTATTTAAAGCTAAAATTACCTAGGTGTATCAGATAACCATAAAGATTAAATTATACCCCTCCGCAAGTACATAAAGTGATCAGGTTCATTGTACCCAATATTATGCATAATACTCAAGCTCGCGCAACAGTCGTATATCAGACCACAAAGTCCCCTTTTATATAAAGGTTGCTAATCTTGTCTTACAACAGGAATTCGTATCACAACAATATAGTTTAGATTTAAAGAAACACTATGATTTCAACATCTAATATCTATCTCGATCTAGCTGAAATAATTTTCATTGATCTTTTAATAACAATTGAATTAGAACTTATCAAATTTCAATAAATATTTGTCTCGCCAAAACAATTAGGTAAGACATAGCTCACAAACTATTCAATAATAGACAGAAATCAACTGCACTATTTGCAATCAACAATAATACCTATAGATGCGAATAACCAATAATAGTTATTCGCCAGTCACACTTTCAAAATTTTAAACTCAGTTTAAATTAATGAACTTGCACTAACTGCGAATTATCAATAATAAATCTCAGAGGTGGAATAATAAGCAATAATTACCCACTACTATATTTGAAAAGTAATAACTCGAGATTGAGTTAAAGAAATTTGCCTTGGTCGGTGACTACTGCTACATAATATAACTTAGTTGTGTTTGAAAGACCTATAATCAATAATATCGGTCTCACAATTAGCATAACACATATCACAACATAAAACACTATCATTTAAAGTCACTATATCACTTAGACGCATAATCACGTAGTCACAACAGTGTTTATAGCCTCCACAAACACTTATTGGGTCTATCTAGTTCAGTCTGGTTGGACTTCAATCTTAATTCTATGTCTTGATTACCCTATCCGACAAATAACAAGTTTATTGTCAATCAAACTCGGTCTCAAAGCTTCAATATTAATTTAGATAATTAAAATATCATTCATAATATTTTTCGGAAGCTTATAATATTATATTTATAATAATTTTTCAAACACTGGAATTATTTTTAAATGATTTAAATACTGAATAATCTCATTATCATTAATATTTAAATAATATTAAAATATTAATGAAATACATGTCAAAATATCAAAGTTATTTATAATAACTCAAAATATATTTAAAACACTAATATTCCCTTAAATGATTTTTAAAATATTTAAAATTATTTTTAACTTATTACCATTAATATTCAAATATTAATGTATTTTTCATCAAAATATTAAAAGTCATTTATCATCCCTTAAAATATTTTTAAATCATTTATATCATTTTTAAATAATTTTAAATCAATAAAACTATTTTTAAATCATTTATTTAATATAATTATTAAATAAATCTAATATCATTAATATCAAATTATTAATAAAATATACCTCAAAATATTAAAAGTCATATTTTATAACTTCAAATATTTTTAAACACTTTATAATCATTTAAAATAATTTTTATATAATAAATCATTTTAACTAATTTATTTAATACATTTATTAATATAAATTTAATATCATTAATATTCAAATAAATAAAAATATTAATGAAAAATATGTCAAATTATCAAAAGTTAATTTTTTGAACTTAAAATAATTTTTAAAACTCACTTTGGAATTTTTAGAAATTAATTTCTATTTTTAACTATTTAGTGGAAATTGATATAATTAATTTTAATAAAACCGTCGCTAAAGCCTTTAGCGACAGAAACTGTCACTATAGGTGTTCTCGAGCCTCAAGAACACTTAAAGTCAGTCTCAAGGTGCTATGTTTGACCACCTTCAATTCACTGCTCATGATGTTTCTGGGCTTGCTAAGGTACTGATAATGTAGTATTGATGTAATATTACATGTATCAACAACAATCAGGGTCATACTACATCACACCATGAAGATCTAAGGCTTTAAACTAACTGTCAGACCTATCCTGGGTTTTTTGAGTTACCCAAAAACCCAGACAGTTCTTAGTAGGCACTTTGCAACTTGATTATCTTCGTTTCTAGACAATGATTTGGTGTTTAAATGGTCCAATCTGGTAGTCCTCATGTTAAAGAACAAATATACTACACTAGGTTAATCTAACTTCATCACAATCACAAGATCTGAGCCGGTCAAACCTTGTCAGAAACTGTGTTCTTCAACTTTCTGGAAATTCCAGAAAACTCAAAGTCATACTCGGTCAACCTAGTTTGACTGCCCACTACTTTAAATTTGTTTGTTATTTATGTGATCTAAGGCCATGAATATATAGTCCATATAACAGAGTATAACTTTGATACACAAACATATTCAAATCATATAACATCTAACAGATATAAGCTCAACAAAATCTTGTCAGACCTTCTTGGGTATTTTCTAGGTTACCTAGAAACACAAAGTTATGGTCGGTCAACCCACTTTGACCATCAATATCTTGGAATTTGGACATGCTATGGTCATGATTCCACTTTCAGATCACTCCCCTCATAGCATATTATAAGTCTATTACACCAAACAAGATAAATAATAAACAGATTTAGATCTATGGCCTCTGACATTCGGTTGTAAAGCCATAGAACTAGGGTTCTTGACAGTTTTTTAAAATTTGATTTTTGAGCACTTTGATGTTATGGATCTATAATATAACATAATGGATCACTAAATAACATCTTATAACATAAATTTAAACACATAAACACAACTTTTATCTTAGCATACAAGATTAAACATAGGTTAGGGTTTATACCTCTATTTGAAGAATATTTAATCCTATCTTCCTTAACTGATCTTGGGGTGTTAGGAACCGTACTAAGGACTGAATTACTTAAGGATTTCATGGCTTGAGAGTGAGAAAAGTTTGGCTAAGTGTTTGAGATACAAATGAGCTAACCTTAGTCTTTTCTCTCTCTTTAATCTCTCATACTTGATGCAATGTATTTGGATGTTCCAAGGTGGCACATAATATCTGATTTGGTCTAGATTTTTAAGCACATGGTGATATACAACACGGTGAGTCACTAGATTTAACATATCACCTAACTTAAAAGTTAAGTAAAGGGTATTTTGGTCCTTTCGCCTCCAAAAGGGTATTTTGGTAATTTCTCACATGATTTAAGGGTAGTCTAGTCAATTGACATAATTTCTTTTTAATATTAACACTTAGGGTTTGATAATCACACTTAGGGTTTGCTAATTAGGGTTTAGGGTTTCCAAAAATACAATTAGGGTTCCTAACTGTTCGTTAGGATTTCTTAACTATAGATTAAGGTTTCTAATCCACATTAGTGTTTACTAAGGTTATACATTATCTTATCAAACTTTGATCATTAATTCTATTCTGTACAAATACATACTCAGAGATATAATTACAATCACTGTATTAACTATCGAATCCCTATCCGTAATTAGGGTTAGGGTTTTCATCAATTGTTTTACCTAACCTCACACATATTACTTAGTCAATAAATAGTTTGACCATCTTGCTAAGCTCGTATAATAGATACTCAGCACAATATTGATAATCAATATCAATATTAAATAAAAAAAATATTCGTAAAAATTGAATTCATTAAAATTCTGGGTCCTCACATTAAATACAAGTGATAACTTAGAAAAATTTGATGCTAGATCTTGTGAAGGAATTCTTATCGTTTATTCTGAAAATAGTAAAGCTTATTGTGTATTCAATATTAAAAAATCTTGTATTGAAGAATCTATTCATATCATATTTAATGAAATTAACAATGATCTTTCGAAAGAAAGAGATGAGGATGTAGGAAATTTGGAAACTGTCGCAAATCCAGCAAACTATAAAGAACAAATAAGCAGGCCGAATGAGCAGATTCAACAAACTGTATTAAACAATTAGCAAGAACATGCATCAGAATTATCACAAAGCATTGAGGAACCTATTCAGGCATAATCTAATCAACAAGAAGAGATAATCCACGTAATCCAAATGAAAGTAGTATGCACGTAAGTCAATCATATTTGATATGATGTTGCATATACTTTGTAATATTTTTTGTTTATTAATAAAAGAATTAATTTATTAAAGACATTTTACTTTATCTACATGGTATTGTTATATTAAATGTCATAAATCCATAGTTTTGAGCAATGCTTTTAGAATAATGATGATGATCATGCTAATGAAATCTAAATTCTAGATAGCTTACAAACTAAAATAGTTTCTTGTTTGCCTAAATCTATACTAGCAAAATACTAAAGTATACGCAGAACTGAATTCACTAATCACTAACTACCAAGAACTGAATTCAGATAAAAAGGCTTAAGATTACAAATTCTCTTGATGATTCACTCTAATGTCAATACTTCTTGTTGAATTATATCAGTTAATAAGGATTGTTAACTAATAACTCATTATGATTTATAAACACCTTCTGATGATTTATAAATAACTCTTCTTAAATCCAATAGATTAGAATTTAAAAAATCACTCTAATTAATCAACCCATTATATTCCTAATTGAATTGGAATTAACAAGAATTTCACGCACAAGTTCTCAATTTGATCACATAAGGCATACATGCATATTTCTATCCTATACACAAATTACAAATTCTATCTCATGCAAAAATCATACTCTTATGCAATTATATCCCGGTCTAAACCTATAATCCATCTTCCAATTTTGTATAGATTACCACACTAATTGTTGATCAGGAAATTAATCAATTGAAAGCAAGATATAATAGATAATCTCAAATAATCAATAATAATCAACAAGAAGTAAGTCAATTAAAGCTACTCATCAAGTTCCATTGCAATCTTAAATAAAATTTAGTTCATAACTGAATTAAAAACCATAATCCACAAGTAAACCATCATCCAAGAATTACAAATTAAAAAGATAAAAGGAAAAAGGAAAAACTCTTTTGAAGCAATCCTTGATATCCTCCTTAGCCTTTTAAGTTGATATTCCTTCGTGACAAGTGTTCTTGCTTTAAGCCTCTCCAATCCTTCTTTAATTCTAGGGTTAACAAAAAGTATCCAAGATCTCCTTATTCTATGCATCACATCATGTATTTATATGTTACAAGTCAAATCCCTAGTTTAGGAGGAAACCCAATCCAATTTGGAGTTAAAAAAAATTCAAGAACGCATCAAAATTAAGTCAGGTCATGACCCGAGCACTACAACACCACTCACAGTATTCCCACACTAATTCCTTGCATGGATGGCGCTGTCGCGCCATAATAGTACTAAGAAATGGCGCTGCCGCGCCAGCCAGTTTTCTACGGTGACGTCTTTTGGTAAAATGGCCATAACTTTTGATTTGGGATGAGTTACGAGGCTTGTCACCTGTCAAATCGAAGATTTCGACGAGATCGACAACTTTCATTTTTTGAGAATTGAGAGATACTGTGACAACCCAGAAAATTGGATTGTCCATAATTTAAGATTTAAAGAATTAGTTATTAATAAAATGAATTTTTATTAATAATATTATGTGCTATGTGTTTTAATCGTTCTAGAACCTAGGATGATTATAATACGGGAGGATTCTAGCTACGAGCTAGATTTAACGAGTAAGAATTTTAAAGACGAAAATAAAAAATTTCCGGGAGCAAAAATATTTCTGAGGAAAAAGACGAAATATGCACTATTCACCCGACGAAACCCTAAGGGTTGGGGTTTGAATAACCTAAGCCTTTTCGAGAGTTCGGTATCTCGAAATGACATTCCGTTGAAGGATTTGACGATAATATATCGTGAAAAGTTAAGTAAGTCGATAAAAGTTTTTCTCAAAAAACGTGCAGAAATCGGACGAAATAAAAATGACAAAAAGTATTGTTATGTACTTTTCATTCGTTTAACTACGTTAGGAGAAAACATGAAGGAAAACGCTTAACATCAAATTCAGTTTTTCGAAGATTCGAAGAATGCGTAAAAGTTAATTGGTTAAGGAAAGACGAAATATCCAAAAATATTTGGATTTCGAGAATCGCAGTTTTTGAACTATCGGACGAATTCCGTAAGACGGAAGCATGAAGCTTCATGAATAGTAAGGAGGTGTGAATAGTAACTTTGGGGCAAATGACTATTTTGCCCCTAGCCTTGGTTTTCTATAAAAGGAGAGCTTAAGCTCATTTGTTGGTTAATGAAAAATTCACCAACACTTGAGAGAGAGAGAGAAGTCGAATGAGGAGGAAAAGGAAGACGAAAAGCTAGCCCGAGTGCAAATTTTGTCCAACGAAAGAAGATTAAAGGAGAAAAGTAATCCAAAACCTAGTTCAATATAAATTTTCTTTAAGTTTTCTATGTTAGAAACATAGCTTAATGAAAATAGAAGTAAAGGATGTTAAGAATGATTTCATCTTGTTGAAATCACGAGAAAATGAAGAAATAAGAATTAGAAGTTTAGTTTATAAATTTCTTAAGGATGTATGACTTTTGTAATGAATTTGAGGGATCCGAATGAATCATATGAACGATTCGGTGAAATAAGTAAGGAATGGTGTTTTATAACATCGAATTCCAAGAAAAAGTGAAATCGTAATAAAAATATCGATTAAAAATGAAGAACACGAAGAACGTTATTGATGGACAAATTTAAAACCATCTTAGTATAACTTGTTGTTGATGGACAAGTTTAAAACCATTGTGTATAAGTTAGATACTTATTGATTGGTTAGGAACGGTTGAAACATTTATGAAGAATGGATTGAACATAGCTATAACGAAGTTATGGCAAAAATTTCGTAAAAGACGAACGAGAAGTAGAAAGTATGTAAATGAAACCAAATATGTAGGGTTTCATAAGAAAGTAAGAAAACATAGGAAACGTGAGTCGTGGACTCCAGAATGAATAAGTTCCGAGTTCGGATGACCGAATTACGGATGAATGAATGAAAAACATAAAACAAACGAAGGATGAAGATTAAGCCAATCGAACAGCATGTTAACGGATTTAAAATGAATTTCTATCCAGAGGAAGTTGAAGTACGTAAGATAAGGAAGAGAATGACTTTGGAACGACCTCGTTCTGAGTTATAACAAATAAGTTATGAGATTGTGAAGTAAGCGTCTCAAAATAGTGCAACACTTCGAAATTTTTTCCATGTTTTAGGCTTGGCGTTGCAGCGCCAACCATGCCTTGGGAGGCGGTGCCATAGCGCTTCTTGGAAGGAACATATTCTTTGAGTGGCTCTACAAAGATGAGGAGAAAGAAGGAACCGGTGTCAGAGTCACAGATGAGCAAGGCCCAAGGCCGATGATGAGCTTTTAATTACTCAAATCCTGGGGAAAGTGTAAGGAAAGCTAATGAACGTGTAGTTCATCGAATGTAATGCTTAATCAAGTCTCAGCATACAACGAATCGTATAGCTTCGACAGTAAGAAAGAGTAATGAACATGGGGTTTATGTAATGGATAACGAAAGTAGTAAGTAAGATATGAATTATCAAGAAAGCAGTAATGAACGGTAACAAGATTAATGAAAGTCCGAGTATGAGTCGAATGGAGAATGTTAGAATGAAATTTAAGCGTTAAAACACTTTAACCGACCAATACTCTGCAATTTGTTTCTCAAACTGCCACAAAGTAACATCTCTTTCCCAACTCGCGTCTACCTCGTCTTCCCATTTCCAATGCACCAAGTAGTCTGTCCTTCGATTTTTCTTGCTTATACCTTCAGTCTTATGAGCCAAAATCTTCTCGACATCCTTATCAAACTATTTTCTAATCACTGGCGAAACCCTCTTAGCTTGCTTTCTGCCAGCATCAAGCAACTCTTGCTGGAACGGCTTGAGGTAACTCACATGGAACGTAGGATGTACCTTCAATCTGTCAAGAAGTTTCAGTTTGTAAGCCACAGCCCCAACTTTCTTTAGCACTTCGAATGGGCCATCATACATGGGAACCAATCCCCTATGCACTGCCTTACTACTGATTTTCTTCCAAATCTGAGGTGTTAACTTCAGTAACACCATGTCTCCCACTTTAAACTCCAGCGGCCTTCGATGTGCATCCGCATATTTTTTCATCCTTCTCACTGCCTTGCTTAGGTTGTCTCGTGCCTCTTCAAGCAACTTTATTCTAGCCCTTGCATAACGATAGGCAGCAGGATAATTTCCTCCCGTACGATGCACTGCCACATCATTTGGAATCCTTGGCTGAAAACCCATACTCAGCTCAAAGGGACTCATACCCGTTGTAGAAGATTGATGCAAGATGTAGCAAAATTACGCTGGTTCGAGTAACTCCAGCCAATTCTTTTGACTTGCAGTCACATAATGTCGCAGATATTCCTCAAGCAGCTGATTCATTCTTTCAGTCTGACCATCTGTTTGTGGATGGTTCGTCGTACTGAATTTTAATTCTGACCCAACCAAGCCAAACAGAACGGTCCAAAAGCTGTCCGTGAACCGTGTATCTTGATCACTTATAATATCTTCTAGAAACCCAAAGTACTTCACCACGTTTTTGAAAAATAATCCAGCAGCCACATCTGTTGTGCAAGCATGAGGTGCTGGGATGAACACCGCATACTTGGAAAATCGATTAACCACCACAAAAATTGATCTCAGTCCATCAACCTTCGGCAAACCAGAAATGAAGTCTATTGACACTGATTGCCAAGGTCTGTCAGGAATGGGAAGAGGCTGCAATAGGCCTGCTTCACTCTTTTTCTCAAGTTTGTCTACTTGGCACACGAGACAAGACTTGACATACACCTCCACGTCGTTCTCCATCTTGGGCCAGTAGTATGAGCGAGATAGCAACGCCAACATTCTTTCTATGCCTGGGTGACCAGCCCATTTTGTATCGTGCATCTCATGCATGATCTGTCTCCTCAAACCCCCTCCACTAGGTACATACAACCTACTGCCCTTTGCATATAACAAATCATCTTCAATCCAATATCCTCGAACTAGACCTTCTTGTACTTGCGTCCGAAGTTTTTGGTAAACATCATCATTTAGGGACTGTTCTTTGATCTTGTCCAGGTACTCGGCCTCAACCACAATGAGAGCAGCAACGAAATCCTGGATAACTTTTTGACTTAATGCATCAGCCACCGAATTTTGCAAGCCCGGCTTATGTACCCACGCAAAATCAAATTCTGCCAAGAACTCCCACTAACGCGTACGCTTGAAGTCGACTTTTTCTGAGTTTTGAAGTAGGTGTTGGCAACATTGTCAGTCACCACCACAAACTTCGTGCCCAATAAATAATGCTTCCACGTCTCCAAACAATGCACCACTGCAGTCATTTTTTTCTCGTGAGTACTGTACCGCTGCTCAGCATCCTTCAACTTCCAACTCTCATAGGCATCTGGGTGACCATCTTGTACTAGTACTCCGCCAATAGCTCTATCTGATGCATTAGTGTGTGCCTCAAAAGGAATTTCAAAGTCTGGGAGTCTTAGCACCGGCTCAGACGACACTGCCACTTTCAAATTGTCAAATGCCTCTTGACACCCCACTGACCAATCCCAGTTACAATCCTTTTTCAGCAAATTAGTTAAAAGAGCCACCTTTTTTTAGTAGCCCTTAATGAACTTTCTGTAATAGTTCGCCAGTCCCAAAAATGATCTTAAATCAGCAACTTTCGTAGGAGCAGTCCATTCAACAATGGCTTGGACTTTCCTCTCGTCCATTCTGACATGTCCTTAGCTAATCCAGTGCCCACGGAACATTACTTCTACCCTACAAAACTCACACTTCTCTTTTTTGACATATAATTGATATTCCCTCAGTTTTTGAAATACCAATCTTAGATGTTCCACATGACCATCTAGTGTTTCGCTATACACCACTATATCATCTAGATAAACAACAACAAATCTATCTAGATACTCATAAAACACATCACTCATAAGATTACAGAATGTAGCAGGGGCATTGGTTAAGCCAAACGGCATTACAAGGAATTCGTACGAACCATACCTTGTCACACAAGTTGTTTTGGCTTCATCACCAGCAGCAATCCTCACTTGCCAATACCCAGCTCTCAAGTCCAACTTCATAAAGTATTTGGCTCGGGACAAACGATCAAATAAGTCAGAGACATTAGGAATAGGGTACTTATTTTTGATAGTCGCCTTATTCAATGCCCTGTAGTCCATGCACATCCTCATCGAGCCATCTTGTTTCTTTTGAAACAACACAGGTGCACCATAAGGAGCCTTGGAGGGTCACAGAAAGCTAGATTCTAGCAACTCTATCAATTGTTTTCTCAACTCTACCAACTCAGAAGGCGCCATCCTATAAGGGGCTTGAGCAGGGGGTCTTGCACCCGGATCCAACTCAATCTTATGATCAACAGCACGCCTTGGAGGAAGGGTCTTTGGTAGTTCTGGAGGCATTACATCCTTGAAATCATCCAGCAACTTAGCAACAACATCTGGCACCTCTTGGGCTACACCAGGCTTGATCTCGATCAAAGCACACAAGTATGTTTCTTCGCCTCTTTTAAGCCCAGACTCAAGCTGCACCGCAGACAATAAACCAGTCTTCTATTTGCCCTCTCCAAATTTGGGTATATAGCATTCACAAATCCTGACATCTTCTCATCTGTGATCATCAATCCACCAAGATGAGGCATCACCATACATTTAGCCGACATCAGAAATTCCATTCCTATGATGAGATCAAAATCATCCAAAGGAACAGCCATCAAGCTGCACTTTCCTTCCCACGGGCCAAACTTCAAATCCGCCACCGTTATGCCACGAATTGGTCTGGCCTCAGAATTCATAGCCTTCATCTTACTCGCGTTCTCTTGCAAGTTCAACTTCAGTTTGTCCACTTCCCTTTCTGCAACGAAGTTGTTGGTAGCACCAGTATCTACCATGGCCAACACTTCCTAGCCATTAACAACCACTGACACATACATTAGTCCACGTGGAGTGGGTGTCTTTTCCTTTTGGGTCTGTAAAGCACCCAAACAGTTGCAAGGGGCTCATTCTTGGACCATCTGACGTTCCTTCATCATTCGAGTCATTTGCAATCAAGGCATTCACCTTCTTTTTCTTTGGGCATTCCCTCATCCGATGGGGACCTCCACATATGAAGCAACCTTTGCTCTTGTTGTCCTTGGACTGTCCATCACTTTTAGGCTTGGACTGCTTGTCACCACCTTTCTTGAAATTCTTGTCCTTCTTGCCATCTTTAGAACCGCCCTTTTCTTTCTTACCCATCTGCTTCTTCTTACCATCAGCAGCATTAGGGCCAAAATATTTATAGTCTACTAGACTATCAGCCGCTGCAATTGCTGTAGGCAAGTCTTTGACACCTTTTCTACGCAACTCAATCTGCGCCCACTGTTGTAAACCCGACATGAAATTAAACAATTTATCTTCCTCAGACATGTTCTTGATGTCCAACATCAAAGAACTAAACTCCTTCACATACTCCCGAACAGATCCTATCCTTCACATACTCCTGAACAGATCCTATTTGTTTCAAGTGCTTCAAGGTATCTCTTGCCAGCCACGAAGTATTAACAGGTAGGAACTGATCCTTCAATTCCTTCTTGAGAACTTCCCACGTCTCAATCTTTGGCCTGCCCGCACGCACATCATCCTCAGTCCGAGTTCGCCACCAAAGTTTTGCATCCTCCGTCAAGTACATGCTTGTAATTGTTACCTTTTCTCGGTCTAAGATATGGGCAGCCATGAAATATTGCTCCATGTCCCATAAGAAATTTTCCAATTCCTTGGCATTTCGACTGCCACCAAAGATTTAGGTTCAGGGACTCGCAACTTTGAATGGTGTCCATCTCCGCTCGCTGGACCACCAGCCAAAACACGTTTGACTAGTGCCATGTCTTCAGACATTCTTTCGAATCGTTCAGAAACATCGAGGGTCCGATTTGTGACAGCCAACACGTCAAGAGCCATGTCGTCCAACTTCTTGTTGAACTCCACGACTTGTTCAGCAACTTCAGCACGAAGGTTCTCTAAGAGAGCAGATGATGCTCTGAACTGGTCCGCCAGCGAACCTTCTTCACCAACCAATCGTGTGCCCACATAAGTTTCCAGCACCTGCAACTTCTCTTGCAGTTCATTGATCCGAATAGTATTGTTTGTCATCGTTCTCTAACGAAGCTCTAATACCAATTGTCACAGGGTGCACAATCTGACACTATTTTTTTTCGCGTCTATGTCCTCCTTGTGATGATGCACCGGTTACCAACCATCGAAGAACTTGTCAATCACTCAAAGCACAACTGCTGTTTATACAAGCCACGCACCAAGCATACATGCGGTGTTTACAGGATAATGTCCCAACCTTTTATTGCTCACTCGATAACAAGGATTACAATATATGACTAAGGGCTCGCAGCTACACTTGCTCGAAAGATCTCACATGCCTTGCTAAGCCCTTGGCTACACATATAAATACACATTAGGCTACAGATTGACATCCCCAATCTGCTAGGACATTCGAAACGATAGAAATCAACATTTTGAATCAAAGAATCGCCGCCAATGCCCCACTAGCAGATGTGTGTGCCCGTGATGTCCAATCGCTCCATCAATCGCTCCTCAACTACCCACAAGGATATGCGCGCCCATGATGTCTGTTGTCCATCAACCGCCCACCAAAGAGTGTTAGGCGCCCATGATGTCTGTTGCCGGTGGAGACATGTCGATCATGTGCATGGAGGTTCTTCTTAGCATCGCCCTTCAGTTGGGTCATGCTCCAGTCATCCAATCCAAAACTGCCCATAGTGTCAGCCCACCATTTTGATGTCTTTCACTCACTAGTGTCAGCCCACATTGTTGTTGTCTCAGTCCACGAAGTTGCCCAATCATGTTGCCCAACCATGTTGCCACAAGATGCTGTCCATTTGGTCCACGAATTTCCAACTAGCCTAGCACTTGCCCAAGGTTTGTTGTGCACGTCCGACCGCGTGCGTCATCATCATGCATTACGCCTTGTTGCATCTTTGAGCTCGCCCGTACCATGCTTTGACATGCTAAAGTATGCTTTATGCCATGCCCAACCGATAACACGCTTCAATGAACGTTCTTGCTTGTTCATGCCTAGCCCATGAACAAGTCTTTGATCGATCCAAGCCTCCCAATCCTATGTTAGACATTGTTGTAGGGGAACCCAACAATGTCCCAACGTCCAGCACTCATCGCCCATGGCACCTACCCATGGTCCCGGGTGACCTTCACGGAGAACCCCCCCTATAGTAACACTTATGAAAATTTCCAAACTGTCAGCACTAGACATCAGACCTGTCTGAGGAAGCATAATGCAAACCATGTAGATTTGCTAGTTTTCTGACATAGCCCATTTGCTGCACAATGACCCAACTTGTCGCTAGTGTAAGCCTCTATCTTTGCTAACGCTGCTCATTGCTTCAAATGACTAAGTGTCATGAAGGTTTGCCAACCATGTCATACTAACGCCCTTGGTCGCCGATTTACACTTATTTATCGCATACATCGCACACATGCATACACACACCTTGCCCCACAAATAAGTGTCAAAGCTTGGCTTGACATGCTATCTAAGCATCCCGCATGCCAAGCTCATGTCAGGGCTAACAGTTGGAGGTAATTAGAGTTTGGGGTGAGCAGAAATTAAGGATTTGGATTTGCCTTTATTGGGTTAGTGGTTTTCTTTTTCTATTTTTTTTTTTTTATTTATATTTGCCTTTTTTTAATTAATGAAAAGGCTAATATGCCCTTTTGTACAAAGAAATTTTAACAATCCACTAATGAAATCGGAGTTTCCGTTTAAATTGGACGAATTTTACCAAGACTAAAGAATTTAAAAAGTAAACAGACCAAAATCATTATAAAAAAAAATTGTTTGGGGACCAAACGTGAAAATGACTAAATTTAGGGACAACCAAAGAGGATATCCCTAAAAACTTTGATGATCATGTTTCTCCATGCATTTACTTTGACAAACAAAAAATAATACCTACTATCACATAAAAGTATCACATAATGCTCACATATTGCATAGGGTGACTCTACTTTTATGTGATAGAAACATTATTATTTGACAAATCAAAATGGTCAAAGCCAACTATTTAATTGCCAACAAAAACTCAAGCCAATCCAACAAAATTAATCACCCAGAAGCACAATATTTATTCTGGATTTACTTGGGATTAAGAGAATAATAATCAAATCAAATCAAATGCAGCACAACTTGATGCTTTTTACACTACAGACCACTTTTTAAATGACAAGATGAAAAATCTAGCCTAATTTCAAAAAGAATACGAAAAAAAAATGGCCTTTCTATAGTTCAATTCTGCTACTCCCCTATGACATCTCTCTAAACCTGGCTAGAGCTTTCTTCTGAATAAGGGTCCGATAACTATCGCCAGCTTGCACTTCAAGGCTAGGATCCAACTTCTTTGGTTGACTCCCTAACCCTGCTCTTTTCTCAATGGCTTGTGCTTGGACAGGCTCAACCATGCCGCTCCCATCCTTCCCCAAACCCTGCACATTGAACAAATACACACCAAAAGCAAAAAATTCCCAAATGCAAAGTCAGATACTGCAAGACAAGGAATTTCCAACCTGCCAATGATTTATTGTTCACATTAGAAAGCTCGATCATATAATCACCGGTACAAGATACCGGCAGAAACAGAGATTAGAGGAAACAAGCAACACTAATTGCAACAACAGATCCACCAGAGAGAGAGAAATGGCAAATTAATACAAGTTTGTTTTTGTAAATACAGTAATTAAATAGCTTTTCGTAAATACAGTAATTAAATAGCTTTTCATAAATACATCAACACAGAACTAATACGAGTGCAAGAGTGGAAATGTTACCAAGCCTTCTTGCCAGCCCATGCTGCGGAGCATACGGTTCCCCACATTACTCTCATCAATTGCTTTCTCAGCTGTAATCACCTCATAGCTCTGTACGTTGCTATTACCATCTGCAGCACTACGCCCTCCAACACCCGGAGGGAAGGGCATCGAATCCATTATACCCCTTTTGAAAGCCGAATCTCGATCTTTAAGTATTCCACAAATTGTAAAACACAGGATTCTCTCAAGTCAATAAAGATATTGAGAAAAATAAAGTAATGAATGGACCATTAGTTCTCTCCTTATATTTCTCTTTGATTAATTTTTAGGGGAGGGGGAGTAAAGGACACGGGGGCATGCCAGGGGCAATGAGAGTAAAAGCCTTGGGGGAGAAAAACTCTGAAAGAGTCATTTAACAAACCTATATTTTATCAGAATTCCCAAAATTACATATAGAAGGAAAGAAGCAGCACAAAGTACAATAGTTCTACTGTATCAGGCCAACTAATAGATAGCAAGACGATCTAGAAAAATAAGCACATAAAACAGAATCAAGGGCCATGAAAGCCAATCACAAGTTATTGAGCAAGCTTACTTGAATCCCCAGTCCCAGGTAGATCGTCCCCAAAAGAAGACGAACCATACAAGTTCCTACGCTCAGCTGCGCGATCCCTATAGATAGTCTGAGAATGTTCCTTATGAGAAGAAGCTGGCTGCAGTGGCATCTCTGAGAACCTCCTCTTACCGCTCCCAGCAGCTACTGGTGGAGTATAAGAACCCAATGCAGAAGCGTCAGTTCTGAAAGGCAATGCAGTTGCAGATGCATCTGTTCTAAAGGGCAATGCAGTTGTGGATGCGTCTGCACTTGCCACTGAGGATAAACCGGCAGAACCTGATGAAGCAGACAAAGAGCTGGAAGTAATGTCTGCTGTCCCTAAATAAGAAGTATCTGATTTCACCACTCCTCTGCCAGAGCCCCTAATCACTCCCATAATAGTTTTCCCTGAGCTATTACTCACAGGCCTAGGCCTCTCTGGAGACTCCAAACCAGAAGATTGAGCAAGTGTGATTGTGTTGAATCCTGAAGTACTCATATTATTCTCTTTCACAGTCACTACATCCCTTTTGAACTTGCCCTTCGTGGATGGCCCAAGAGAATTTAATTTTTCTTCGGCAGAGGCAGAAGGTTGATTTTCATCAAGCGCCAAACGTGGCGCTTGCCCTTCATGACTCCTCTGCTTCCACATTGTCAAAACATTACTCATCTTCTTTTTACTAGCAAGAATACTGCTTTTTGATGCAAGTCTTATCTCTTTCAACTTCTCTTTCTCTTTTTTCTCTGCAGCTATTGCTGCTGCCGCAGCAGCCTGGACAGCATCTGGCAATGAGGCAGCCTTCTCATTTGATGTTATGGTAGCAGCTGGGGCAGAGATAACTACTTTCCTACTATTAGAACTATCAGATGTTTTGGAAGGTTCCACTTGTTTTCCAGCAGTTTTATCATTCTGATCCAAACAGGGGACATATTGTTGAGTATGCTGATCATAAGTGTACCAGATCCCATTGTTACCATCATAGTATAAACCTGCGGGATTAGTACACAACAATAAAAAGTCGGGAGAAGAAAATAACAGAAGGAAATTTCACCCTACCAAGGGTAAGGAAAATTCGAAGGACAAATACCCAAAATATTAAGACTCCGTACTCTAATATTAATGACATTACACCTTCATTTATAGTAGCCTATTCAAACTATCAGGAATACTATGACAAAATAAGACAAAAAACTATAATGCTTTACCAACTAATTCTATGTTTAAGAAATCAAACATAAGAATAGGAAATACAACATAAAGTTACAAACACTTTTCTTCGTACAAATGACATCAGCCTACCTTAAACAAAAGCATTGCATTGTCACATTAATATGATGTACAAAATTAGTCTAGAACATGTACAAATTGAAATCAAACAAGACACAAACCTGTATTTCCATCATAATAGAACCCAGAAGAAGCATCATAATAATAACCAGATGCTTCATCCCACACAAAGCCAGACTGCGGAGCCGAAGCATCTTTCTGAACTGCAACCTCACCAGCTTGCTCTTGCCCACCAGTAGATTGTATGTCGTCTGGATTATATTCTTTAGGTGCCCAGCCAGCAGAATCATACTAAAAGGATGAAGAAAAGTTAATCAACAACATAAATTAAGCACAATCTGCAACATGCATACCGCTAGAACATGAATTTCTAAAAAATGTCCATGGATATCATATATTATAGGGATCGATCCATAAGACATCATTGTCATGAATGATTCGCTATTTCCTTATTTATTTATCAGTGTCTATTTATTTATTTTGTTCGTGGACTTGTTATTTATTGGTTTATTTCAGTATTGGATTATTTATTATTTTATTTAAAGGCTCAATTGTAAATGGGCTTATGATTATTAGAGTTTCTTTTTATTATAAATATGTAAGTATTATTAGACACACTTTGATATTAAAATTATTCTAATTATTGGTTGCGATCAATACCTTTTTTCTCCCTCTTGCAGTTGGGAAACCCTAGGAAAAGTGGTTCTCCTGCGATTAGATCATCCTAGTTCTTTTAATTTTCTTTGTTTATTTATCACTTCCAATTAATTATCTGTTCAACAATTTTCGTCCTACATCATATTGGTATCAGAGCTCAAGGCTTCTCCATCAATTTCTGAGAGATCTTGGGTTTTAAATATAAAAGAATTATAAAAAAAAATTATTGTTCATCGAAGTACTGTTCATCGTGGTTCACTGCTCAAAAACAAAAAAACAAAAACTACTATGGAGTAGTTATTTTGGAGATAGGGAGGTAACCCTAACTTTCCTAATTTAAATTAAAAAGATTTGCAAATTACATTTTAGTACCCCCAAACATCCGTTCTCCATTTAAATATTGTCTCACAGTTTATTAGTTTACATTTTTTTCACCCGTTTCTTGCATAAAGAGCCCTAAACTTTTACCTTAGCACTTTTCGCACCCGTCTCATACTTTCTAATCAGTATGGTCCATTAAAAAAAAGGTAAAAGTAAATATTTCATTTTGAATATTCAAATTTTCAATATTTAATCACTTGAATTCCCTTCGTTCATTAGTTCTAAAATTTTTGAAAACTTGTTTTGGATTTCTTCTTTTAAAATTACATATTATTCCATCTAGTTGCATATTATTTGATTATTATTATTAGCTTTTGAGACTGCGGTTGCATAGGCTTAGACTTGTAATTTTAATTTACTTCAATTAAATTTTTGTATTGTCTCAGCTTTACACTTGCATTTACATCATGACTACATGTACCCAAGCTGTTTTAGAAAAAAATCAGGACCAATTAGTGGTCAATAGTTGCACAACTGGATCAAATGAATAATAGGATCATACACATTGAACAAAAACAGACAGCCTGTAGTGTAGTGGAACCTCAGGAAATAATGAAAATGAACATGTCGAAAACACATGTTAGACACCATGAATATCCTAGGTATGATCCATATAATTATGACTACAGGAAAATTCAGGTAGATGCACCAGAGTTTAACAGTAAATTTGATCCCAATGCATTCCATGATTGGTTGTCTAGTATGGAGAAGTATTTTGACTGGTACGAGATGTCTGGGGATAGGAAGATGTGATTCGCCAAAATAAAATTGGTCAATTTATTTTGGTCATGGGTTGAGAGACTAGGAGCGTCTAGGTGAGCCACGTCTAGGTGAGCCACCTATCAGGTATTGGGAGAGATGAAAACTCGTCTAAAGCAACATTATTTACCCGTAGTACATACCGATAGATTAATGGAGCAATATGACACCTTTCTTCAAGATAATAATGATTGTTGTTGATTATATATGCATATTTAGGGAGTTAACTCAAAAATGTAGGATTAATGAGTGTGATAGATTGACCAAGTTTAAGAATTGGTTACGACCTGAACTTCAATCACACATCCTGACCAGTGGCATCCGTAGAAGACCTTTTCCAGCCAGCTATAGATAATGAGTATAGGATCACTAGGAGAGTCCCTTCTTACTCAAATTACCCCAATGGCTGAAATTTCTCGCAGAGTAGACTTTTCTCCACTTCTCAGGCGTCCTCTAGGGCTAGTAACATCGTAGTTGGGTCATCTTGTGACAAAGGAAAGGGTGACCCACCCAATCCCAATCGCAATCGCCAACAAGTAACAATAGTAGAGGAAACTTCAAAAGTGAGACATATTGTCAGGAATGAAGTTGAGGATGAATATGATTTACATAGGATGAGGAGGCTGATGAGCACCTAGAGGAAATAGGTAATCAAGTAGGTGTCATGAGGTGCGTTTTCACAAGTCATAAAAGAGGATGATTGGAGGAGAACCACCATATTTCAAACCTACAGTAAAGTAGGTGGCGTCACTTTTAAGTTGATCATCGATGGGGGTAGTTGCTTAAATGTGGTTGTTGAGTTCGCTTTACCACGGATGAAGCTAAAGGTAGAAAAGAATCCCCACCTTTTTAGTGTCATGGAATTCAACAAGAAATCCATTCCTGTGTCGAAGAGATGTCTAGTGTCGATCCACCTTCAAGACTATGATGAGAGTATTTGGTGTGATGTCCTTCCTATGGATGTTGCACATGTTCTATTAGGGCGATCTTGGCTATATAACCGAGGACGAAGACGTGTTTACACACAAAGAAAATATCATTAGCACATTTGAGACCCCGGGTATCATTCAAGAGTCGACCAAATGAGACTAGCTTACCTACCCAACAAACCAAATCACTCCACATTCTTAATAGAAAGGAGTTTGAGCAGAGTATGTTGGAGGAGAAGGTTGTGTATGCGATATGCAATGGTAGCTAGAGAGGTGAGATATTCTTGAGGAGGGTACTAGAAAGTGTGGTTGCCGATGCGTTGAGTAGAGTGTCCATCCTTGTCAACTTTTTGAGAGTGAAGGTTGTGGGATTTGAACTCATTATCCAATAGTACCCTACTTGTCCAGACTTAAGTGATATTTATGCTGCCCAACAGGATCCTAGTTTCCCACCCTCTAGTGATTTTTGTATCCATGATGGGTATCTTAAAACACCTGCTCGTGTATTCCTAGTACATCGATGCATGAGTATTTATTGTGGGAGTTGCACGCGGGAAGTTTAGTTGGACACTTTGGTCGCATAAGAGCATAGCCATTGTTGAGGATAGGCTTTTTTGGCCTAGCCTCAAGAGGGATGTAGCTCGTGTTGTTTCTAAGTGTCTCACATGTCAGACTGTTAAGGGTAGGATGCAAAACATGGGTTTGTACACTCCACTTCTGGTTCCCCATGCACCTTGGAAGGATCTTAGCATGGACTTTGACTTGGGGTAAACAAGGACCCAGAGGGGTCATTGACTTGTTGTAGTGGACCGTTTCACTAAGATAGCACATTTTATTCCTTATTGCAAAACTAATAATGTCTCGCATATTGCCATGATTTTCTTTACTGAAATAGTAAGATTGTGTGGGTTACCATTGATTATAGTTTCTTATAGATATGCGAAATTTATGAGTTAATTTTGAAAAATTCTCTGAAAGAAACTTAATACCACGCTTAAGTTTTCTACTGCGTATCATCCCCAGACCGATGATCAGACACGGGTTAATAAAAGTCTAGGTGATTTGATATGTCATCTTGTGGGTGATCATGTTTACATGAGATAAGGTTTTACCTATGGCTGAGTTTGTATATAATAGCTCAGTTAATCGTTCGACTGGAGCAAATTCTTTTCAGGCTTACACCGGTTATCAGCCTAGGAAACCTATTGATTTAACTTCTCTTCTCGTTGCATATAGGGCTAGTGAGTTTGCAGTGTCTTTTGCGCATCACATTCATGATTTGCATGCTAAAATAAGAAGGAAAATTAATTTGAGCAATGAAAATTATAAGTCTACTACAGATGTTCATCGCATGTATCAAGAGTTTAATGAGAATGATCGAGTGATGCTGCGACACCGTGCTGAGACCCTCCCGACACATGGAAGAAAGTACATGCTACTAAGAGGATGGGTTCATTTTGAGTTCGAAAGAAGGTTAATGCTAATACATACGAGTTGGATCTTCCGAGTAATATGAGTATTGGTCTTGTATTCAACGCGGAACACCTTACTCCTTATCATAGGCCTTCTGATGATTCAACCCCTTTTCCACTTCTCCTACTTCATCCACCTCGCCTACACTTGCTAATCCTGATGAGCCTATACTTGTTCCTCCTTTACCTGTTCCACCTGCACCTCATATTGTTCCTACACAGCGTACAACAGAGGTTATTGAAGATATTTTTGCTAAGTGGGTTGTATCGACCAGGCAGGGTGATTAATTTTTGGTGAAGTGGCTCAATAGGCCTCCCGATGATTGTACATGGCTTAGTGCTGAGGGGTTCTGTCAGCTTGATCCAGACCTTTTTGAGAGATACGACTTTCACTTTGTCAGAGACTTCATTTTCGCAGTCGAGAAGAGTTCATAGGGATCAATCCATGAGACATTGTCATCGTGGATGATTAGCTATTTAGTTATTTATTTATCAGTGTCTATTTATTTATTTAATTCGTGAACTTGTTATTTATTGATTTATTTGAGTATTGGGTTATTTATTTAGAGGCCTAATTGTTAATAGGCTTAGAATTATTAGACTCTTTTTATTATAAATATGTTGGTCATAATAGATTATTGGACACACTTTGATAATGAAATTATTCTAATTATTGATTACGATCAATACCTTTTTTTCTCCCTCCTGCGATTGGGAAACCCTAGGGGGTAGTGGTTCTACTGAGGTTAGATCACCCTAGTTACCTTAATTTTCTTTATTGATTTACCACTTCCAGTTATTATCTGTTCAACAATTTCCGTCCTGCATCAATTTAGAATTTTGTGGAATAGAAATCGATGGCTCCAAGCTATACCCTGCATCCATCCAGTTAAGCTTAGACAAGTTCAATATTGGAGTTCCTTACTATGTTGGAGTTGATAGAAATCGATGGTTCCAAGCTATACCCTGCATCCATCCGGTTAAGCTTAGACAAGTTCAGTATTGGAGTTCCTTACTGCGTTGGAGTTGTGGTGGTTGCTAGATGGATTAGGCTGAGAGTTGGAGACTAGCTCCATTATGCCTTATTAACTGGCATGTGTTTGCAGCAAGATGAAATCATTCTGAAGTATGTCCACAGTTGCCAAGGAAAAAATATATGAGTTTTCTTTGGGCCAAGGATCTTCATCAGGGGAGGGACTCTATATACCTTGTTTTACAAATTTTGTTCTTTTTATGCCCATCCGTCCACCACCAATAAAACAAATAAGGGGAAAGGGGGGGGGACGGAAACACACTATCTAATATCATTTACTAGTAAAAGTGAAAAAAGGAATAACAATTTGACTTGTGCAAATACAATTACTATTAAATAATAGACTTTCACAATACACATTTACCAGAGCAGTAAACTAACTTGAGCAAATCAGTAGCCACATGTCTTTACCCCATATCATGCGACTTTTGTCATTTTTTGTGTCATGGACAGGAGAGATTCATATAGAAAATGAAGAATAAGATATCTCTAGCCTAATGAAAATAGGAACTCGAGAAGACCTTGATTTGAATCATAGTGATTTATTTAATAAAGCAGATTTTAACAGCAGTTGACAATCTCATCGAAATTAACGACTTTAGAGGTCTGTCTCGTACCCTTCTACCATTTGCTACGTTACTAAACATTACTATTCAACTTCTCACTATTTCTTTCTAATTTCTCACATTTATTTTAAAGCTCTGGTAAAATTTATAATGAAAGGGAAAAATAGGAAAGAAGAATTCAAGCACAAATGCCGGAATTAAGAAGACTCATTTTTATCCCCAAGTTTTTTTGTAAAGCCCTAGAAATCATATTTCTGCAGTATAATGATGACAACCTAACAATGTACCTATAGGTTTCATACATAAGATCCGCAATCTAAAGTGCCCAAGTCTGCAGATATATATTTGCTTTCAGCTTAAAAGGCCTATAAGATGCTAGTTTCAAAAGTCAAAATGCTTGCTAATCATTTCCATTTCTTCCTCTTTTTTTCGCTTTCTAGTAGTAGTAGGGGACATAGGAAGAGCAGCATGAAAGTCATTACTAAGCCTCATAACCTATACTTCACTCGCTTGTTAGCAGATCCGTTGTCTTGATCGTTAGCGCTCTACTAATAGAAAGCCAAGGGCTTTTCTTGCTGTTTAGTAAAGTCTCGCTCGTTGATAGGGGTAGGTGCTTGCTAGTAAGGGTGTAAATAAACCGAGTCGAGCTGAGTATTGAGTTGCTCAGATTTGGTTCACAAAATTTATTGAGTATAAAATAAGGTTTGATTGAAGCTCATTTAGCTACCGAGTCAAGCCCAATCTCGAATCAAGCCCGAACAGTTTGAACTTTTCAAACGAATATGATTTGAGTATCAATAAAAAATTACAATTTGAAGAGGTTCGAGTAAATTATCGAAGTTTAAAATTTGCTCATATTTGACTCATTTATATTATGAGTCGAGCTCGAATTGAAGATTTTATCGAGCGGGTAGGAATCGAGCCCGAACTGTTTGCTCATTTTACAACTTTACTTGCTAGGGTGGAGCACTCTTCATTCGAAATTAGTGAATATCGGGTCGGGGTTTCTACCTTGTCAAAAAATGGGTTGGGTAAAGCAAATTCCCTCCTTGGATGAGCACGGGCTTATTGGTCAGTTTCAACAAGAAGTCTCCCAAAGAGAATTTGCCTTTTTAATATCTTTGCAGTGCTCATAAAAACTAGTAAAACTTCAATCCTGAATATCCCAAGTCATACAAATAAGTTTGGGAAGTGATATTTCCACAAGCTTAATTAATATTAAAACATGTGGTCCCTACTTAGTAATCAAATTCATCTCTTAGTGTCCAATTTACCCCCACTTGACACAATACCCAAGTGCACTCTCTCCCTCCTTTCTCGCAACTCAATTTCTCCTTTTACTCTTTGTCCGGTCCTCCCGTCTCGGATCAACTTGCAACAAGATCTCAAATTAAATTAGAAGTAAAATTGATCTAAGCGGACCTTCCTTTTTGAATACATCCTATAGCACTTACATGCAAGATTATAACTTATATCCCAATTTATGAGGATAATAAGGTTCGGGAGATAGAGAGACAATAAATGTGTTAAGCATGTCTCAAATTCTTCCTTCATCCAAAAAACTTGAGATCATTTCAAAAATAGATGACTGAGGATGGAACTAGATCTCACACAAATTGATTTCACATATTAATAGCAAAGATTGATTGGTGATGGATCTTTACCAAGTTGAATAGGTGGCAAAGAGCAAAGAATTCGTGTGGGTATTTTGTTCATTTGTTGTATGTTTGGGTGAAGAAGATATATATTTTGCTGCTTTTATTTCTTTCATGTTGCATGAGTGGCTGGGTTCAATCTCCGGCCTCCGACTATGCAGATTTGGGTCTCATCTTCGACGATGCAACGATGCAGATTTGGGTTCAAGATCGGACAAGGCAGTGGCTCTGATTTAAATTAGATGGTGAACGGGTGTTTGTTTTTTTGTTTGATGTAATGCTAGTTGGATTAGATGGTGAATGAATCTGTACTCATGAATGAATTAGAAAGTAAATATGGGAACGGTGGGAAAGGTAGCAATGATACAGTGTAGAGCATAGTTGTCATGGCGTCGTCATGGCGTTGCCTAGGCAACGACTAGGCGTCCTAGCGTTGGAGAAGGGCAAGACAACGCCTTGGCCGCCAAGCCGCCAAAGCTCACACATTGGTAGCAGGCCCATATTAAGTGATTAAGTAATTTTTTACCATTACTCATCATAACCCATAAACTTTTCCAATTACCCAAGTAACTCAACCCATGACCCTAACCTATATCCTAACCCAGCCCATGACCATACTCCTTTGAATGAGAGTGATGCTCGTGAGGGAGACAGAATTATGAATGATTTCATAATTGATGACTTTACTTGAGCTATGACTAGAGACAGTAGAGAATGAAGACTTTTTCATAGTTTTAATTATTATGTTTCGGATTTAGTGTATATAAAATTTTATTGCGCAATATACTTTTGAAGTAATATAAATAATGTAAAAAATGCACATTATTTACGACTCTTCGCCATACAGACGCCATGGCGGGCGCCTTATCGCCTAGACGTCCTGGCGGTCAACTACTGTCGCGTCCTGCCTTGGCGCCGTGACAACTATGGTATAAAGAAAGAAACTGAGATATGGAAGGAAGGAGGGAGTATAATAGTATGTCGTGTCAATCATGGGTATATTGGGCAAAAATAAATTAATTTAATTAATAAGTAGGGACCGCGTGCAAAAATAACAAATAACCATGTGGAAATATCACTTTCCATAAGTTTTGATAGGATAAACTTACCTGGAAATTAAAAAAAAAATTGCATCAAACCCAAAACAACTTTTTACTTGTATCCATCCTCTTTAATGGTTTGTAAGCAGACCGTATTTAGCTCCAACGGAATGACAATCAAAGTAAAACACAAACAAATAATAATAATAATAATAATAATAATAATAATAACGGTTCTATGAGCACTATACACAGTAGCCGAAATGCCCTAACACTCTGTTTCTAAATTTTAAAATGTACAGAAAAGAAAGAAATGGAGGAAAACTTAAGTTTTCTGTTCAATTCTTGTATTTGTTTCTGAGTTTTTTAATGTACAAAAAAGAAGAGAAATCGAATGAAAACTTGGCCACATTTCTTAACAAAGTTTTCCGCCCAAAATTGACTGAATTAGGATGGAGAAGAAAATGGGATAAATAATATTTTTATAATTCTCATATTATCCTCAACTTCCAGCATAACAAATTTTAAATTACAACTCATGTCCCCAACTTCTTTTTATTACCTATATCAGTAGAATACTTACGTGTCATTCAGCTAATCAGCAGGATTATCATATTTTGCTGATCCATAATTCTAGCTGTAATATTATATTTATACTGCTTAGTGATAGATAGATAGTTGTCTTTATTACTGAAAATTAAATACATCAATATAATGATCAAATTCTTGGTGATTGGAGATTGGACAAATGGTGCGGTAATTAACCAAGCTATATACTGTGTTGTTTACTTTATTTTTCCGTTCGATTGGAAATTGTGTTTTTCTCCTACATGTGGTAGGAACAAGGGTTGACCTGGGCAGCAAATTATACTGAAACAACAAGCATCTTCGCCTCCTATACAACCTCCACTCTGTAGTCTGTATGTCTCAGTTTGTGCTGGCATATTATTTCTTGGATATAAGCATATTGGGTTATTGTATAGAAAAATTAGAACTCAAAAAGTTGGATAATTCATAGTTCAGTGGTTATAACTATAATTGGTATTACACATGTAATAGAAGGGTCAAAACATAAAAGTGTTCTTTTCTTTTCTTTTCATTGGTACTCAAACACAAGAAAAAAAAATTAAGCTTTCTGTTCTTTTCTTTTAAGAACTCAGAGACACACAAAGAAAAACTTTTAAATTTTCTATTCTTTTCTTTTCCATCCAAAACTCAGAAACAGAGTGAAAAGGTCCTCAGAAGTATTAGTTTTCCCAGTGGATAGGCATTCAATTGTACATATCAATATCAGGCAGAGGAATGTTAGCCTCTCCCTTTTCTTTTATGCGAGTTCCAATTAGGCATAGCTAAGCATTCAAGTAACAGACTTTTGCTCCGGTACTACTATATTCTTTTTCTTCTTTTTTCAGAAGCTCTATGAAACTACTATGCTAGTGCAATGATAAAAAAAAAATGAAGTACAGCCACTTTCCAAGAAGGTATACTCACCTGCCGGCCATGAACAATAAAACTACATACCACTAAATGTGACATATCTGTAAAAATACAAATATTTTGCGTGACACATTACCTGCTGAGCAAATGTGGCAGCCTCAATTGCAGCAGCAGCAAGACTGCTCGACTGAGAAGGCCCCGATGCCCCTGATCCTGGTCCAATTATGCTCTTTGCATATGCTACTCGAAGGATTTGACCATTCTTTTCTAAAGTCGTTCCATTGGTGGCTTCAAGAGCTTTGGTTGCATCATCAACCTAAAATAAAACACATTAAAAAGTTATAACTTCAATAGCAAAAGCATCAGGCATAGGATAAAGGTCAAACGTTACCAAAACATATGTTAAACGTTACCAAAAAAAACATTAGGCATAACAAAACATAACAAAAAACAAAAACAAAAACAAAAACAAAAAACATAGATATACACTAGCAGAAATTACACTTGCACATATCTTGTAATTGCATAGCATTAACAATACGTGTAGGTTAAACATTAGGCATAGGTTAAATTATACTTGTAGCTATTAAGTGAGCTGAAAATCTTATTTAATGTAGGAGCCAATTGTTACCAAAAAACATAACAAAACAATTGAGAAAAAGAAGTTCAAGTGCTATAAAGAAAGTACACTTTTCTCATAAATGCATCACAAACTGCATATGCTCCAAGTCAATGCATTTAGGGCCTGTTTGATAACCTCTGAATCAATCTGAATGACCCAACACTGAGGGGCTGTTTGTTTTCTGCTGAATGGCTGACCGATTCAGCCATTCAGTGCGTTTGTTTTTTGAAAAAATCATCTGAATGGCTGTCAGCTATTCAGACAATTCTTACTGAATGGTTTAGTCCCATTTTTTCGGCTGAATGATTTTTTTTTTACAACATTAACTATTATATCAAGTAATATTAAATAAATTTACAACAATTTTTTGAATTTTTTTAGAGGGGTAAAATAATACAAATATGTTATTCAGATGTTTCAGACATGTCAAATATCAAACAACTTTTTTTATTCAGATTCAGATTCTTTCAGTTTTTATCAAACACCCCCTGAATCGGTAACCTATTCAACTAGTTTGTTTAGGTTAGATAAGGGTCTGGACGAGTCAGCATGGTTCTAGCCGAATCAGCCAAATATTTCAAGCTTATTCGGTCAGTTGGCTATCTGAATGAATTTTTACATATATATCATTTCACATTAAAATAAATTACCAAGATCTCTCTCATCTCCACATTCTCCTCCCTCTCCAATTGAACCAGCTATTATTCGGTCAGTTGGCTATCTGTATGAATTTTTACATAGATATCCTTTCACATTAAAATAAATTACAAATTAGCGATCTATCTCTCGTCTCCAGACTTCTACAAGCTACATTCTCCTCCCTCTCCAATTGAACCAGCTATTATTCGGTCAGTTGGCTATCTGAATGAATTTTTACATAGATATCCTTTCACATTAAAATAAATTACCAATTAGCAATCTCACTCTCGTCTCCAGACTTCTGCAAGCTACGTTCTCCTCCCTCTCCAATTGAACCATCTATTGCTCAAGTTTATATTCTTCATGGGCCATTGACTAGCAGTATGTCTTCTCTCCTTCCTCTTTTACATGCCCCTCTTTTATCTCTCATGTAATGATAGAAAAGTGGAAAATTGGGAGTTATACCATGCTTATAGCCTCCATATATGAAGAAATTGGGCACCTTATGTGCATATAGATTGATTTTACCAAACACCAAGTCCTCGTTTACCGAGAGTATTTGTGGACTAGAATGAAATTTGACGGTTCCTAGAATCCTACTCATTATTAACTTATTGTTTGTTTAATTGAAGCCAAGACAACTGGTCTTTTCATTTTTTTAATCTAAGAATTGGATAAACATGAAAACTTTAGCATGCTGACAATTTCTTTATCTTTAAAGGTAATACAGATGGAGAATATGGGCCAATTTGTCCTTTCTTCTTTCTTCTATTATGAATGTGTGCACACACATATTTTATATATATAGTGAATAGATATATTAATGAAATTGTGATCCTAGTTTTAAAACATAGATTATATAAATTTATACCATCATAAAAAGAAATAAGACTTTTTATTAAAAAAATAATTGACAAATAGAACGATGAGAGTATTATATAATTAATAATAGATATATTAATGAAATTGTGACGCTAGTTTTAAAAGATAAATTATATCAATTTTTACAATCATAAAAGAAAGCGAGACTTTTATTAAAAAATTGATAAAAAGACTTGGTAGAAACGATTAGTATTATATAATTAATAATATAATTGTTTAAATTTTATATGAAAATATAGTTCAAAAGTTCAATCCATTGTGTTTCAATAATAATCATAATTATAAAAAAACTGATCTAAATAAAATATTTCTGAAGGTTAAAATTGGAGAATACACACATAGTTTTATCAAACAACCCCTTAATTTTATCTTTACAGGGGGAAAGTGGGAAGTACAGAAAATCTATTAATCAGCAAAAGGGAAAAGAAAAGAACATACCAAATGAAAATGAACAAATGCAAATCCCCTAGAAACATGTGTAAATTTGTCTCTAACAAGCCGAAGATCCTGCAAAAAAATACAAAATTTAGTAAACTTCTGCAAACATGAGAAAATGGAAAAGAACATTCATTATATGCCCCAGCATTTGTACCTTGATAGCAGCATGTTTAGAAAATTCATAACGAAGCATTTCCTCATCGGCATTTCCATCCAATCCACGAACAACGAGAACATGGGTGGGTCCTGATATTGTATTAGCTTAGACAACTGCTCCACATGTGCCAATAGGTCTTAGCCAAAAGCATAGAAAATACTAACCTGTGTCACCTCTCTTCCCAAGTGAGGTCGGAATTGATGACGTCATATCTGCTGGAGGAGCATCATCAGTTCTTGCCTCATTACACTGCTTTCACAATTAGGAAGGAAATATGATTAAAGTCATTGGAATATTGTATTAGATGAGCCTATTTTAGACAACAGGTTATACTGTCATAAAGTAGATAAGCTTATTAGCTTAGTTGGAAAAGCCGTTTGTCAGGAAACACACTTCATTTCTGCTTTTATACAAATAAATAAATAAAAATTCTGCCACAATTTTGAAAAGGCAATATATAATAATTCTGGAATCTGGCATGTCATAGGTTCACACTGAATAATCATGACAGAGTTTCACTACCACTTCGTATATAAATTTAAGAACAGCATGTTAGAATCAATATGCACACTGGAACAGCAAACCTAACTGTCTGCACTCTGCACTGATGTAAAACTACAAAGCATATATAGCTATGGATGCATATAAATATATATAAAACAACATACAGTCTCAGATTGCATTCTAATAAAAATACGAAGTATAATTGTAAGAAAAAGAGTATTGTCTGTATTTTATTTATTTTATTGTCAAGTAATCCTGTATATAAAAAGACATGATAAGGACTATTGCCATGTAATAGTACATCCAAACCATCTACCATACGAAAGAATATTTGGCACACAAATGAACTGGCCAAAATGACAATTAGGCCCTCAAGACAGCAAGACAATAAATTGCTGAAACATTAAATTCCATCCAAAATCTTATTTATTAATTTAAACTAAAAGGACGCAACATAAAGTGCTAAGGTAAATCACTTAGGTAATAAATAGCTAATATAGCAGGTCAACACAATTTCTCGCATGTGTATGGCATCTTCTTTTTCTTAATTGCTGTCCAAAAGAAAACTGCAAGGCCAAAGGGAAATATTATAAATAATGTAAATTAGGGATTTATTAATTATTTGGTAGTTTCTAGAAATAGCTAGCACATTTAAGGTTGCTTAGCATTTTAGCAAATGTGGTTCATGATTGTATTCTTTATAAAGAGAGTAGAATGTAATGCTCTTCTTTATGAGTGAAATGAATTACAAGGGTCAGGCTTTCTTTCTATCCAAGTTTACCTCTTCCATAAAACCAAATCTCCCATAAAGCCCTAATTTACATTGTTGCATTGGTTGAGCTCAAAAAGGTTTGAACTTCACAAAAACCTAAGCTGGAGTCCGGACCATGATGAAAGACAGACAAACAGAGGAAGATATCTATCAAGTATCAAGACACAAATAGGTGAACTTATATAAAATACCTAGCAGAAATTGAAGCTGACAATTTTTTTATATGGTTCACAACCTTTATAATTGATAACGAATAGAGTAAACTATATGAAATAAGGATTTGAGTAAGATGGGGAACATAAAACCAACCTGAAAGCAGGAGGTTCGCCGTGCAAAATTAACACATCCACAGATGGTGCACATCCAATCAGATGGCACCGTAATACTTTTATGGTTTCCATGACCTGATCTCGACACATTGTTGGATCCAAAAGATGGTCCCCCAGCCCCCCCAGTTGGCTTGCTACTGCAACAGAAAGTCAAAATTTGCAATAAATATGCTTGAAAGTAAAATTCCAGGATATGATCAACATAAACCACTCATACACTACAGAAACAATTAAAACCCATAGAGAATGGCAAAAGATGTTACAAAGAGCATGTTATGATAGTAAGACCTGGTAAATCTGAACTACTCAAGCCTAGGCTCATAACTCAATGTTCCAATGTATTAAAATATATCTGTAGAACCAGTAAAAAAACAATCCAATTGCAGCAAAAAGGAGAACAGTAAAAAACAATCCAATTGCAGCAAAAAGGAGAATAGTACAATTTATAAAGTGAAATTGTTCAAAAATGACGTACACGAACCAATTGCAAAAAATAGAACTAGGTAGTAAATTTTGGACAACAGGTTATCTGGAAATGGAAAAGTATGTAAAGGAAAAGGCTTACTATCCGTTTGATAATTTAAGTGATTGTTCCAAACAACAAACTAAATTCCTGGGAACACACGCAAACATGCACAAACACATAAAAAACACATGTACTAATGCATTAACGCAGGTAATTAATTATTTAACAAAAGTTCTGCATTGAATTACTTCTCTTCCAAACACAATCACTTATCATAGATACCTGTACTCAAAAAAAAGCTTCTTGTCATCCACAACAAGACCATCGTCTCCAAGCCTATCCATCATTGCGCGTGCAGCACCCTGTTGCACAACACACTTAACATTAATACCATTCAAAAAACTATAAGTAAAATATGTTGACAAGATATTCATAATTGGTACCACAGAAGGAAAATCAATAAATGCAAATCCACGTGATATGCCAGAATTTCTTTCTTTAATCACACGGACATGGCGAAGGGGGCCCCATTCAGCCTGACATAGGTAGATATGGAACAGAAGTCACATATAAAGCAACCAAGGGAAAATTACCAACAACAGCATAAACTAAGCAATACTACTTAAACAGGAGGATGTAGCAGAAAAGTACAAGAATCTGGTATAAATCTTCTTCAGTTGTCTTCTGTGGGAGACCCTTCACAACAACAGTAGCCGATGGAGCCTACAAAAAACAGCCAACATGCTGAAGCCCTCAAACAAGACAAAGATTGACACACTATTGGTAACATGAAAACTGAATAAAGAAGCATACCACAGGAAAATGATCATGTTGACGTTTCTCATCGAAATCCCTTCGTTTTTCACTCCTTTCATGTCGGGCATCATCATAGCTGTCTTCTCGATGGCTGCGAGCGCTGACTCCACTTTTTGAGGAGACCTTGACCTCAGGTGATCATCATGTCCACGAGACCGAGAACGATCATGCCTTCTATATGGACTGGGATCTCTTTCCCGACTTAAACCACTCCTTTCACGGTCACGGGATTCATGCCGTCTCCATTTACTATCTCTCCTACTGCCTCTATCATAATCAGAGTCATAGCTATGTCTGCCATATTCATATTCTCTCTCGTGGCTATCCTCCCTGCTTTGGCGAGAAATACGAGGTCTGTAGTCATAATCATCTAATGCATAATCTTCACGATCATGTCCCCCATATCTAGCAGACCTGTCGAACTCATAATCTCGGAAAGTGTCAATACCGCGATAGCCATCCCGCAACTTATCGTATTCATGAAATGTGCCAATCTCATTGTACTTGTCAGACTCATGAAAGGTATCCATATCTTGATATGAATCAACATATGGCTTCTCGTGCCGCCTAGATTCTCTATCAATTGAATATTCCTCTTCATAACTCCTCCTTGTTTGAGGCCAGACACCAACCGCAGGTTGAGGAGGATAGTTATCCCTCTCCAGTGTGTCGCGGTGAAAGGCATTTCTTGCATAAATATTATCCCTTGGAAATCTTTTGTCTATAAACCTCCTATCATCATATGAACCACCAGTCCTGCCAAAAGAATGTAAGGCAGAGGCAAATAGGAGAGCGAAAAATTGATACCAAAATGTAAGTATATAGAACGTGAAACACAAAGGGTGAAACCAACACTAATCGCAAGATATAACAACAAAAACACATTTATTTCAAAGCTATAACAAATCTGTTGTTGCATGGAATGGAAAATAGAAACGCCCATATGTCAAGCAAACATTTTTAGAAAGCGTTCAGAACAAGCAAATTTACTAAACACCCTTTTGGTAATAACCACCGGTCAGCACTCACCGAAAGTTTGGCTCATGGGGTGCACCATACCCTTCCAAAGCCTGTGGATTCAAGAGAATAAGCTATGTCAGCAAATAATAATCATTGTACAAGGTAGGCAAATCCAATTCCATATCCTCACTGCCCAACGGCTTATCTCATTGTTCTTTAAGATTAGATGCCGGAAAAAAATGGACAATCACGTGAGACTAATTTCTTGTATATCATCCCATATATGTGATTAAGAAGGAAACCACAATTACGCTGTTATTTTCCCATCCTTGCTGCAGACCATAGCGACCAGGATCCATTTCATCCAAGACCCGTCAGCGTTAACCCTGAAATATTCTTGATGACCGTTCAGAAGTTTCAGGAGCAGGATGACTGAAAAGTTTTCCTGTAATGGATGCACAAACAGAGATAGTTATGCCCTAATGAACTGAAACAATCCTCGTGACTTGGCCTCCCTTTTTACTGGACTCCTTTAAATATCAAATTTCTTCCCAGAAATGTTCCCTTCAAACTCTCTAACACACAAATTAAGGATCTTGAAGCAGAAATCATCAATGACAAAATCAACAAATTATCTGCTTTGTGAAGAAGATTGGTTAAACAATCAAATACAATCTATACCAATGTAAGCTGAAGCAACACATCCAGTATTAGAACAATGAGGCACGACGTGTGTGTGCACGACAAATCTCAAGTAGAAATCATCAATAATAACAAAATCAACAAATTATCTGCCTTGTGAAGGGTGGTTAAACAATCAAATACCATACCAATGTGGCTAAACATGTTAAGATGTACGAAATACAAGGATCAAGCAATACGGCACCTATCAATATTGTAATAGAAAGGGAAAGAAACTGCTATATATCATAAATATTGCAAAAAAATGTGTAGAATTAAAGACACTTACGTCGTTAAAGCTTCGAAATTCAAACAAAATGAACACTATAAACACCCATTCAATACACCGTTTATTATCATGAAGGCTCCTTAGCAATCGTGGATAAATTTTGGTTTTGGGAGCTAGGGTTTTGTTCGATCGAAGTTGCTGGATAATGGAAACGAAATCACTTCTTTTATTAATCTCCGTTGTTTTTCATATTGGTCCCCTATAATTATCTCTTTACATTTATTTCATCCTCATACTTTATAATTTCTATAATGTCACTTTAATCTTTACAAAAACGAGCCGATTAAAGGAAATTCAACATTTAAAACAACAATAAATTGTGTACAAAATCTAAAAAAACTACTCCCTCTGTTCCTTAATATAAGTCGTTTTAGAGAAATATTTTTGTTCCTTAATATAAGTCGTTTGAGAATTTCAAGTAAGCATTAATTGTTTAGTTTCCAATATTACTCAAAGTGTTAAATGTAACTTTGGTTCTCTTACTATTTTTTGTCCAATAAATAACAAACTCTTCTTCCAATACAAGGACAATATAGACAATTGATATTATAGTTAATGTTATACAATCATTACCTTAATACTTGTGCACAACCCTAAAATGACCTATATTAAGGAACAGAGGGAGTATAGTTTAAGGACTAAATGTGACACCCCAAATCCGGGTACTTCATTCCCACAGAATTTGGTGCTCACTATCCATAAACAATTACATCTAACTACCCATAATAAAGGATAAAGACATAACTTAAATAATTTAAACAATAATCTTCCCCATTAAAGGGTTACATCAACTTAAAACAATCACAGGTAATCTAACCTTAAACTATTACATAAGTCTGCGGAATACATCACAAAATAACATAAGTCTTATAACATAAATTCATTTAAGTAAATTTGAATAAGTCTTCATCACTTGGACATCTTGCCCTTTCCTTTGCTAAAAGACGGCTCATTGACCTTCTTAACTTTAGCTACAGTGTTATTTGCAAGAGTGAGCAAACAATTGCTCACTAATATAAAGAATAATAATAGCAACAACATGAGATTAAACAATGAATGTTGAACAATAGAGAACTCGTTCTACGAATCAAGAATAGAAAACAAGTTCAAGATTTATATCTAAGGGTCTTAAGACCATGAACTATATCCCCGGTACTTGGGTATTTTTACCTCAACCTTAACAGTCGATTAGACTATACAGACCCTTCCTTACGTACTTAAGGGGATCAGTCCTTTGTACCATGTATTGTGCATAATCATTTAAACGCTAACGCATACATAATCCCCTATATTAGGGTTGTTCATCTCAGTTTGACTTTAGGATTTCCGCACTAAAGAAAGTTTAGTTTGGAATAGCTTAACAGTGATTCTAGAATTTTAGAACACTCATCAATTATGGATTAGTTCAACCAATAAAGGTTTATTTACTATTCAAAGGTTTAATTCAATAACATAAGTTTGAACAACAATAACTAAGTCGAAGATTGAATATCAACAAATTTACGATTAAATAGACATGGTATATACAAAGTGTTACATCCAAAGGAATTAGAAAATCTCATTTGAAACAATGAACTTGAACAGTTTATGCTTTGAAGAGCAAGAAATAAAAGTTAGGGACTTGCTTAATGTAAAAGAATTAGAATACAACAGCTTGCATAATCGTAAACATGGTAGAACCAAGGAATTTGCTCAACATAAGATTAGGGTTTAGGAAACTTGCCTCGTATGTAACGCCCCAGAAAATCGAACCTTTGTAAATACTTTTAATAATGAATAAAATAATATTATTTATTATTATTACGTATGGATAAGATGAATGTCGTTCTATAACCTAGAAACGTTGGAATGTCGTAGTATTTTAACTACGTGAGAGAATTAAAGTGTTTGAATTTCTAAGACGAAAATAAAAGCTTTCCAAGAAATTTTCCGAAAAACACTATTCACCTATTTCTGCTCGGGAATTATTTTTGAACTTTCGAGAAATACGTAACGTTATAATATCAAGGTGATATCGATTATGTAATAATAATCTAAGTATGAAAAACGTAATATTTTGCATGCGGAGGGAACGTTAGGTTTATTAAGCGTTAAAGGAAGAAAGTTGTGATCGTATAATGTGTATCATTATATGAAGGTAATGAATGTAAGTATAATATGACGTATTGTACTATTATGTATGAAGAATGAGATAACGTATATTATGAATTAATATACGAGCTAGCATACGAGAATTATACATGGTGTATATATGTTAAGTTGTTAATTAAATGTAATGGACTTGTAGGATTATTAACCTAATAGTATAAGTCCAATAGAATGTGACAATCAAGCCCAAGTGTTTGATAAGTCATAAGTCCAAACTATGGTAGCACAAGCCCAACAAGAAAGTAGTTAGATTAATTAACAAAGCCCAATGAGAAGCCATGATCCATGGGGCAATCCAAGTGTAAAGTGGGTAGTCTTGATGGGCAAATAATATGTGTGGTGACCAAGTGATGTGATGAGCAAGGAATGAATAGTAAGGAGGTGGAGAATTAAGGAGGTGGAATGAGGAGGTGGAATAAGGAGGAGGGATGGTGTATTGACCATTTTACCCTAGCTTTGAGTGGCCTATAAATACCAAGCTTCATTTCATTTTGTTGCTTGATTAAATTTCATCCAACTCCTCTCAAGATATATAAGCTACTTATTTGGTAGAGAGAATAAGCCACTTAAGCACTTATAAGCCACTTCAACCTTTGTTAGATTTTCCAATGTGAATTGAAGTCATAGTCTTCAAGGGTAAGACTCATATCTATTATATCTTTATCTCTTCTATGATAAGATTGATAGAGAAGGGGGATTGTTTGTTAAGAACATGTAATAAGTTATTAATGAATGACCTTAAGCCGAATAAGTTGAATAAGCAACTTGAACTATAATAAGTTGTTAGAATCATAAAGAACTTAGCATATGTTTGGCATATGATATTAGTATGTTGAATATAGTATGAGAACATTGATTGATGGACTTAAGTTCATAGAAAGTCATAAGCATGAGGATTTGTAGTTCATAAGTTAAATAAGTCATTGACTTATGAGAATAAGTCAAAACCTACTTTGATTATAAGTTGGTGTAATAAGTAACTTGTGATGTTCATTTGGTGATTAAAATCCATTTAGAATGATTAAGAATGTAGTTTTGCCAGAATTCACACGATTGGACGATTATCGTCGAATTCGTAAAATTCTCGGAATGGAGGTCGTATTTTGTGTTTGAAGTCGGAAATGTTGGTTTTCGATGGAGACAAGTCATATTTGGCATTATAGAGTTGCGGACTCAAAAATGACCGGATTCCGACTTAGAACGAAGAAACGAACGTTGAACGTTCACGAACGTTTATCATTTTCGTTAAAATGAACTCATAGGTGAAATTTTAGCAAACGAAGTCAAATAGATAAAATTCTTACATGAATGCATAGAGTATGTAATTTGTGAACCGTAGGCTTTTGAACGGACCAATTCGGACTTATAACGAAGAAGTTATGCGTCCGGGAGTTTCGTGAAATTTCCAAAATTTTGCAAACTGCTGAGAGGCACGAGTCCGCAGCCGTGGCGACTCCATGACTCATAAAAACCTTAAAGCCCTGTGCCAGCGAAATTTGGGCAAACTGCATATTAACTAACTCATGGCCATGGCATGGGATCTGAGTTAAGTAAGTGTAATGCCATTTCTTTCTGATCTAGAGTTTTGTTGGACAAGAATGTTTACAAGTGTAGAATGAAAGGGAACTTGTTAGTAATGAACTGAGATATAAACATAACATTGTAAGGTACTTGTAAGACACTAATGCATGATGATTAAGAGTTAATAATCAATCAAAGATGAATGAAATGTGAATGACGTAATGAAAGCCAGAAACCCATAATAGTAGATCTAAGTCAAGATTTACATTGAAATGAAGGGTAAGATATAATAGTATACATACTTGATTATATATGACCTAATATGGTACGTTATATGATCATGTATTGTAGAAACGTAGAGACTTAAAGTGTATGTGTGTTAATCGATGGCGTGTACGTGAAGGCAAGTATTCTAACCCTTGTTCGATTCGATCTGAAGACAAGTTTGTGTAATTCATGTATTCTTTTCGCATGAAGTTTTAACGATGAAGTCTAAAGCCAATTCTTTCGGCTAGACTTATATTATGATTCTATCAAGCATGATTTATGTTTACCGAGTTATATTGGTATGGTTTTCAATCGAAGACCAAGTATGCTAAAATGTTTTTGTCGTTTAACGGCGGTAGCACGTGAGGTTGCCACAACTTAAACGATATACACGCTTTAATGAATGTAGTGTTGATCAACATAGAAAGTACTATGGTGATCACCCAGAAGTGCTCGTAAGCTATGCCGGACTTACGGACTTAGTGTCGGGTTGTCCTTTTCAAAAGAAATTATGAACTACTCGTAGTTTTGAGCCTTAGTTGATTTTCTACTGAATATTGTTGTTGGAAAATGTTTTAAATGAAAAGAAGTGCTATTTTGAATTATCGATAGTACTTCGTAACTATTATTCAGTTACTGAAGATATATGAGTTCTATGTTTCAAGCATGTTGTTTATTAGAATTTAGTACTTGCTGAGCTAGTCATGCTCACTCTTGCTTGAACCATATGAACACAACTAAGATCGAGCGGACCGAAGGCTCAGGCAAGGACAAGGACAAGGACAAGGCGAAGACTAACCCTTAAATTGCTTATGTAATAGAATAATTGAACGATTTGTAATATATTTGATATTATGACAAGAACAAACGAATGGGTTACAAAGAACCTGGGAAATGTAATATTATTTTGGATATATATAGGAGTTATATTAGTCCTTTTGAGACTATTCACTTGAATGAATGAATGAATGGTAGTACCGTGTAGCACCATCTGTCGGGTTGGAAGAGACCCAAATTTAGGGGCGTCACATCGTGTGTAAGCTACACAATTACTACAAACATTCGCCAAATACTCTACACATACCATTAAAATCACAATAGCAATTAGTTATATTAACACTAACTTCATTGGTTTACTTTTCATTTTTAGTCAAATCTATAATCTTTAACTAAGACTTGATTATCCTAATCATTCACGTTCCACGAATCTGAACTCTCAATTATATTTTAGTACACGACATGGTGATTGCAAAGAAACTTCAATTCCCATGACATCTCATCACAGACTTTCACAACTTATTAATTCATAATCTATAGTTTCAACATTGTGATTACAATATGTTATTACGTCTTATAACATGTTTTAGGTTCCTCTACAATCATTAAAGTAGGTTAAGTTAACATTTCCCAACTATACATTAACGACTCATTCTTTGGGTTTGATGACCCTTTGGCGCTGGCCGGTATGCCATGGCTACTAATGAATCCGTGGCGCTACCATGGCTCGACACCGTAATCGCCTAGAAACACGAATATAGTCTCTGTTCTAAGCCAAAAATCCCAATATCTTCACCCAACACCCAATTAACCAAACCCAAATGTTTATAAGCTTTATAAACTCAAAACCAAATATTTATAAAACAATACTAACATCACAAACCACATTCTAGAGGATTAAAAATCATGTTTTTGCCATTTTTTAATTTCAACATATTTAGTAATTTCAATCACCAAACCTTCAATTCTTAACCAATTTAAGCCATTTCAGTTGCATTATTTTCGTTTTTCCAATATATTAACCATATCAGTCATCAATTTACAGATTCTATCATGAATCCTTAACCAATTTTAGTCTCAAATTGAACCAAAATATACATAATATCTCATATTCCAATTTCATCATTTTAAATCATGATTTCTATGAATTTGATCACTAAAAATTGTTTGTAGTTAACAACTAACAGATTTTACAAGATTATACATATATATAATCAATATCTTACAATCTTCCAATTCATAGAGAATAGAAATTACAAAACTAAAAGTTAGAATTAGAGTAGATTATACCTTTATATTTGATTATTGGAGAAAAATGATAGAGAGTTGCTTCAATTCCTTCTTCTGATTCTCCCTTGTTCTTCTTCTCTCTCAATTTCTCCCTCTCTAGCCCACTCTCTCTTCTATGTTCTTCCTAACCTTAGGATAATACACATAAAAAAACAAACTGATATAGGCCTCCTCCCATGTTCATTAGTTAAAAAAAACAAAGAGCCTATATCAGTTATATTATGCCAAAGGCCACAAGGTCATGTTTGACTACACCTTAAATTAGGATTTTAGTTTATTTTTATATTACTTATTAATATAGTTCCATTTGTCACATATTTTTATTTAATTAATTTAATAACTTACAACTACAATTATAATTTCCATTATAATTATATTTATGTTTAACAAATTATTACATATCTAATTTAATTATTAGATTAAACTAGAACATCATTTTATTTAATTTAATTATTTTCTTAAATATTAAACAATTCATTTAATTTAATTATTTCATTAAATTAAATCTTCAAATAATAAAATTGCCATTCATTAATTTAGTTAACATACATACTTAACTAAATTATTACACCACAATTTCAATAATTATTTATTTCTCTCAATAAATAAATTAATTAAAATATTTATTTAATTCAATAAATATTTAAAATAAATTATAAAATTCTTGTTCGTTATATCCTTCCCTTCTTAAAAGGATTCTGTCCCCAGAATCATGACTCGATAAATTCATTCGTTACATTCTTCCCTCCTTAACAAGATTCTGTCCCCAGAATCGTTATACAAGATTAAGCAAATAACTGAGGATAATTTCTCATCAGAACATCTTCAAGTTCCCGCGTAGCTTCTTCAGCGTTGTGGTTTCTCCAGATTACCTTAACAGAAGGTATCACTTTGTTCCTTAGTACTTGCTCTTTCCTGTCAATAATTTGAATAGGAAATTCTTCATATGACAAGTCTTTTTCAAACTGTAATGGTTCATATTCCATAATATGTTTATAATCGGACTTATATGGCCTTAATACCAAAACATGGAAAATGTTATGAATATGTTCTAATTCCGGAGGTAGGGCTACCTCATACGCCACTTCACCAACTCGTCGTAGGACTTCAAAAGGTCCTATAAACCTAGGGCTTAGTTTTCCCTTTTTACCAAACCGATTTTTCCCTTTTCAGGGACACTTTCAAGAAAACAAAACTACCAACATCGAATTCCCGATTTTGTCGGTGTTGATCAGCATATTTCTTCTGCCTATTCTGTGCAGCTATCAATCTTTCCCGAATCACCTTGACGATCTCAATAATTTGTTGTACCAATTCTGGACCTAGCAGCTGATGTTTTTCGACTTCGTCCCAACATAACGGAGTTCTGCATTTCCTGCCGTACAACGCTTCGTAAGGCGGCATGCCAATACTTGCGTGATAACTATTATTATAGGCAAATTCAACCAATGGAAGATGGTCATCCTAATTCCCTTTAAAATTCATAATACATGCTCTGAGCATATCCTCTAGTGTTTGGATGGTCCTCTCACTTTGTCCGTCGATTTAAGGATGATACGCTGTGCTCATTCTCAACTGCGTTCCCAAGCATTCTTGTAGTCGTTTCCAGAAATTTGATGTAAAACGTGGATCTCTGTCTAATACACCGGGACACCGTGTCTTAAAATAATTTCCTTTATGTACAGTTTTGCCAACCGATCTAGGTTAAATCTAATCTTGATTGGCAAAAAGTGTGCCGACTTCGTCAATCGATCGACAATCACCCAGATTGCATCGTAACCTTACTGAGTCGTTAGAAGACCTACAACAAAATCCATTGTGATATGCTCCCATTTCCATTCCGGTATTTTTAACGGTTGCAATAATCCGCTTGACCTTTGATGTTCAGCCTTAACTTTCTGACACGTTAAACATTTCGCCACACATTTAACAACATCCTTTTTCATGTTCGACCACCATAAATGATGTCTGAGATCGTAGTACATTTTTGTACTTCCAAGGTGAATCGAATATCGTGAGTTATGAGCCTCACACAAAACTTCCTCTTTAATTGCCGATACTGGTGGAACCCAAATTCTCCCTTTGAACCGAAGTAACCCTTCTAAATCAACTTTAAATCTGTCTTCCTCACCTTTAGACACTTTCTGTCTTATCTTCTCACAGTTTTTATCCTGAAGTTGTGCATTCTTCACCCTATCCACCAAAATTGAACTACTCCCTATCTGGAATAATTTTTCATCTGATTCTGTCGGATATTTAATTTCCAAGTCCATCTTTGCCATTTTTGATACTAGCTTCTCCTAAGCAGTCAACATCATTAATTTCTCCCGTCCCTTTCTACTTAAGGCATCGACAATAACATTCGCCTTTCCAGGATGATAGAAAATCTCGCAGTCATAGTCTTTAATCAACTCCAGCCATCTTCTCTGTCGCATATTCAAATTTTTTTGTGTAAAGATATACTTCAGACTTTTATAGTCTGTATATATCTCACACCTCTCTCCATAAAGATAGTGTCTCCAAATTTTCAGGGTAAACACCACTGCAACCAACTCTAAGTAATGAGTCAGATACCTTTTCTCGTAATCTTTTAATTGCGTGATGCATACGCAATGACCCTGTCATTCTGCATAAACACACAACCTACTCCTTTATGCGATGCGTTATACACTATAAAATTCCTTGTAACATCAGGCAATGATAACACAGGTGCTGAACTCAATCTCTTCTTTAATTCTTGAAAACTTTCCTCACACTTCTCCGTCCAAACAAACTTAACTGCCTTTCTAGTTAAATTCGTCAACGGAGTTGCAATTTTTGAAAAGTCTTGAATAAAACGCCTATAGTAACCTGCCAATCCCAAGAAACTTCTTACTTCCGACTGTGTCTTCGGCTGATCCAGTTTATTACTGCTTCAACTTTTGATGGATCTACCGAGATTTCGTCCTTATCAATAATGTGCCTAAGAAATTGCACATGTTCCAACAAAAACTCACATTTCGAGAATTTAGCGTACAATTTCTCTTTCCTCAATGTCTCCAACGTTACCCGTAAGTGTTCAACATGTTCCTCCTTGGTCTTTGAAGACACCAATATATCATCAATAAACACCACCACAAATTTATCTAATAATGGTTTAAACACCTTATTCATCAAATCCATGAACGCTGCATGTGCATTGGTTAAACCAAATGACATAACCAAAAACTCGTAATGACTATACCGAGTTCTGAATGTTGTTTTCGGTACATCCTCTGTGTGACACCCCCAAAATATGTATACATCACCCATTCTGAGTCTCCAAATACATGGTACATAAATCAAATACAAACTTCTTTTATACTGATACGACAACAAACAGGTGAGAGTTTTTACGAATATTATCTCATGATAGTTGTTAGGTTTTGTGAAAATCAAAGAAGCAATCAAATTGCAAAAATAGCGGAAGCGTAATAAAATCAGATTTTAAAATTTTTCACAAACCAATTACCCGGATCATTCTTTATGCATATTATTAATTAAACGAAGAATAAGAATTTATGAAATCATACCCTTGTAGAAACGAGCTTCCTCAGGTACGAGTTCACCTCCTACTTCTCCGCGATCTCCTTGAATCTCTGGGTAGATTCCTTCCTTTGATCAATATTAGTCACCCAAGTGTATGGCCTCTAAAGGTGATCCACCAAGGAAGAAGAATTTTCAAGAAGAAGGGTATTTTGGCTCAAACCCTAGTTTTTCCTATCTCTATAGAAAAGGAGGCGTACTCTCCAACTCTTGGAATTACGTATATTTGATATCTGATATAAGACTCTTCTTATAAAGATATTATGTAACCCTATTTTAATTAAAATAAGGTATTATTTATTTAATTAAACTCTTTTAATTAAATGGGCTCCCTAATCTTATTAGGGATAATTAATTAAACTCCTTTAACTAATTTTTCTTCCTAATCCAATTAGGAATAAATGAGAGTACTTATATTAAATTAATTCCTAAACCCTTTTAGAAATTAAAATAATAATTATTGTAATAATATTAATAAGACTCCTCTTATTAATTTATATTTAATATTTCTAAAATATTAAATAATAAATATTAAGCTATTTAATTTATTCTATCACCATAGATTAAATTAAATATACTTAACTATATTATTACGATTATGCCATTAACTTCTTAAATAATTATTCTTCCTTTTATGGTGTGACCCTTTAGGTTCTCCATATTAAACCCAGGTTGTGAATAAATCAATTAGAACAATTCTAATCTTATTTAAATAAATAAATTAAACGAATAATTTATTTAAATAAATAATATTTATTCTACAATAGGGATAAGCCTCCCTAGCGATCAACGACTTTCTAGATAATATAGATTTCAACATTAATCATAAAAGAACCTTTGAGTAAATAGTTCTTGTATGATTCAATCCTTCCACCATACAATGTCCCAATTAAATATAAGACATGGAATTCTTTGTCAAAGTCTTATTTTATTTAATTATATGTATTTCGATTCCTAAATGCACAACTCTAATGAATGCAAATTAGAAACTACTTTCTAATTTCATTCCACCTTAACCAGATTCTGGGTTGTCATTTATCGAATCACATAGGACATTTCTCTTCTTTTACTAAAGTGGTAGATTCTTTATTGATCATTCATTATCTTCATATATAACTTATTACACCCAAGCATACCCTTTGATATACTCTAAGAGTCTTAAGGAATAAGTCAAAGTGTAATTCATTATATATAAGATACTATGATGATCTCAAGTCTAAGGATCATTTGTCTACTATCACTACTGTGAATTCCTATTGACGAGCAAGTAAAACTCCATTAGGTATTCCTTAGCGAGTCACGTTCGATGAACTTATTCTCTAATAAGCACCTACATACTTGCTTTAGTGTCTCTACACAAATGATCATGAGATCAATCATCCTCATCCAATGAGCAAGCAACGTATGTACCCAATCTATCCGGATTCACTAATCCCCTTTTAGTAATCCATTGATTGGGAACATTTTAGTTTTAAGCTATCTAAAATTTAGATCTCATTAGCATGATCTCATCATGATTCTAAAAGCATTACTTAAAACTATGGGTTTATCATATATTATTAAAAACAACACCATGTAGATAATAAATGCCTTTAATAAATAATTCTTTTATTAATAAATAAATAAGATTGATTACACACGATATGCTTTATCATCATACATGATTGGCTTGTATGCATAATACTTTCAATCTCCCACTTACACTAAAAAGCCAATCGTGGGTATCTCATACCCATCTTCTCTAAGTGACGATCAAACTAACTTTGTTGTGTTAGCGCTTTAGTAAATGGATCTGCAATATTGTCTTGAGAGTCCACACGCTCGAGGTGGCGTCTCCTCTTTCAATGATCTCTCTCGATCAAATGAAATCGCCGCAACACGTGTTTGGATTTCCGATGAGACACAGGTTCCTTAGCTTTGCATAATGCTCCGGTGTTGTCACGAAATATAAAACCTTTGGTCTGTAATGCTAGGAACCACACCAAGTTCGATAATGAACTTCTTCATCCAACAAACTTCCTTTGTAGCTTCACTTGCGACTATGTACTCTTTGCCTCATCATTTGAATCGACAATTATTTCTTTGTTTGGAACTCTTCCAACTCACTGCGCCACCGTTTAAGGTAAACACATACCCCAAAAACAGTTTTTTATCATCTTGGTTCGTTTGAAAACTTGAGTCTGTGAAGCCCTCTAGTTTCAATTCAGACCCACCGTAGACAAGAAATACATCCTTAGTTCTTCTTAAGTACTTTAGGATATTTTTCACTGCCTTCCAGTGTTCTTCTCCTGGATTCGACTGATATCTGCTTGTTACACTAAGTGCATGAGCGACATCTGGTCTAGTACATATCATACCGTACATGATAGATCCTATTGCTGAAGCATAAGGAATCTTACTCATACGGTCTCTCTCCTCAGGTGTCTTTGGGGCCTGTTTCTTGGAGAGATGTATTCCATGGCTCATCGGCATGAGACCTCTTTTGGAATCTTCCATGCTAAACCTCTTTAGCATCGAGTCAATGTACGTTCCTTGGGATAAGCCAATCATCCTTTTAGATCTATCTCTATAGATCTTTATCCCCAAAATATAGGATGCTTCTCCCAAGTCCTTCATGGAGAAGTGTTTAGATAACCAGATTTTAATTGATTGCAGCATAGGAATATCATTCCCTATTAGTAATATATCATCAACATATAATACAAGGAATGAAACAGCGCTCCCACTAACCTTCTTGTACACATATGGTTCCTCCTCATTTTTGATAAAGTCAAACTCTTTGATTATCTCATCAAAACGGATGTTCCAACTACGAGAAGCTTGCTTCAATCCATAAATGGATCGTTGTAGCTTACAGACTTGATTTGTTCCAACCTTTGAAATAAATCCCTCTGGCTGTGTCATATACACATCCTCCTCAAGTTTCCCATTGAGGAAGGCTATTTTCACGTCCATCTGCCAAATTTCGTAGTCATGGTAAGCTGCAATCGCAAGCAAAATCCGAATGGACTTGAGCATTGCTACTGGTGAGAAGGTTTCGTCATAGTCAACTCCTTGTCTTTGTTTGAAACCTTTTGCGACCAGTCGGGCCTTATAGGTCTCTACCTTGCCGTCTGCTCCAGTCTTTCTTTTAAAGACCCATTTACACCCAATAGGCTTAATGCCTTCAGGTGGTGAAACCAAAGTCCATACTTGGTTCTCATACATGGAGTCCATCTCGATTTCATGGCTTCTTGCCACTTCTCTGAGTCTTTACTACTCATATCCTGTTCGTAATTCAATGGATCATCATCATCTATGATGCGTACCTCATTGTCATCTTCTATGATAAGTCCATACCTCTCTGGTATCTTTGGTACTCTTCCGATTCTGAATAGGGTGTGGTATGAAGGAATCTCTACTTGGTTAGGTACCTCACTTTGATCTCAGTAGTGGTTTGTGGTTCTTGAATTTCTTGAAGATCTATTTTCCTCCACCGACCCCTTCAAGGATAAACTCCTTTTCAAGAAGGCGGCATGTTTGGCAACAAACACCTTTTGTTCAGTAGGATTGTAGAAATAATATCCTAAACTTTCTTTAGGATATCCCACAAAAGTACACTTATCAGATCTTGTCCCAAGCTTATCATTTTAAAACCTTTTCACATAAGATGGACATCCCCAAATCTTAACATGCTTAAGACTAGGCTTCCTCCCTACCCACATCTCATATGGAGTCTTAGGGACGGATTTCGAGGGAACCTTATTTAGTAGATATATATGCGCTTCTAGAGCATATCCCCAGAATGACAGGGAAGATCGGTAAAACTCATCATGGAGCGAACCATGTCCAATAGTGTTCGATTTCTCCTTTCAGATACACCATTCAGTTGTGGCGTCCCTGGTGGAGTCCATTGTGAGATTATACCATTTTCTTTGAGACAATCGAGAAACTCACTGCTTAAGTATTCACCACCTCGATCTGATCAAAGAATCTTAATACTTTTTTCGTTTGTTTCTCTACTTCACTTGAACTCTTTGAACTTTTCAAATGATTCATTTTGTATTTCATTAAATACATATATCCAAATCTTGAGTGATCATCAGTGAATGTAATAAAATAAGAATACCCTCATCCTGCATTTGTTGTCATAGGTCCACATACATCTGTGTGTACCAACGCTAACAACTCTGTAACTCTTTCTCCTTTTCTACTAAAAGGAGATTTAGTCATTTTTCCCATGAGACAAGATTCACAAGTTGAATATGATTCATAATCCGATAGCTCTAGGAGCCCATCTTTATACAACTTAGATAATCTTGTTTCATTAATATGACCAAGTCTACAGTGCCATATATAGGTATAATTAACATCATCTCTTTTCCTTTTCTTAGTTTGTTCAATTTGAAGTATATTTTCATGCAAGTCAAGAATGTAAAGTCCATTTCGTAAATTACCAACACCATATAAAACATTATTATTATAAATAGAACAACTGTTGTTCTTTATTATAATATTAAAACCATCCATATCCAATACAGATATTGAAATAATGTTTCTAATAAGTGACGAAACAAAATAACAATTATTTAAACTAATGGACTTGCCCGTAGGCAGTGCTAAACAATAAGTCCCTACAAATAATCTGAAACAACCTTTGCTCCATTTCCCACTAAGTGGGACGACCTCATCCTTGCTCAACTTTCTACTTGACCGGTCCTGCATATTATTACATATGTGAGAACCACGGTAGGTATCCAATACCCAAGTAGAAGATTGACTTTCGAAAAAATTAATTTCAATCATAAACAAACCTTGATTAGGATTGAAGCTTCTCCAAGCTTCTTCTTTTTGATACGCAAGATAATCCTTGCGGTTCCTCTTCTAGTGACCCGGCTTGTTGCAATGGAAGCAAATTCCTTTGCTAGCTGGATCAAGTTTCTTTTGATCCTTCACTTTCGCCTTTCCCTTAGCCTTCTTGGATTTCTTCTTTTTAGAAGATACCTTGGGCCTCTTCCTTTTCTTGGAAGAATCATCCACCAATAAGACATGGTTCTTCTTGGATGGGAAGTGACCTTGACGATTTTCAACATGTTAAGTAATTGAGCAAGTAACGTCCAACTTATTCATGTGAAAATTCACAACAAATTGTGAGAAGGTGTCCGGGAATGACTGCAAGAATAAATCTTGACTCAACTCCCCATCCATGACGAACCCAAGCTGTCCAAGACGTTCAATCATATTGATCATCTTTAGGACATGAGTCTCAACGGTAGTGCCCTCGGTCATCCGAGATCGGAAAAGCTCCTTAGATATCTCATATCTAGCTGTCCTACTTTGCTCACCATACAACTCTTGAAGGTGCAGTATCATAGTAGGAGCATCCATGTTTTCATGCTGACGCTGAAGCTCGTTATTCATGGATGCGAGCATGATGCATTGAGCCACTGATGCATCATTTTACCACTGTTTAAAAGTAGCAATCTCTTCCTCGGAGGCTGTTTCTGCAACTTTTACAGGTACATGCGAATTTAGGACATAAGAAATCTTTTCAGCAGTGAGAACAATTCTCAGATTCCTTAACCAGTCCGTGTAATTCGGTCCGGTCAGTTTGTTAGCATCAAGTATGCTGCGCAGTGAAATTAGTGAATGTGACATTTTCAAAAATCTGCAAGTAAAAAGACAATATTTTAGCAAACATTCATTTAATTAATTACCAAAATAAATTAGGTCTTATTTTATATTGGTATCTCCTACTATTTTATTCAAACTATATTACCCTCATGAATATAGTTCGGCAATATCTAATTAAAGATTTGCTAGTGAAAATAAGGATCCCATTTCAAATGTATATAGCCTTGTGTGTGCACAATAAATTATATATAAATAAATAGGTAGACAACTCTTGTCAATTACATCATCATGTAACTCCTTATATTTTGCCTCTTAAATCATAATGGTCAAGTGTATGCACATCCGAACTAAAATGATTTAAGTTAAGTCATACCCAATATTTCCATATTAGTGAAGAGAAAACTACAACCCTTGTGTGTGCACAACAAAGCGGTAATGTTCAAATCCTTATAAACATCAAATGTAATAAAAATAACATCTCAAATATTTAATACTCGCCTTGTGTGTGCAACAAAACTCATATTAAATATTCAATGCTATATTATTTTTATCATGCTAGAAAGCGACGTTGATATTCCAAATATCTTTGAACGTTACAACTTAATATAATTTTATTGAGGGGTTTGTTATTATTAGTCTCATCTTGTTTAACGCGCATGCAAATATATATATAAAATACGCGTCATATTATTAAACATGCGAAGCATGTTTGCATAATATATAATATATATAATACTAGCATGCACATATAGAATATTATATTCTATCCAGGATTGATTATGGACTTTTATTCTAGTTTGGTTCACTAGAGCCACCAAGTGAACCAAAAGGGTCAAACTCTAGGGTGCAAGAACAAACATTTAAATATAACTATTACATTTTTAAACCCTGGCTCCATTACAAATGGGTCTTCAAACGCTCCTTGTTCCTTGATCTCCGGTTCTTGAAAAAATTCTAACTAATCCTATTACATTAAACTATTTAATTTAAATAGAAACCTTGATCGTGATCGAGGGAAGTACATAGGAGAGAGATAGAATTTACATCGAAGAAGAAAACCGAGAAAAGGCGAAATCTGTGAGACCCCATTTAATAAAACCCATTCATTCAAACATCCAACCAAAATAAATCCAATCACATTGGTCAATAGTCCATAATCAATCACATTTATTATTATACATATTATCATATGTATCAATAAATAAAATCATTCCATATATATATGAGCATCATTTAATGGGCAATATTAAGTTACATGAAATCCAATTTCAAGATTAAAATAAACTCTTTATTTTAATTATAAAATTATTAAAATATATATATATATATATATATATCATTATATATATATAATATTAATCCGTACGCGTGACATATATATATATATTAGATCCGGTTTCCTGAATGAATCAAAAGACTCATTCAAAAGTGATTATAATATGAATATATATATATATATATATATATATATATTATAAATCAAATTTTTAAAAGGCCAGGAATCTTTATATATATGTCTATCCTGTAGGTCATCATATTCCAACGTGGGTATATTATCACGTAAGCTGTAGGGATCCAACTGAAAGTAAAACATCGTTTTTTTTATTTTTTTTTAACAGGTTAAGCGAAAATAAAATAAAATTCGGTGATCACTCCTTTTCCTATCTCTATAGAAAAGGAGGCGTACTCTCCAACTCTTGAAATTACGTATATTTGATATCTGATATAAGACTCTTCTTATAAAGATATCATGTAACCCTATTTTAATTAAAATAAGGTATTATTTATTTAATTAAACTCTTTTAATTAAATGGGCTCCCTAATCTTATTAGGGATAATTAATTAATTTCATTTAACTAATTTTCTCTCCTAATTCAATTAGGAATAAATGAGAGTACTTATATTAAATTAATTCCTAAACCCTTTTAGAAATTAAAATAATAATAATTGTAATAATATTAATAAGACTCCTCTTATTAATTTATATTTAATATTTCTAAAATATTAAATAATAAATATTAAGCTATTTAATTTATTCTATCACCATAGATTAAATTAAATATACTTAATATATTATTACGATTATGCCATTAACTTCTTAAATAATTATTCTTCCTTTTATGGTGTGACCCTTTAGGTTCTCCATATTAAACCCGGTTGTGAATAAATCAATTAGAACAATTCTAATCTTATTTAAATAAATAAATTAAATGAATAATTTATTTAAATAAATAATATTTATTCTACAATAGGGATAAGCCTCCCTAGTGAATGATCAATGACTTTCCGGATAATATAGATTTCAACATTAATCATAAAAAGAACCTTTGAGTAAATAGTTACCGTGACAATTCAATCCTTCCACCATACAATGTCCCAATTAAATATAAGACATGGAATTACATCAAGTCTTATTTTATTTAATTATATGTATTTCAATTCCTAAATGCATGACTCTAATGAATGCAAATTAGAAACTACTTTCTAATTTCATTCCACCTAACCAATGATTCTGTGTTGTCATTTATCGAATCACATAGGACATTTCTCTTCTTTTACTAAAGTGGTAGATTCTTTATTGATCATTCATTATCTTCATATATAACTTATTACACCCAAGCATACCCTTTGATATACTCTAAGAGTCTTAAGAAATAAGTCAAAGTGTAATTCATTATATATAAGATACTATGATGATCTCAAGTCTAAGATCATTTGTACTACTATCACTCTGAGAATTCTATTGATGGAACAAGTAAAACTCCATTAGGTATTCCTTAGCGAGTCACGTTCGATGAACTTATTCTCTAATAAACACCTACATACTTGCTTTAGTGTCTCCACACAAATGATCATGAGATCAATCATCCTCATCCAATGAGCAAACAACGTATTTACCAATCTATCCGGATTCACTAATCCCTTTTTAGTAATCCATTGATTGGGAACATTTTAGTTTTAAGCTATCTAAGAATTTAGATCTCATTAGCATGATCTCATCATGATTCTAAAAGCATTGCTTAAAACTATGGGTTTATTACATATTATTAAAAAGCGGCACCATGTAGATAATAAATGCCTTTAATAAATAATTCTTTTATTAATAAATAAATAAATAAGATTGATTACACATATATGCTTTATCATCATATATGATTGGCTTGTATACATAATACTTTCACGGTCATGATTATACCGAATGATCCACAGTCGTAATAATCACACCAATCAACAAATAATCTATGAGCGTAAGCCAAAGATGACTTTCATCACAATATAAGCATGAGGATGATGACAATGATATAAGAATTCAATTAAAAGAAAGCAAATGATAAATTTTTAAAGATTATAATTTAATTTATCCAGAATTTAATAATGATCAAATTGCCAACATGATACTGCTTTGTGGAGTAAAATTCAAGAATGATATTGTATCAAAAATGATTTGGACCGAAAAAAAATCAATTTTTGTCTTGAATAGTACTCCGGGTGAATAGTACCCGGGTGAATAGTATCCCGTGAATAGAGTACTTCAGGAATAGTATCCCGTGAATAGTACTTTATGAATAGTACTTCGTGAATAGTACTTTGTGAATAGTACTTTGTGAATAGTACCCGTGAATAGTACTTTATGAATAGTACCGTATAAATAAATAGTACTTATGGAAAGTACTCCCGCATGAAAAGATTAAAATTTAACAAGAATATGCAGAAAATATCCTTGTGAAACAATAGTAGATGAAACACAAATTTTAAGGATATTTTACTAATTTCACAGAGTATAGAAGCAATACTTTAACAAAATGAGGGTATAATCAGGAATATGAGACGAAATAATATTACTCACATACTACAAAGTATGAAAGAAAATATTATTCCTTATGAATACTGAACAAAACTAATATCCCTTACCTTAGAAGAAGACTGGATACTGGAATAGTGAAGTAGCAAAATACTCTTCTTCTTTCTCTCTATAGCTTCTCTCTCTATAATTGCTCTTGTGAGTCTTAGTGAATTGGTGAGAATGAAAGAAGAATGAGCTTCTATTTATAGGAAAACATAATTTCGATAATTATTACAATATAATACCTTTATCTTTTCCTCCATTTTTAATTTAGTCCTACAAGTATTATTAAACTTGCACCACCTCCCCTAATAATACATGCATGTGAATCAATAATACATGCATGTGAATCAATAGTTCCATTCATATGAACACATAGTTATATGCAGTGATTAATTACTCATTTAACCGATTAATTATCCGAGTGGTCACTTTAACCTCCAGAAATCAATTATCGAAATAAATATCAAATTCCATTAACACTAATAACCCTAACACAATGAAAATATCAATTTCATCTTTAATCAACACAAACTTATTCATCATTAATATTATAACTCACAATATTTAACAACCAGATCATTCCTAGGAAAGAGGGGGCTTTCCGCTAAGAATTTCTCCCTATTGGCGCGCAATTAGAAGACCAAACCCCTTTTCTCGACAGAACTTTTTAGACATCGTCAATATTGTAAATAATAATATAATAACTTTATCATCTCAATTATTGATTTAATAATATAAAATATTATGTAGATGATACTATGACAATAATTGATTCAATAATATGAGAGATATTATACAGTAATTAATGTGGTAATAATTGAATAAAACTGAGCGACTTCTCACGTAAGCATCAATAATCAAAGATACTATACAATACCGTGTGCTACTATGCAACCACGCGTATTACTGTACTTTAACACTGGGTATTTCAATAGTTTAACAGTAAAATTTTTGTCATTATTTTTATAAAAGATATTTATGTCGTTTTCTAACTCCGACAATACTTCCGTTGTGGGGTCCACCAATGATTGTGTCATCGTACAAATATTGCTTGTTAAAACGAATATTCCCCGACCAATCGAATAATTTATAACCACTTGCTTACTTTGCAAAATTTGTAAATATTACTCACAACTATAACATTATATCAAATCCACACCATAATATTCAAAAATATATTTCGAGAAAAATTAATCTTTATTCATAAAAGTTGGGGTCTTACAACCTCCCCTTCTTATGAAATTTCGTCCTCGAAATTAGTGGTATGTACACTGTATGTCGAAGAGGTGAGGATACCTTGACTTCATTTCAGATTCTAACTCTCAGGTCATTTCCTCAACATCATGGTTTCTCCATAAAACTTTGACTTGAAGTATAACCTTGGAGTGTAGAATATGATCCTTCTTATCCAAGATTTTAATAGGTACCTCTTCATATGTTAAATCTTTCGCTATCTTGTCCGGTTCTAATTCAATAATGTGGTTCGGGTCTTTCACATATTCAATAACAGGTGATGAAATGAGCCTCCTCTTGAGTTCTTGAAATCTCTTCTCACATTCCTCACTCCAACCTAATTTTGTATCTTTTCGAGTCAGCTGAGTTAATGGAGTAGCAATTCGAGAAAATCCTTCCATGAATCTCCGATAATAACCAGCTAAGCCCAAAAAGCTATGTACTTCGGTCACTGACTTAGGTTGCTTTCAGCTTTTGTATTGCTTCAATCTTTGCTGGGTCAACAGATATTTTGTGATTTGATATCACGTGCCCAAGGAATGCTAATTCCTCAAGCAAGAACTCGCATTTCTTCAACTTGGCATATAACTTGTTTTCACGAAGTTTTTGGAGTATCAGCCTCAAGTGTTGCTCATGATCTTCACGGCTTTTGGAGTATATGAGGATGTCATCAATAAAGAAGACTACAAAATGATCTAAATATTCTTTGAATACTCAGTTCATCATATCCATGAAGGCAGCAGGAGCATTAGTCAATCCAAAAGACATGACTAGAAATTCATAATGCCCGTACCGAGTTCTGAAAGCAGTCTTTGGAATGTCATCAGTTTTAATTTTTAACTGATGATATCTAGAACGCTTTGAAAAGAATTTAGCGCCTTGCAACTGGTCAAACAGGTCATCAATGCGAGGCAACTGGTACCTATTTTTGATGGTGACATGATTCAACTCCCGATAATCAATACAAAGTCGCATACTTCCATATTTCTTCTTTAGGAATAGAACAGGAGCACCCTAAGGAGACGTACTAGGATGAATGAAACCGATGTCTAACAACTCTCGCAGTTGGGTTTTTAACTCCTAAAGTTCAATAGGAGCCATTCGATATGGGGCTTTAGAAATGGGTTTTGTACCGGGTTCAAGGTCGATACAAAATTCGATTTCATGCTTTGGGGGTAGGCCAGGAAGTTCTTCAGGAAATACATCAGAAAATTTATTAACAATAGAAATATCATTCAAAACTGACGTATTTTTGTTTAAATCTGTGACATGGGCTAAGAAAGCTTGACTTCCATTTTTTAATAAACGAATAGCTTTATGGCTTGATATGACAGTGATTGACTTTAGTGGTTTGGTTGCTTGAATTCGCATAATAGGTCGGGTAGGAATATGAAAGCTAACAATCTTACGAAAATAATCAATTTTAGCATGATGAGTGGTCAACCAATCAATCCCTAAAATCACATCAAATGCAAGTATTTTCAAAGAGATAAGATTGACAGGTAACGTGTGGTTGCCGATTTAAATCAAACAAGACTTATAAACAGTGGATGTAATGAAGGTTTCTCCCAATGGAGTTTTAACAGATATGTCAAAGTCTAATTTCTCTGGAGTTAAATTTAAACGTTGAGCGCAAGTAGGAGAAATAAAAGAATGGGTAGAACCGGTATCAAATATGGTATAAACTTCATAAGAGTTTATGATTAGCTTACCCATGATAACCTCGTTCAAGTTCCTCACTTTTTGCGAGGTTACGACAAACGCTCTCCCTTGAACTGTCGGCTTTGACTTCTCTAGGATGGCCTTTGGTGCCTCCGTCCCAGCTGGACTTGTCTTTGCTGCACAACAAAATCGGGCTAGGTGACCTTTTCTTCCATAATTGTAACACGCTTTGGACTGCATCGCGCAGTTTGGACTGATATGTTCCTCCCCTCCGCATTTGAAGCATACAATCGGTGGTCGTTCTCCTTCTTTAACAACGGGTGCTGGTGCTGACGTCTTTCCATCATTGTTGAACCTTCTTTTCTTGAAATTTCCACTTCTATTATCTTGGCCATGATTACCACCGAAGTGGTTACCATTTCTGGCATGTTGATTCCCTCCACATTTGTTGTCACCGCTTCGATGACTACTACCACTGGTATTATCATTTTATCGTCTGCTCTCTCTTGGTTGGGTTAACTCATTATCGTGCTCCAATAACTGAACCCTTTTCACAACATCTGAATACAAGCAAAGTTTGTGAGAAATGAGATATTGACGTATCTCAGGTTTCAAACCTCTTAGAAACATCCGCGTCATTCTCTCCTCATTATCAACCAAATGGGATGCAAACCGGGACAACTCGACAAACTTAGCTTCGTACTGCGACACGGTCATATTGTTTTGCTCCAGCTTGATGAAATCAACCTCTTTCATGTGATGAATACTTTCGGGAAAGTATTTGTCGTTGAACAATTCTTGGAACTTCTCCCAAGACATCTTGAGTGCGTCAGGCTGGGTATGTTTTATAGATTCCCACCAGTAATCTGCCTCTTCACGCAACATAAAGGTGGCGAAGGGAACCTTTTGCTCCTCTAAGCATTCCAAGACATCAAATATCTTGGTGATCTGCTTTATCCACGTCTCCACCTTAAGTGGTTCTGGCTTTCCCAAAAACTCCGGCGGTCCTAGCTCCTTGAACTACTTAGCGGTGAACAGCCGTGAGTTGCCAGTGTTTACACCTGCATTTTGAATAAGAGTCTCTCTCGTTTGGTTTTGCATAAATTCTACAAAGTTCCTAAATATACCATCGTTCGTCATTTGGTCGGTGTTGTTGTTTACACAAGGATTATTGCCTTCCTGATGCACATTATCCTAGTTATTGATCGTCGGTGACTCAACGGTCTTATGTGCTTTATTACTTATCTCAACATTTTCAGATTCTATTCTCAAATATTGTCACAAAACAAGGGTTAATTGATATGCCACATATTATCCTTATACTCTGACCGACCAATTAAATAACAAATAACTTAGGTAGGTCATACTAGCGAAGGATTAACCCGTCTCTCCCCTCCTAGTTCTAGTCTCACATCTCAGCCAAGGATCATATCCCTAAGCTTTGATACCAACTGTGATGCCCCCAAAATAGGTATACATCACCCCATTATGAGTCGCCAAATACATGGTACATAAATCAAATACAAACTTCTTTTATACAATACGACAACAGCGTAGCTGAGATTTTTTACACGAATATTATCTCATAGACAGTATTCAAACTCAAATGAAGTCCTCATTACATTTATTATCACACTATTTCATAAAATAGTGAGGACTACTATAGCCACCATCTCGGACCGTCACTCTGTTCCCCGACTAGTCCCGGCTACATTCTCATTTCCTGAAGAGAATAATGAAAGCAAAAGGGTGAGCTCAACTAGCCCAGTAAGAAATATTATGACTAATATAATATAGAATAAATTATCGTTAGCCTTCAATAGTGTTAAACTAATAAACAACAAGTTTAACTGCAGCGAAACAAGCAATCTATTAGAAGAGTCAAGTAGAGCATGATATCTACTATCCTCTATTATTTAAAAGTTTATCATCAATTTTATTGCTGAGACTCAGCTTAATAAATAAACCACATCATCGAATCATCCCTGCACTACAGGCCAAGGATATTCATTAGTATCACGACCACGAATTATCTATGCACTACGGGCCAATGATATTCATGTTTTCACCAATGGTTATGATCATACCAGCAACTGTCCATCAATGCACTACAGGCTAATGATGACTTTTACCACATCATTTGTAACATTACGGGTCATGATTATACCGAATGATCCCTGGTCATAATCATACCAATCAACAGTCAATTTATGCACGTAAGCCAAAGATGACTTTCATCATAATATAAGCATTAGAATAATGACAATGATATTATAATTCAATTAAAAGAAAGCAAAGGATAAATTTTTAAATATTATAATTTAATTTATCCAGAATTCAATAATGATCAAATTGCCAACATGATACTGCTTTGTGGAGTAAAATTTAAGAATGATATAATATCAAAAATGATTTGGAGCGAAAAGAAATCAATTTTTATCATGAATAGTACTCCGGGTGAATAGTATCTGGGTGAATAGTACCCTGTGAATAGTACTTCAGGAATAGTACCCCGTGAATAGTGCTTTATGAATAGTACTCATGAATAGTACTTCGTGAATAGTACTTTATGAATAGTACTTTGTGAATAGTACCGTATAAATGAATAGTACTCATGGACAGTACTCCGGCATGAAAAGCTTAAAATTTAACAAGAATGTACAGAAAATATTCTTGTGAAACGATACTAGATGAAGTGCAAATTTCAAGGATATTCTACTAATTTCATGAAGTATAGAAGCAATACTTTAACAAAATGAGGGTATAATCAGGAATATGAGACGAAATAATATTACTCGCATACTAGAGAGTATGGAAGAAAATATTATTCCTTATGAATACTGAACAAAAATAATATTCCTTACCTTAGAAGAAGACTGGATACTGGAATAGTGAAGTAGCAGAATACTCTTCTTCTTTCCCTCTATAGCTTCTCTCTCTATAATTGCTCTTGTGAGTCTTAGTGAATTGGTGATAATGAAAGAAGAATAAGCTTCTATTTATAGGAAAATATAGTTTCAATAATTACACGTTTTGGGGCTCAAATTATTACAGTATAGTACCTTCATCTTTTCCTCTATTTTTAATTTAGTTCTACAAGTATTATAAAACTTGCATCACCTCCCCTAAGAGTACATGCATGTGAATCAATAGTTCCATTCATGTGAACAAATAGTTATACGCAGTGAACTAATAGCAATTAATTGCTCATTTATCCGATTAATTACCCGATTGGTCACTTTAACCTCCAGAAATCAATTATTATAGAAATAAATGTCAATTTCCATTAACACTAATAATCCCAACACAATGGAAATATCAATTTCATCTCTAATCAACAAAAACTTATTCATCATTAATATTATAACTCACAATATTTAACAACCAGATCATTCCCAGAAAAGAGGGGGCTTTCTGATAAGGATTTCTCCCTATTGGCGCGCAATTAGGAGACCAAACCCCTTTTCTCGACAGAACTTTCTAAACATCGTCAATATTGTAAATAATAATATAAATAACTTTTTCGTCTCAATTATTGATTTAATAATATAAAATATTATGCAGATGATACTATGACAATAATTGATTCAATAATATGAGAGATATTATGCAGTAATTACTGTGACAATAATTGAATAAAACTGAGTGACTTCTCACGTAAGCATCAATAATCAAAGATACTGTACAATACCGTTTGCTACTATGCGTACCATGCCAGACATCGTACTTTTACCACCGGGTATTTCAACAGTTTAACGGTAAAACTTTTGCCGTTATTTTTATAAAAGATATTTCTATCATTTTCTAACTCCGACAATACTTCCGTTGTGGGTTCCACCAATGATTGTGCCGTCGTACGAATCTTATCCAGCTCGACTGGATATACTTCTTGTCCAGTAATTCTTGCAATTGTACCATCAACTCTTTCATCTCTATTGGGGCCATTTTGTATGGGGCTTTTGATATCGGGGCCATTCCTGGCACAAAATCAATCACGAACTCAACCTCCCTATCCGGCGGTAATCCAGGAAAATCATCTGGGAATACATCGGCATAATCTCTAATAACCGGTATCTCCTCTAACTTCATACTTTTTTCTATATCTATATATCGACTATGTAGGCTAGGTATCCTACACATCCTTGTCTCAGTAACTTCTTGGCTTGCATCATCGTTAGATAACTTGCTTGTCGAGGCAACTTGCTACCATGAAAAACCACTCTTGACGGAGTCATTAGGTTAACACATTTCTTTTGGCATTCAATTACTGCCCCGTAATTGAATAGCCAATTCATTTGTGACAACCGTAATTTTGTAATTTAATTTAAATATTTATTGGATTGAATAAATATTTTTCGATGAATTAATTATTAGATTAATTAATTAATTGATGAAGTTGTGATAGATTAATTTAATTATATGTGTTATATTTATTAAATTGATGTGGAGAATTTTATTATTCGATGTGCGTATTTATGTGAGCTTATTGAATTAAAAGAAATATTTAATAAGCCTTTGTTATTTTAATTAATTTAATTATTAATTAGAGATTTAATAATTGATATTATTATTAAATGAGAAAATTTAATTATGTGACTATGTGCATTATTGGGAAATCATTATATTTTATTTAAAGTAAATTAAATAAGATATTGATTTATTTTATAAAGGAATGTGACATTACTTAAACTATATAATAAAGCTTTATTAAATTAAATGATTTTTAAAACCTATTCTAACTAGCCAAACATGGCCTTAGACTGGGTAACTGACCACAACTCGTTAGACGTCTTCTTTATAATACGCTTTCCCCTTCCTTTTCTTCATTAATATTCCTAAGTATAGAAAGTGTCAGAGAGAGTTTCAGAGAAAGATCTGAAGAGAGAGTTGAGAATTGAGTTTTTGTGGAGGAGGAATTCACTTCCTAGTATATTAATCTACGCTTGGGTAATCTCTTCAACCCAATTTATATATTTTACGTCTTTTAAGTTTTCATGAATATGGCTTAAGTTTTTACATTAAGTCTCGTAATTGGAAAATGGTGTTGTTGTAGGAATATATGTAGTAATTCGAGTAGCATAACATGTTTATTGTATATTATATGGGTTTCCATATCTTGATTTCATGAAATTATCTGATAAAAGATTTCAGAGTATGTTATATGGCCATATGGCCTTATACGTGTTTTTAGTATGTCAAATATAATTTATTTTGTAAAATTCACACATTGATATGATTATGCATGTTAAAATGAACAAAATGAAACTTGAATGGTTGGATTTGGCTTTATAACGAATCCATAACATTAAAATCCATGTTTTTGTTTAAGAACTTCAAGAACATCAAGAACAGTACAATTTGTATGCTTTAATTATGTGATTATATGTTTTAATGGGTTAAAATCACTCTATAAACGTTGGGTATTGATTATATATGAATTCTAACATGTGGGTATATTTAAATTGGGGAATTAATGATTATGCAGTGTTTAATTCGCTGAACTCTGCGTTCTTCGCGAACTGGGAATCAAATTCTAGAGTGTCGCCATGGCCAACTCGAAGCGATGTCCCATGTTGCATCACCAACCCCAAAGATCGATGCCTCATGCGCAATGACTGATACCAAAGACAAAAGTGGCGTGGCGGCTACAGCTTAGCGAATAATTAGAAATGAGTTTTTAAAAGTGTACAAGTATGGAAATGTGATAGAACTTAGTCTAATGATTATAAAGACTTGTTAGACCTATAATGAGATGTTAAAATAAATTCTTAACATGTCCATAACACAATTACGTGTGGATTGAATGATTGAATGCATAATTAGTTTATTTTTTAAGTGAAGTCTTAATTTTACACTAAGTGTAATAATTGACTAAGTATAGTCATGAATTCGAGTTAAACAAAGAGTAAAGTTATGATGTTAATACGTTGTTATTGGTAGTATTGTGAACATAATTGGTATGTAGGATTTAATTCAAAGAACGAGTTTGTTTAAGTGTAATCTACACACGAGGCAAGTTTCTAAACCTTATCTTGTAACGTTGAGCAAGTTTCTTACCCTAAACTTTCGTTGAGCAAGTTTCCTAACCCTACTTGTTATCGTTATATAAGTTGATTAATTCGTCTTTCGATATTGAGCAAGTTCTCATTTTTATTGATCAAGCCTGTCTTGTATATTAAAGTTTATTAATCTTCAAGCATGATGTTATACAATAATTATTCTATTGTATACCTTTTGAGATGTTATTTAAGTTAAATATTCATTTACTGTTAAACCTTGTTAGACTAGTGAACCCTTATTGATTCTACTAGTCCATAGTTGACGAGCGTTCTAAATTTTAGAACCCCTTGATGAATTATCCAAACCAAACTTCCTTTGGTGCGGACTCGAATGTCATACTGAGATGAACAACCCTGTATAAGAGATTATTTACGCTTTAGCGTTAAGATATTATGCATGCGATGGGTACTAAGGGTGATCCCCTAAGTGCGAGAAGAAGAGTCCATAGTCTTATATTTGTTAAAGGTTTCAAGTAATAACACTTGACAACCTAGGACATAGTTCAAGGTCTTATGACCCTCAGAATTTCTTTTGATTTTTGTTATACATTCTTGATTCAAAAGTTGAGCTTTATATCAGAAGTTATTATTTCTCTCGCATGTTATTATTCATTGTTATATTGTTATACTTGTGGGCAATCGTGCTCACTCTTTGCGTAATAATAACATTGCGATTAAGAACGAAAGAGCGAGACGAACCTTCCACTAAGTAAGGGCAAAAAAGGCAAGCTTAACAAGTAATGAAGACATGTTATTAATGTAGTTATGCGATGTAATTAGAGTTGATGTTACTAAGACTTATTTGTTTATGTTTTCCGCACAGATGTTTTAAGGTTAGAGTAACCTGAGATTTATTATTATTCAGTTGATGTAACCCCATAAGGGGAGAGATTTTATTACTATTTCTATATATTATATGGTTTGCAATTTATTTATGGGTAGATAGATAGATGATGTTTGTACAGTGAACACCAAATCCTGTGGAAATGGAAGTACCGGATTTTGGGGTGTCATAGGTTGGTATCAGAGCCGTAGGTTATGAACCTTAGGTGGAGGAACAACCTTAGGTAGTAGCCTTGTAGGAGATCGAGAACATAGTGGTGGTAAACTATTACCGAGTTCTAAGAAATGAATTTCTGAATTCATTGAAGATAATAAAAGACTTTATGTGCTTATGTGTTAATCTATGTGTTCGCTAGAACGGATTAGTAACTAAAAATTAAAATTTTGTTGTCAGGATGTCGGATGTTGGAGGAGCTAGTCGAGCTGGGGAGGAGGAACCCCGATTACCTATAGAGGAGGTGTCCCGAGACATTCATGTCGTCAGGGAACATCTTGTACAGAGAGAGCCATCTCCATTGATCACTGTTGCTGGTCAGGAGCATGAGCCGGAGACAGATCCAGAGGAGGATCCTAAGGAAGAGGAAGAGGAAGAAGAAGAGGAAGAAGAGGAGTTCCCACCGAACTCCATTGATGCAGAGATGTATGATGCACTCTATGATCGTAACTTAGAGTTGCGGGGATCTTTTTAGGGATCCGGTTGAAAGCGGTGGTTAGTCGACAAATTACTATTGAAAGCGAGAGGATAGAGAGATTGTGACTCTTCACACGTTTAGGAAACGTGGAGTGAGATCACAGTTCACGAGAAGGGTCGGGCCAGGGATAAGTCCGCGAAATAGAAGTTAAAGAAGGATCTCGAGGAGGAGGCTCAAAGAGGCTTGCCATAGCAGGAGGAGAATTTTGGTACGAGAGTCACGTCGTGTTGATCGTCTGCGAAGAAGATGATCGCCCGTCTGAAGAAGGCTAAACTTGAGGAGACGTACTCTACACTACAAAATGCAATGGATGCGGTCCAAGATCGAGTCAGGAAGTATCCAATCCAGTTTGAGGATCTACCATCATATATGCTAGATCGCAGAACGATGTGCCGCATCATGGAGGAGGAACGTAGCAAGGCCATCCAAATAGCGCCTTAACAGAGATAAAGATAGTATTAGTTTAAATATGTGAAAACTATTTGATAGTTAATGATGTAAATTCCGATATGTTCATAAATAAAGGAATATTGTGATGTTTTAAATCTGTAGATTCTTTATCTCGGGATAGTTGATGTAAATAGCCGTGATGCTATCTTTATGATGTAAAGACTTTTGAATTAAATGAAATGTCAAAGTTTATTTGAAGTAATGTGTTAAGTGAGTTATGATTAAATGTTAAGTTAAGCCTTAAATGTTTTAGAGATTGAGTAAAGATCTAATAAGCGTATATTCTTAACAGAAATATGCCGCCTAGAAGACAAAATCGACAGCAAGCCCAGGAAGGGTCAACAAACAATAACAACGACGCCAATGCTAACTCCGTTCAGCAATTGGTAAACCTTTTAGCTGGAGCACTTAATAATCAACCCCAAGCTCCACTAAATACTTTGTTTAACGACTTCAAGGCGGTGGGACCGCCAGAGTTTAAGGGTTCCATAAACCTAATCGAGGCTCAGACCTGGGTTATGGAGATGGAGAAGGTGTTCGATGTTGCTAAAGTAGGGGAAGACCAGAAAACCGCGTATGCAACATTTATACTAAAGTCCGAAGCCAGCTATTGGTGGCAAGCAAAAAAAGTGAGAGGAGGTGAAGGTGTAATATCCTGGGAGAGATTCAAAGAGATGTTTTTCGAGATGAATTTCCCGGCTAGTTCACAAAATCAGATGGAGGTTTAGTTTCTAGAGTTAAAACAAGGGAATATGTCAATAACCGATTATGCGGCAAGGTTTAATGAGTTGGCTAGGTTCGCCATGTACCAAGTACATACCGATAAAAGGAAGGCGAGACGATTTGAGCAGGGACTGAAGCCCTGGTTGTATAGCAAAGTGTCAATGTTCCAATTGAACACTTTTGCTGGAGTGTTAGAGAAGGCCATACTTGCTGAGGGTGGAAGTGATGCAGTAACAAAGTATAATCAGGAGCAGAAGAAGAAGATTGAACCATGCCCAACCTGCGAAAAAATGCATTTGGGAGTTTGTCTGAAGGGGAAGCGAGTGTGCTACAATTGTGGTCAGGAAGACCACATAGCACCAAACTGTCCGAACCCAAAGAAGGGTGCATGCTTCACATGTGGATCAAAGGAACATCTTGCAAGAGATTGTCCTAAGAAGGGATCGGGAGGGACGAGTTCAGGAGGAAACAGAGGAAATACTGGTGGAAGCACTCTAACTATTGCAGGACCAACCGCAACCAATAGACTAACAACCAGAATGTTCAACATGACAATCTGCGGAAGGCAGATCACGGTCTCGCGATGTGGTGTCGGTATCATTCGATCAATAAAGTTAATGCTTATATGTTATTTGATTTGGGTGCTACTTGTTCATTTATATCCAGATGACTTCGCTAAGAACTTAGAATTGTTTAAGGCGAGTTAGAATACCCATGAACATAGAAATTGCGAATAGAAAATTATCCTTGTTAAGTATGTGCACAAGAAGCGTAGAGTAGATATTAAGGGTAATATCATGAACGTAGATCTTATCCTATTCGACTTAGAGAATTTGATGTTATTTTGGGTATGGATTGGTTATCCAATTATGGGGCGGATAATTGGTACGCCGGAAGAAGTGTATTAACCTTATGACTCCGTCAAAGGTTGTGTTTTATGGTAGCAAGTCGCCTAGACAAACGAGTTGTCTGACGATGATACAAGCCAGAAGATTGTTAAGGCAAGGTTGTGTAGGATATCTAGCTTACATAGTCGATAGTCGTAAAGAAAATCCGAAAATAGATGAGATTCCGATAGTGAGAGATTTCGCAGACGTATATTCAACCAAGCGTATCACTGTGGGGAGCGCCGGTTTTATTTGTGAAGAAGAAGGATGGAACAATGCGACTCTGCATAGACTACTGAACCGAATAAGGTCACGATTAAGAATAGGTATCCATTATGCGAATCGGCGACTTGTTCGATCAGTTAAAGGGAACAAGATATTTTTCAAAGATAGATTTGAGAAGTGGTTATCATCAGCTGAAGGTGAGACCAGAGGATGTACCGAAGACAGCGTTTAGAACACGATACGGTCACTACAAATTTTTGGTAATATCATTTGGTCTAATGAATGCTCCTGCAACATTTATGGGCTTAATGAATGGAGTGTTCAAGCCGTTTTTGGACAAATTCATAGTGGTATTTATAGATGACATTTTGGTATATTCAAAAACCAAGGAAGAACACGAAGAGCATTTGAGGTTGACATTAGAGACATTGATAAGAGAGAAGTTGTATGCTAAGTTTTCAAAATGTGAATTCTGGATTAAAAGAGTACAATTTCTTGGACATGTGATTGATAGAGACAGAATTTTGGTGGATCCCTCCAAAGTCGAAGCTGTGATTAATTGGGATCAACCGAAGACGCCGTCGGAAGTAAGAAGTTTTCTTGGATTGGCGGGTTATTACAGAAGATTTATTCAGGATTTTTCCAAGATCGCAACTCATCATTGTGAATTTGACTAGGAAATTGGTGAAATTTGTTTGGACGGAGAAGTGTGAGGAAAGCTTTCAAGAATTAAAGAGGAGGTTGAGTTCAACAGACTGTGTTATCTCTTCCGGATGACACAAGAAATTTTGTGGTTTATAGTGATCGTCGCATAAAGGACTTGGTATGTGTGCTTATGCGAATGGCGAGTCATTAAGCGTATCGTCGCGACAACCGAAAGATTATGAGAGAAAGTATCCACCCACGACTTGGAGTTAGGCTGCGATGGGTTTTTGCTTTGAAAATCTGGAGGCACTATCTCTATGGGGAGAAGTGTGAAATATATACGAGATCACAAAGAGTCCAAATATATTTTTACACGTAAAGACTTGAACATGCGTCCAAAAAGAAGGTGGTTGGAGTTAATTAAGGACTACGATTGTGAGATTCTATACCATCCGGTAAGGCAAATGTGGTGGTAACGCCCTAAGTAGAAAAAAGGTCGGGAGAAATTGATGACGTTGACCGCTCGGGAGGAACTAATTTTAGTGATGGAAAAGTGGAATTGGAAGTGAAGTATCCTATGGAAATTGACGAAGTCAAGCTTTGAGATGCAAGCTAGTACAACCTTCTTGGATAAAGTTAAGGAGGCTCAACTTCGTGATGAAGAATGTGAGAAAGTGAAGAAGAAGATATGAAGAGGACCGAACCGAGAGATTCAAAATAGAAGCGGTGAGGGACTACTAAGATTTGAGGGCAGAATTTGGGTACCGCCAGAACCAGAGATTAAGGAAGAAATTTTGAGCGAGGCTCACAACTCAAGATATTCGATTCACCCTGGTAGCACCAAGATATACCAAGATCTTCAACAACACTTTTGGTGGACAAATTTAAAACGAGAGGTTACAGAGTGTGTTGCCAAGTGCCTAACATGTCAGAAAGTGAAAGCAGAACATCAAAGACCGAGTGGGTTGCTACAACCTTTAGAGATTCCAGAATGGAAATGGGAACATATTACGATGGATTTCGTGGTTGGCCTACCGATGACTCAGAAAGGCTACGACGCAGTATGGGTTATTGTTGATCGATTGATGAAATCCGCACACTTCCTTCCGATCAGAATCAGATTCAACCTAGATCAATTGGCAAGGTTATATGTGAAAGAGATTGTTTCAAGGCACGGAGTTCCGGTGTCAATTGTTTCTGATAGAGATCCGCATTTTACGTCGAACTTCTGGAAACGTCTATAGGAATGCATGGGTACATAGTTGCGAATGAGCACAACATATCACCCTCAGATAGATGGACAGAGTGAAAGAACAATTCAGACATTGGAAGATATGTTAAGAGCTTGTATAATGGATTTTAAAGGAAATTGGGATGACCATTTACCGTTTGTAGAGTTCGGTTACAACAACAGTTACCACGCTAGTATTGGAATGTCGCCTTATGAAGCGTTATACGGCAGAAAGTGCAGAACTCCACTATATTGGGATGAAGTTGGCGAAAGACAACTACTAGGCCCGGAATTGGTACAACAAACAGCAGAGATAGTCGAAGTGATTCGAGCAAGACTGACAGCAGCTCAACATAGATAGAAGAAATACGCCGATTCACACCGCAAGAATGTCGAATTCGAGCCGGGTAGCTATGTGTTTCTAAAGGTCTCTCCCTGGAAGGGAAAGATCAGATTCGAAAAGAAAGGGAAATTAAGCCCAAGATTCATTGAACCCTTTGAAGTTCTACGAAGGGTCGAAGAAGTTACTTATGAGGTAGCCTTACCTCCAGCTCTAGAGAATGTCCACAATGTTTTCCATGTCTCAGTCCTACGACCCTACCAACCCGATTACAAGCACGTGATTGAATATGAACCCCTAAATTTTGACAAAGACTTGTCTTACGAAGAAATTCCTGTTCAAATTGTTGGCCAAAAAAAGAACAAGTTACGAAAGAAAGTAATACTTTACATTAAGGTAATTTGGAGGAACCACAACAAGAAGAAGCTACGTGGGAACTCAAGAGAATATGATGAAGAATTATCCTCATTTATTTACTTAGATTGTTATATACGATTCTGGGGACAGAATCTTTGTAAGGGGGGAGAATGTAACGGGACGAATTGTTTTAATTATGATTCTGGGGACAGAATCCTTTTAAGAGGGGAAAGATGTGACAACTATAATTTTGTAATTTAATTTAAATATTTATTGGATTGAATAAATATTTTTCGATGAATTAATTATTAGATTAATTAATTAATTGATGAAGTTGTGATAGATTAATTTAATTATATGTGTTATATTTATTAAATTGATGTGGAGAATTTTATTATTCGATGTACGTATTTATGTGAGCTTATTGAATTAAAAGAAATATTTAAGAAGCCTTTGTTATTTTAATTAATTTAATTATTAATTAGAGATTTAATAATTGATATTATTATTAAATGAGAAAATTTAATTATGTGACTATGTGCATTATTGAGAAATTATTATATTTTATTTAAAGTAAATTAAATAAGATATTGATTTATTTTATAAAGGAATGTGACATTACTTCAACTATATAATAAAACTTTATTAAATTAAATGATTTTTAAAACCTATTCTAACTAGCCAAACATGGCCTTAGAGGGAGTTGAGGGCAGTTACCCATGACTGGGTAACTGACCACAACTCGTTAGACGTCTTCTTTATTATACGCTTTCCCCTTCCTTTTCTTCATTAATTTTCCTAAGTCTAGAAAGTGTCGAGAGAGTTTAGGAGAGATCTGAAAGAGAGAGTTGAGAATTCAGAGTTTTGTGGAGGAGGAATTAACTTCCTAGTATATTAATCTACGCTTGGGTAATCTCTTCAACCCGATTTATATATTTTACGTCTTTTAACTTTTCATGAATATGGCTTAAGTTTTCTGTTAAGTCTATGTAATTGGAAAATGGTGTTGTTGTAGGAATATATGTAATAATTCGAGTAGCATAATATTTTTATTGTATATTATATGGGTTTCCATATCTTCAGTTTTATGAAATTATACAGTAAAAGATTTCAGAGTATGTTATATGGCCATATGGCCTTATACGTGTTTTTAGTATGTCAAATATAATTTATTTTGTAAAATTCACACATTGATATGATTATGCATGTTAAAATGAACAAAATGAAACTTGAATGGTTGGATTTGGCTTTATAACGAATCCGTAGCATTAAAATCCATGTTTTTATTCAAGAACTTCAAGAACATCAAGAACAGTACAATTTGCATGCTTTAATTATGTGATTATGTATTTTAATGGGTTAAAATCACTCTATAAACGTTGGGTATTGATTATATATGAATTCTAACATGTGGGTATATTTAAATTGGGGAATTAATGATCATGTAGTGTTTAATTATTTGAACTCATGTTCTTGTGAACTGGAATCAAATTACAGTCGCGCATATGGCGGCGCCAACTCGAGGCGATGTCCCACGCCATCACTGACCCGGCAAAGATCGATGCCTCATGCCGTGCATGCCGCATTTATACCGAGAGACAAAAGTGGTAAATATTTCACTTAGCAGAATAATCGAAATGAGTTTTAAAAGTGTACACGTATGGAAATGTGATAGCAACTTAGTCTAATGATTATAAAGACTTGTTAGACCTATAATGAGATGTTAAAATAAATTCTTAACATGTCCATAACACAATTACGTGTGGATTGAATGATTGAATGCATAATTAGTTTATTTTTTCGTGAAGTCTTAATTTTACACTAAGTGTAATAATTGACTAAGTATAGTCATGAATTCGAGTTAAACAAAGAGTAAAGTTATGATGTTAGTACGTTGTTATTGACTGGTATTGTGAACGTAATTGGTATGTAGGATTTAAGTCAAAGAACGAGTTTGTTTAAGTGTAATCTACACACGAGGCAAGTTTCTAAACCTTATCTTGTTACGTTGAGCAAGTTTCTTACCCTAAACTTTCGTTGAGCAAGTTTCCTAACCCTACTTGTTATCGTTATATAAGTTGATTAATTCATCTTTCGATATTGAGCAAGTTCTCATTTTTATTGATCAAGCCTGTCTTGTATATTAAAGTTTATTAATCTTCAAGCATGATGTTGTTATCTGATAATTATTCTATTGCATACCTTTTGAGATGTTATTCAAGTTAAATATTCATTTCTTTGTTAAACCTTGTTAGACTAGTGAACCCTTATTGATTCGACTAGTCCATAGTTGATGAAACGTTCTAAATTTTAGAACCCTTGATGAATTATCCAAACCAAACTTCCTTTAGTGCGGACTCGAATGTCAAATGAGATGAACAACCTGTATATAAGGGATTATTTACGCTTTAACGTTAAGATATTGTGCACAAATATGGTACTAAGGGCTAATCCCCTAAAATGCGAGAAGAAGAGTCCATAGTCTTATGGTCATTAAAGGTTTCAAGTAATAACACTTGACAACCTAGGACATAGTTCAAGTCTTATGACCTCGAATTTCTTTTGATTCTTGTTATACATTCTTGATTCAAAAGTTGAGCTTTATATCGAAGTTATTATTTCTCTCGCATGTTATTATTCATTGTTATATTGTTATACTTGTGGGCAATCGTGCTCACTCTTTGCGTAATAATAACATTGCGATTAAGAACGAAAGAAGAGATTTAACCTTCCACTAGTAAGGGCAAAAGGCAAGCTTAGCAAGTAATGAAGATTTTCATTAATGTAGTTATCGCGATGTAATTAGAGTTGATATTACTAAGACTTATTTGTTTATGTTTTCCGCACAGATGTTTTAAGGTTAGAGTAACCTGGGATTTATTATTATTCAGTTGATGTAACCCTATAAGTGGAGAGATTTTATTACTATTTCTATTTATTGTATGGTTTGCAATTTATTTATGGGTAGATAGATAGATGATATTTGTACAGTGAACACCAAATCCCGTGGAAATGGAAGTACCGGATTTGGGGGTGTCACATCATTCCTAGTATTACATCAAACTCCCCGAGTTTAATTGGTATTAAATCTACGATCATCTCGTGACCCTTTATAACCACTCTACAATTCTTGTATATAAACCTAACAGGAATCACTTCCCTATTCGCAATCTTTATGCTAAAAGGGAAATCTAATTCTTCCTGAGGCAAATCTAAGTTCTGAGCAAATTCATCTGATATAAATGAACAAGTAGCACCTAAGTCAAATAGCACCCGAGTCAAATAACACATAAGCATTGATACCATTAATCGAAATAATACCTGACACCACATCCTTTGACTACACAACATCTTTCTCGGCCATATTAAAAATTCTGGTAGTAGATCGGCTTGATTGCACTGGTCCAGTGATAGTTAAAGTACCACTGTCGATGTCGGGATTTTTATTGTCCCTTTTCTTTTCTTATTTTTTGGTGTTCTCATGTTAGGTGAGATTTGTTTGAAAAAATAAGTTGTGAAAAGGTCCGACATGTATATATCGATGATTGGACTGTAAAAGTCGCCAGTTGGTATTTTTAAATGGTTGCACCAACTCAACCGAGAAAAGGTTTGCACATTGACCTAGTGATATAACACTGCTTAACAGGTTTGTGAAACCGAGATTCGTTAGGGTCCGGGGGCTTGATTATGCGGAGGGAAGGTGTTAGGCACCCCCGATATCTATGTTACCAAGGTGACTGCCACTTTTTAATTAAACTGTTATATGAATGTGTGTGTATGGGTCAATGTGTAATTATCTGGAACTAGTGCTATACCTCGTTTGCACCTATATACAAGGGTTTGAATTTTGTATAAAAGTTCAGTTTTAACAAGATATAACAATGATGGTTTAGAAAAAAAGGTTTTTCAAACCCTTGTGCTCAATAGTAATTGTAAGACCCCGAATTTTATGAAATAAAAGTATTTAATTTTCCTATTTAGTAAATGGTTAAATTGATAAAAAGTTAAAGTTAAGGGTGATATATATAAATTTTCAAAATACGTGAGTGGTTATAAAATACTCATTTCATTGGGAATATTCGTTTGGTCTTGGAATATTCTTGTTGTCGAGGAATATTCAGATGATTCGGCCTTGATCATTTATGGGCCCCATAACAGAATAACTGTCGGATGAAGAAAATGACAAGTTTGAGCTTTTATAAATAAACTGCGTAATTATTACCATTAACACCGCTGGAATACAGTGGTTAAAATACGCGATAATATGTGGTTGCAAAGAATGTACACCTTATGTTACAATATTTTTGAAATTATTGATTCTTACGTATGAAGGCACTACTCAATAATTGTTACAGTAATTACTGTTCAATATTTTATTGGCTCAATAATTGTTGCGTTGATATTTTATATTATTGTTGTTTAATAATTGTCACGACACAATATTTTCCATTATCAGATCAATAATTCATATTATTTGAATAATATTATTAGATAACATTATTGGCAATGTCTAGAAAGTTCTGTCAAAGAAAAGTTTGGTCACCTAATTGCGCGCCAGTAAGGAGAAATCCTTATTGGAAAGTCCCCTCTTTCCTGGGAACGGCCTGGTTGTCATTATTGTGATTCTGTAATATTATTTGTGTGACGCCCCCAAAATAGGTATACATCACCTATTTTGAGTCGCCAAATACATGGTACAGAATACAAATACAACCTTAAATATACAACATGAGCTGTGAGTTTTAATACAAATATTGTCTTCTAGACAGTATTCAAACTCAAAATAAGTCCTCAATACATTTATTTTTACACCATTTTATAGAATAGTGAGGACTACTAATGCTATCATCTGGACCGTCACTCCGTTCCCCGACTAGTCCCTGCTACGTTCTCATTTCCTGAAGAGAACAATGAAAGCAAAAGGGTGAGCTCAACTAGCCCAGTAAGAAATATTATGAATAAGATAATGTAGAATAAATTATCCTTAGCCTTTAATAGTATACAACTGATAGAATATAATGAACAACAAGTTTTAGATCAACAACTGCAGCAGAATAAGCAATCCATTAGAAGATTCAAGTAGAGCATAAAATCTACTATCATCTATGATTTAAAAGATTTTTCATAAATTTTATCGCTGAGACTCAACTTAATAAATAATCCACATCATCAAATCATCCCTGCACTACAGGCCAAGGATATTCTTTAGTATCACGACCACGAATTATCCATGCACTACGGGCCAAAGATAATCGTGTTTTAATCAACGGTCTTGATCATGCCATAAAAAAAATTCATCTTTGCACCCTTGGCCGAAGAGAATCCATAGCCATAATCATACAAAAAACTGTCCATCAATGCACTACGGGCCAATGAGGACTTTTTCCACATCATTTGTAACATTACGACCATGATTATCTTAGAATAATCCCTAGTCATAATCATACCAAGTCCATCTATGCACTCTGAGATAACGATAACTTTCAACATAATATAAGCATGAGGATGATGACAATTCAATAAAACAAGTTCAAGAATAAATTTTAAAGATTTATAAATTAATTTATCCAGAACCAATAACGTCCAAATTGTCGATTTGATCTTTCTTTGTGGAGTAAAATTCAAGAATGCTCGGAAGAATATTTCCATGAAAAGATCTTTGGATGAAGCACAAATGTCCGAGGATATTCTACTAATTTTATGGAGTATAAAGCCAAAACTTTAACCAATCCGAGTATAATAGAATATATGAAACTGCAAATGGATTTTACGGCTTGCCGTGCGGTAATCCACGATATCTGAGATCATTTCTACAAGTTAATAAGGAATGAATATAAAGGATCATTCACCATGCATGCGGTAATCCACATAGATAGGTTATTCCAACAGAGTAATAAAGAATAGAACCAGGTCATACGTAATCCGCACAGACAGGATATTCCAACAGAATAATAAAGAATGAAATCAGGTCATGCGTAATCCACACAGACAGGATATTCCAACAGAATAATAAAGAATGGAACCAGGTCATGCGTAATCCGCACAGACAGGATGTTCCAACAGAATAATAAAGAATGGAATAACAACGAAATTCACGGGCATGCGATAGAGCCACATGAGCGGGTTATTCCAACGTAATAATAAAGAATGGAATAATGAAAGAATTTCACCGTGTATGCGGTATTATATTATGAAAGTTATTCCAACATAATAATAAATAATGGAATAACAACCCTTACAGTATTGAAAGAAAATAACTCTCTTCATGAATACGAAAGAATAATACCCTTACCTTAAAAAAAAAAAGTATTCAAATTTGGTAGAAGCGGGGATATATGAAAGAAAACTTGCACTATTTTCTACGTTCAAAGCTTTCTTAAACTCTAAAGAAATACGCTCAAGGTTATAGAAGAAGAATTCTCTCGAATTTACGGTGTGATTTTCAATTCTAACTAAGCATCCTATTTATAGGAGAATGGAAATGATCTTATGTAATAAAATATAATATATTCTATTTATAATTATATAATAAAACAAAATTTATAATATATATATATATATATATATTATTTAAAATCTAATAAAATAAATAACTTTATAAAAGTATTACATTTTATATCAAAAGATTTTACTATCTGAAACACTATATAATAATAAAATATAATATATTCTATTTATAATCAAATAAAACAAAACTTTATAAAAAGTATTCTATTTTATATAAAAATTTTTTTACTATGCAAACACTATGCGAGACAATATACAAACACTATGCATAATAAAATATAATATATTCTATTTATAATCAAATAAAACAAAACTTTATAAAAAGTATTACATTTTATATAAAAGTTTTACATTTTATTACATTTATAATAATAAGAAAACAAAATTTATATATATATATATATATATATATATATATATATATATATATAAACTTCCATGACTTCCTGATTCCTCCCCAATTTTTCTTTCGTGGGCCCTACATGTGGCCTCACATGTGGGCCCACCTTTTAAGAAAGTTCTATTGATTATTTTGAAAAATAGGTAAATGAGGGGTCCAAAAATACAAAAAATATCTCATAAAAATCACCTCAATATTTTTAACAACATTTATCATTATTATTATAATTCACAATATTAGTCGACCAGGTCGTTTCCGGAAGAGGGGGTTTCGATAAAGGATTTCTCCTATTGGCGCCTTGATTAGGTGACCAAACTTCTAGACATCGTTAATATTGCAAATAATAATATTAATAACCGTTGTCTCAATTATTGATTTAATAATATATAAAATATTGACAATAATTGAATTAAATAACGTGAGATACTATCACGACAATTCTTTGTAGCAATAATTGAACAAAAGCGAGTGACTTCTCATATAAGCATCAATAATCAATACTGGTATTGCTACTATGCAACCACGCATATTCTTTATTTTTTACTACCAAGTAGTTCAACGGTTTTAACGGTAAAACTTCCATGTTATTTTCATAAAAATATTTTTGTCGTTTTCTCGATCCAACAATAATTCCGTTGTGGGGTCCACCAATGATTGTACTAAGTACCTACGGATATTCCCCAACAAAAAGAATATTCCCCGAACAATCTAATATTATACAACAACTTGCATACTTTTCAAAATTTATAAATATTACCCACAACTATAACATTATCTCAAATCCACGCCATAATTTTGGAAAAAATATTTCGAGAAAATTAAATCCTTATTCGTAAAATTTGGGATTTTACAATTTGTGAATAATTAAATATTGATTTATATGATAAGGAAATATATATTTTATATGGATATAAATGAAGGAATTAATGCTGAGGTGTTTTATTAGTATTTTGTCGAAATGAAGAACGAAATTTGGAAATTTTCAAAAAATTAGTTTATTACTTGATTTTGTAAAATCTATAACTCTTTGTGTATAATGAGTTAGGAGATGAGACATATATCAAAAGAAAGCCTTGGAAGTAAGCTAACCGTAGAAATTAGAATCACCCAAAAATTCATTGTGAATTTTTTGTGGTGACTGTTTGAATGAAACTGGTCCGAAGGACTCATCAGTGTTCTTAAGATATATTGCGTGAGTTATAATTTTTAATCTGACCATTGGATCATTGTTATTTTTAGATATGTTATACATATATAAGTTGAGTACATGTCCACAAATTTTGAACCGTTAAAAATTAACATATGATTTGTTATGAATTTTAAGAGGTGACTAATCCGGAAATTATGTTTATAAATGATTTTTGGTGGAAAATTCTAGAATTAGTGGGCCCCACCTTTGGTTGGTGAAAAATGACCTAAAATTTTATTTCAAAAGTGGTGGGTGAGAATAGTAGCAGGTAAAGCCATCAGGTTACATGTCAAGTCTGCTTTGGCGTTCTAACATTTTCTTATAAATAGAGTGCTGAGTTAGAATTGAAAATCACACCAGAAACATAAGTTTTTTTTCTCTCTCTCTCTCTATATATATTATCGAGCGTATTTTTGTGAGTATTTAGATACTTTGAGAGTTGCTATTCATCTGAGTTTCCTTGAAATCATTATCCGATATTCCGGTCGGAAATGCCTCTTTTGAGGTAAGGGATTGTAGGGGTTATTAAGAGATTGTAAGGGATGTTATTTTCTTCTTAAATGATATTATTTTCTTCAATATCATTATGCCGAATTATTGATATGAGTTTTATTGTGGAATTTCTACCTTTTTCATATCGGGGTTACTATTCACATATACGGCACTATTCACGTATACGACACTATATTCATGTATATGGCACTATTAACGTATATGATATTATTTATGTATACGGTACTATGTACGAATACGGGTTACTATTCAGGAGTTACTATTCATGGGTACTATTCACGACAAAATTGGTTTCTTTTTCTGACCAAATTATCATTGATTTATGAATCTTACTCTTGAAATTAAATGTAGTTGTTGATCACATTATTTTTATTATCATATATAACATTTTTATAACCCTAATGATGATATTTCTTTTTGACTTGAGTGTAAAGATGGGTAGATTATTGGTATGATCGTGGCTATGGGTTCTCTTTGGCCAGTAGTGCAAAGATGAATTGTTGACTGGTATGATCATGACCATTGAATTTATAATTGAATATCTTTAGCTTAAGTGCAAAGGTGAATTGATCAACATGGTTATAATTATTGTTTATATAAATTACGAAATGATTATATATTTCTTTGAGATATTAATATCTTTGGCCCAGTCTGAAAGATGACATGTTGTTGAATATCTTTGGCTTTGTAGGTGTAAAGATGAATTGTTGATGAATATCTTTGGCCCTTAGTGCAAAGATGACTGTTGTTGAATATCTTTGGCCCAAAGTGCAAAGATGACTGTTATTTAATATTTTTTGGCATGTAGTGCAAAGATGAACTGTTAATGAATATCTTTGGCCCGTAGTGCAAAGATGAACCTATTAGTATGATTATGAACAGGAAATGTGATTTTGTATAACCATAATCTTTGATATTTCAGGTAAAGACATGTGATGAAAATTATCTTCGTCCTGGATAAGAAGAGAAATTTAGAACCACAAATATGATTATGAGTTATTCACATGATTGTGGACAAGAACTGTTGATTGATGTTACAGGAATAAAACATTGTTGGTGGACTTTTAACATGGAGAAGATAATAGACTTTATGGTCTATTTGACTCTTCTAATGGATTGCTCGTTCCGCTGCAACTATGGTTGAAAAGTTTTATCATCTACCATATGTTCTAAATCTCTGATTTATTACTGATGAAGGCTATTGATAATTTAATTATCTTTAGTCTTGATATTCTTTCTTGAAGCTAGTTATTGCTCACCCTTTTTGCTTCACAATTCATTTTAGGTAATAAGTTTGTTCTTAAAGATTGAAGCGGGGATAATAGGGGAATAGAATCGGTGGTCTATAGTATTTTTGAGGTTCTCCTAAATAGTATGAAAATAATTTTATTGAGAACTTTAGATAAGTGTGTCGTATTGTATACGTCATTTGATATTTAATTTTGGTGAATCGAATAAGGTGAGGTGAACCCAACTTTGGAAGGATGTTTTGCCACTATCATACAAGATGTCTAATGACATACAACCTTGTGTTATCATAAGACAGGGTTGTGCACATCCACTTCCTGAATATATCTATGAGCACTACCTATATGATCTTGGAGTTTGGTTGAAATATAATTTTCAATTGTAGACAGTGGAGATATTTATATGTCAAGAGAAGACTCACCATTGGAAGGAACATGATAGTAATCTTCTCGTTTTTCTTTGGGGTCTATTGGATCAACCAAGGATAATTACAGTGGACATATGATATCTATCATAACCTGGCAATGCGTGGCCTCCCATGTGCTGAAGGTTTCTTGAGCACTTCCCAAAGATTTTAATTTCTAAAATGAGTTATTGATTTGTACCTTTATGTAAGGTGCCATTGTGACGTGCTATCCAAGTTGGTGTCCAGAGTCACAGTTGGTATATATTTGTATCAAACTCACAACATATGTGTTGTTGTATTTTGCACGACAATTGTAGTAATAAAGTTATAATTATTTTCTGTACCATGTATTTAGTGACTCAGAATTAGTTTGATGGATTGGACCTATTTTGGGGGCATCACAGTAATTGAGGCCTTTAATACTTTCATTTTATTATGTGTTCGGCTTAAATGCTTTTATTTTCGAGATGCGAGGCATCTTCGAGAAAATAAGATATATAGCAGTGCCGAATTCCTTGTGGGCATGAGAGCCATCTAAGGAAATTCAAACACTGTGAATAATTTACAAGCTGGATACAGCTGAAAATGTCCATCACGGTAACCGAATCTTGATCCAGAAGACTGAATCTGTGATCACATGATTCTTAGGCTCACATGATGTTGCAGTTTATATGAAAGTTGTAAGCAGTTAAATATATATAAAAGCTGTATATATATATATATATATGAGCGATCAACAACCACGGAGTAAACTCTATGGGGGATTAGAAATGTAAATATATAAAAGCTGTAAATATATATATAAAGACAATCAACCACCACGAAGTAAACTCCAGGCGGGACTAAATGGAAAATAAAGCAGTAAAAGGCCACAAAGTAAACTCCAGGCCTGACAGAAATGTAAATAAGGCCACGAAGTAAACTCCAGGCCTGACAGAAATGTAAATAAAGTAGTAAAAGGCCATGAAGTAAACTCCAGACCTGACAAAAATGTGACAACCCGATATTTTCTATATAAATAAATCTTAAATTTTGTGATTAATTTTTTTTTTTTAAGGATGAGGATTTGTACAAGATTATGTATATATGTATTTATGTGGAAAATAAAAATATACAAGTAAATTTATTTTAGAATTATTGATTATTATAAAGTATATTTTTATAATAATTAATATTATGATAGAAATGTTTTGATTAATTATTTTCCATGAATATATAATCATATATTATTTAAATAATATATGAAGTGATTTTTAGAATAAATATAATAATTATTTTATTATATGAATTTTTGTATGATTATTAAGTTAATTATTTTACCTTAATTATTAAGGTTAAATATGAAAGAATAATTAGATATGGAATCGAAACCCTAATTTTGGATTATTGTCAAGGTATGAGAATAATAATATAATATTACAAATATTTTTGATTTTTAGTGCTTTATAATATATGCGAGGTATATAAAGATTGATAATGGTTGGTCAATTACTGATTGTATTTTGACCCAAACCCTAGTAATAATGTTAAACCCTAATTTGAGGTCCAAATTAGAGTGTAAGATTGTTTTATAAGGATGTAATATTAATTATATGTCGTATTAATATATTAATTAGGTAAACCCTAATTAAAATTAAAAACCCTAATATTTAGAACACCACTAATAGTAATTTGGTAACCCTAATTACCAAAAGAATAAAGTCTAATTGCTAAATTAGCAAAAGTCGATGATAATTATATGATCTAAACCCTAATATTCTTTGTATAAAGTAATTAGAAAATTAATCTAATTAACAAACCTAAATTGTCAAATTTTAGAAACTAAAATTTGGTTATAAATCCTAATTGTATTTCTAGAAATCGTAATTATCGATATTTTAAACCCTAATTTCTTTATTAGCAAAGTTCATTATGATTAAGGGTAATAAACCCTAATGTTCATGTAATTACAAACTTAATTTAATTAACAATATTAATTTTGCAAGATTTTAGAAACTAAAAGTTATTTAATTTTAATTATTTAATTAATTTTTCTTTTTTATTTTTGTGCAAACTCTAAATTGGAAATCCTAGATTTTTGTTTACTTATAAAACCCAAATTGGCTCAAACCCTAAACACTAAAATGTCTAAACCCTAAACCCTAAGGCAATTTTCTAGAAATTTAAGGAAATGACAAAAATGTCCCTCTTATATAATTAAAGCTACAATCTAGGTTTTGACAATAGGAGAGAGTTGTTCACCAAATCAACAACTCCCAACAACTTCATTGACCATTAATTGACAGCAACAAGCCTTAATCTCAGCCAATACATGCATCTTGTGGCTATATAAATGGATTAAAGGAGAGAGAAATCACTTTTGCTCACTAAATTTGCACAAAACCATACTCCACTCTCTCAAGCACCACACCTCCGAAATTTGTTGATAATATCAGTCACAAACACATTACATCAAATCCAACAACAAATCAATAGCGAAAATCAAGAATTGAGCATAAAAGGTATGAAACCCTAGTTCAAATTCTGTCCAAAATTTTGTTGTTAGATGTTAGAATTTGTTGTTAAAACTTGTTGTTTATAAGATATTATGATGATCTGGGTTGGTATTTATCAAATCCATAACATTAAAGTGCTCGAAATTAAAGATTTTCAAATTACGAAAAATTATTTTTGTGTTACGACATCAAATGTCGACCACATAGATTGTTGTGTGTTTAATATTTTTGTTGTTTAAGTGTTTAATGTTGTAGCTTTGTATGAGATCTTTCATCTGTAACAAGAATTAAAGCTAGACCTGTTTTGAATATGAAGTTATTAATGGTCAAAGGTCGTTGTTGAAACCATGACCAGGAAAGAAATCTGGGTAACCCGAAGACGCGATTCGACCATCGTGATAGATTTGTGGCTTCGATCTTGTGCTTGTAGTTGTTGTTTTGTTTAATTTGTTGAAACTAGATTGTAGTATAGTATATTAACTATGGAATCATGCTTTTATATCGTTAAAACATTTCATATCTTTGAAATTGGTGGCTGGTCAAAGTAGTAGAGAGGCACATGTTCTCGGTTTTCTGGAAAACCCAGAAAACCCATGAACACGGATTCTGTCAGTGGTTGACCGAAGAGTAACTGATTGATTTGTTGATGTTTTGTTTATTTTATGTAATGAATATGTAGCCCTACATGTTGTCTACACATTAAAGCTCTTAGGTCTCAAGAACAGTTAATATATTGCAAGTTGCTGGCGATCAAAAGTGGCGGTCGATGCATTCTTCAATTAGAAAACCCGAAATGAAGAAACGACCTCTGAACGATAAGTTTGGGCGATTATATCTATTTTGATGTTATGTGATTTGTCCATGTTGATTGTTGTATCTTGTAGTCTTGAACTTTGTCTACAAAATCTAGCTTTTGTAATTACGAGAAACACAATACACAAAGAAATTAAAGTGGGTCAAACATGGCCACTTTCAAGAATTGCTATGAAGATCTGGGTTTATGTATGAACATGAAGAACACCTATATGACGATTACGTAAGCCATATAGGTGAACCTTCTAGCAACAGACAGACGAATATTATTTTAGGAAATTAATTAATAATTATAGAAAATTAGTTTTAAATTACGAAAAATACAAAATAAATTATAAAAATTATTTTAAATTAAAAATTAGTTTTTAATTATTTTAAATATATTTCATAAATATTTAATATTTTTGGAATATTAAAAGTAATTAATTTATTTAATTATAATATTAAATAAATTATTTAAAAATGATTTTAATTCATGAAAATCATTTAAAATTATCTTATGATATAAGAAAATATTTTTTGAGATATTTTGATAACTTTTAATATTATGTGATAATTTTCATTAATAAATTAATATTAATGATAATTAAGTTATTTATTAAATGAATTAAATAAATGAATTAAAAATGATTTTATTATATTAAAATCATTTTAAATAAAAAGAAGGTATTTAAAAATATTTTAAGTTATAAAATATAACTTTTAATATTTAAAGGTAAATTTCATTAATTAATTATGATTAATGATAATAAAGTTATTTAATAATTATATTAAATAATTTAGTTTAAAAATGATTTTATTATTATAATAATTATTTTAAATAAAAATAAAGTGTTTAAAGATATTTTAAGTTATAAAATATAACTTTAATATTTAAAGGATAATTTCTTTAATAATTTAATATTAATGATTATTAAATTATTATAAATGATATTAAATTTATTTAATAATTATATTAAATAAATAGTTTAAAAATGGTTTTATTTATTTAAAAATCATTTAAAAAGGGTATTAATGATTTAAAAATATTTTAAGTTATAATTATTGACTTTTAATATTTGGATAAATAGTTCATTAATATTTAAATATTAAGGGTAATTATTTAATAATGATTTTAAATGTTTTAAAAATCATTTAAGGGTAATATAAATGTGTTAAAAATATTTTGAGTTATTATACATAACTTTAATATTTTGACAATGGTTTCATTAATAATTTAATACTAATTAAATGTTAATGATAATAGAATTATGTAATATTTAAATCGTTTAATAATGATTCTGATATTTCAAAAATTATGATAAATGATAATAATTATTTAATAATTATTATAAGGCCATGAAAAATAGTGTGACTAATGTTTAAGTTATCCAAATGGATATTGAACTACGGTTTAGAGTCTTAGACTCGATAATTACCCGAAAAAAGGCTCATCGGTGGTCGAAAGCGTATTTAGAAAAATTGATCTGGACTTAGATAATTTAATTGGATATGTGTTTATTTGTGATTGATGGTTTGTTAAGGTTGTATGACAATGTGATTAGGAAGGTGTTGATGTTTGATTACGAGTCAACGATTGTTAAACATGTGTGATAATGTGAATAGGGAATGTGCTGACTGCAATAGGCAATGATATATGTATTACGTTATGATATACTAATCAGTAAAATGATCTGATTAATGTTAGGTGATTTCATAAAAGATAAAACTAAGTTGAGAATAGTAAGCGGTACGTCATCGGTAAAGTATCCTAACTTTGCATTTTCTTTATCAATGGACGAAGTGAGAAGTTCGAAATTATTGTTATTATTATGCAGTTATTAAGCTATATTATATATGCCCATTGATTATCAACATGCTAGTATATGATAATTAGGATAAATATATTACATTAGTTAATTTCTATAAATGATTATACAAGTGTCCCCACTTGGACAATCATTATTTTTCATCGCATGTTGATACCCCATTGATATACATATATGTTGATTTATATAAGACCTTTGTTATGAAAACCCGATGAGATATGAACATCCCAAAATGAGAAAATTTTATGCCCAAAGTGAACGAAATGACGATAACATCGTTCATGTAAATGTAGTATTGATCAATCTGAGAATACAATGGTGATCACCTCCGTACTAAGTAAAGTCATGAGTTCTGAGATGAATTTCTGTTTAAACCTTTTGAAAATAAAAAACAATGTTCATGGTATCTCACGAAACCCCATATCTGATCGATCGTAGTTTCAAAAGTTGAAAGAGGGTTGTTATGAATTATTATTGGTACAGATTACTTCACAACTACTGACTAGTTGTAGAAGATATTATTAAGAAAACATTTAAATTATTTCAGCCTATATATATATAATACTTGCTGGGCACTCAAATGCTCATCCTTGCTTAATTTAAATGTTTTCAGCTAAGTGTGAAGGACCAGAAAGTTCAGGCCGAGGCAAAGGAAAAGGAAAGCTAACCAAATAAGCATTGTGGCAGTATTTGTAATAGTTTTATAAGATTATGAAGACTATGATATATATATATATATATATATATATGACATGTAATGAATGTTTAAAGGTTACGTACTTGGGAGAATGACTCTGATGTATATGAAAAATTTAAGTTTAAGTTTTATATTATTGTGATTATTATTAGTATTATTCCGCTCATAGAAATGGTATCGTGATGTACCGAGTTTAGGGTTTCAAGTATCTGGATTAAATGGACCTCACGAGAATGGTATCGAGCTATAGGGTTAGAAACCTTAGGTGGGTTAGACCTTGAGGCTATAACCTTAGAAACGAGAGAAACGTTGAAAATATAAATAACTCATATAGAGTTTAAAAAGAGATGAATTGAATAAATTCATCGTCAAACAAAAAATAAAGATAATTCATACAAAATTATTATTTGACTATGTGTATATAATATATGCTAATCGGGATAATTCTTTGTGTGTAGATGTCGGTGAAAAGGATTAGGATATCCACGGATTGTAAAGAAGGAGCTAATATCGAAGCCAATAAGCGGAAATAGAAGCTCACAATGAAACAAACTTTCGGACGAGGTGGTTATCGTGGAAAATATAGTACCGAGATCCGAAAATAGTGGATCGGCGATAATGATTCGGACCCTAAAGTTGAAGTTTGATCAAGCATCATTGGAGATGCAAGAATTGAGGAACAAGGTATCTTCTCTAGAAGGGTTGTGGAAGACAAAAAAGCGCTTAATACCAATTTAAATCGTCAGCGTTAATAGAAACATTGGAAGAGTAGGATAAGCTTAAACTCAAAATCAATCGGATGGGAGCCTCAAGCAACACTTAGTTAATGCGACTCAAGAGATAAGGGAAAAAGGAAGGTAGAAGACCATGATTTAGGAAAACCGGGGAAGAAGAAATGGAAAAGAATATGTTATCTTTATGGATATGAGGGACATACTACTCTGTACTGTCCTGATTATAAACGGGGAGCATGTTTTGTTTGTGGAAAGGAAGATCATCAGGCGAAAAGCTGTCCAAGGAAGAAGGCGTAGTGAATAGATAGTATAGGTTAGGTTGTGTAGCATGTTTAATATTATATGTGTGCTTAATATGTCAGTGTAATGCATTATTATAAAACTTTTGTGCAAGTAGTGATGTAAATCCCGACTTTTGTAGTCACAATGGGATGACTAATGTTTAAAGCACTATGTGCTATGATATGTAAAATATTTTGAAAGCAATGAATGAATATGAATCAAAGTTTGAGTTATGAGACAAGTTTAATAAGTTTAAACTTATATGATAAGGTTTAGAATGTAAGTTAATTTATGGTTTTACTTAACCGGATAATCGAGCGTCGAGCGTTAAAGACTTCAAGGCGGTCTATCGTAGAATTCAAAGGTACTGTTGACCACCTGTAGAAGCCCAAACTTGGTTTAAGGAAATTGAGAAAGGCGTTTGTAATAGCTAGGGTAGGTGAGGGGCAAAAGACCTCTTTTGCCACCTACATGATGAAGGTGAGGCAAATTTACGGTGGGAAGCGAATCGGTGAGGCGGGGAGCGGTGTGGTAACATGGGATAGATTTAAGACCTTATTTTTCGAGAATTATTTTTCAACTAATCTGCAGGCTAGAATGGAGGTAAAATTTACGGAGTTGAAGCAAGGAATATGACGGTGGCGGAATATCTTGAAATTTAATGAGTTAGCTAGGTTTGCTCACTTGCATCAAGTCGATACGGAGGCTAGGAAGGCGAGGAGATTTGAGCTGGGATTAAAACCTTGGCTCTATAATAAGGTGGCAGTGTTGCAGATCCCAACATTTGCAGCACTCATGGAGAAGGCGATAATTGCAGAGGAGGGAAGTGAGGCTATGAGCCTCTACAATAAGGAAAGGAAAAACAAGGGCAAGGTCGAGGGAGCTGAGAAGGTGAGGATTAATAGTGGGAGTAGGAATGTTGATGGAAAGAGGAAGGGAAACTACTTTGATAATGTTCAGGTGAAACAAGAAGGAGTTAAGAAGCAAGCGCTTCAGTGCAAAACGTGTGGAAAGAACCACTCTGGGAAGTGTTTGAAGGGGAAATTTGTGTGTTATAAGTGCGGGCAGGAGGGTCACATCTCTCCCAACTGCCCAAATCCTAGAATGAACAGTGGTTGTTTTATTTGTGGATCATTGGAGTATAGGGTTAAGGATTGTCCGAACAGGAGGGTAGAGGCTGGTGGTGTGAATATTGATAAGGGTAGTGGAACATTAGCAATCGCAGGACCGACATCATCAAACAAACCAACAAAAGTCAACATCAAGTCTTCAACATGATGGTTCAAGACACGGTGGCGGTAGCGATGCGATTCCGGGTAATATTGAATAACTTTTATTTGCGTAATTAGAATTTTTCTATTTATAGTAAATTATTTTATAAAGAAATTTTGAGGAGAAATTTGAGTTCTTTTAGAAATCAAATTTCCGTTTAATCGAAAAAGACAAGCTTAATGTGATTAATTAAAGATCGGTTCGATTAAAGTTAATCGAGATCTATTTACGAAGATCGTGTATGCTATGAACCCGATTATGTGTAGGTTTTTAAGCGGTGATTAGGGACGGAATCCTTATAAGGAGGTGAATGTGACAACCCGATATTTTCTATATAAATAAATCTTAAATTTTTAAGTATAATTTTTTTTTTTTAAGGATGAGGATTTGTACAAGATTATGTATATATGTATTTATGTGGTAAATAAAAATATATTTATTACATGAATATACAAGTAAATTTATTTTAGAATTATTGATTATTATAAAGTATATTCTTATAATAATTAATATTATAATAGAAATGTTTTGATTAATTATTTTCCATGAATATATAATCATATATTATTTAAATAATATATGAAGTGATTTTAGAATAAATATAATAATTATTTTATTATATGAATTTTTGTCTGATTATTAAGTTAATTATTTTACCTTAATTATTAAGGTTAAATATGAAAGAATAATTAGATATGGAATCAAACCCTAATTTTGGATTATTGTCAAGGTATGAGAATAATAATATAATATTACAAATATTTTGATTTTTTAGTGCTATGAATATATGCGGTATATAAAGTATTGATAATGGTTGGTCAATTCTGATTGTATTTTGACCCAAACCCTAGTAATAATGTTAAACCCTAATTTGAGATCCAAATTAGAGTGTGAGATTGTTTTATAAGTATGTAATATTAATTATGTAGGTATTATTAATATATTAATTAGGTAAACCCTAATTAAAATTAAAACCCTAATATTTAGAAAACCCTAATAGTAATTTGGTAACCCTAATTACCAAAAGAATAAAAGTCTAATTGCTAAATTAGCAAAATCAATGATAATTATATGATCTAAACCTAATATTCTTTATATAAAGTAATTAGAAAATTAATCTAATTAACAAACCTAAATTGTCAAATTTTAGAAACTAAAATTTGGTTATAAATCCTAATTGTATTTCTAGAAATAGTAATTATCGATATTTTAAACCCTAATTTCTTTATTAGCAAAGTTCATTATGATTAAGGGTAATAAACCCTAATGTTCATGTAATTACAAACTTAATTTAATTAACAATATTAATTTTGCAAGATTTTAGAAACTAAAAGTTATTTAATTTTAATTATTTAATTAATTTTTCTTTTTTTTTTTTGTGCAAACTTGGAAATTGGAAATCCTAGATTTTTGTTTACTTATAAAACCCAAATTGGCTCAAACCCTAAACACTAAAATGTCTAAACCCTAAACCCTAAGGCAATTTTCTAGAAATTTAAGGAAATGACAAAAATGTCCCTCTTATATAATTAAAGCTACAATCTAGGTTTTGACAATAGGAGAGAGTTGTTCACCAAATCAACAACTCCCAACAACTTCATTGACCATTAATTGACACATAATGCCCTTAATCTCGGTGATACATGCATCTTGTGGCTATATAAATGGATTAAAGGAGAGAGAAATCACTTTTGCTCACTAAATTTGCACAAAACCATACTCCACTCTCTCAAGCACCACACCTCCGAAATTTATTGATAATATCAGTCACAAACACAACCCCACGAAATCCAACAACAAATCAATAGCCAGAAATAAAGAATTGAGCATAAAAGATATGAAACCCTAGTTCAAATTCTGTCCAAAATTTTGTTGTTAGATGTTAGAATTTGTTGTTAAAACTTGTTGTTTATAAGATATTATGATGATCTGGGTTGGTATTTATCAAATCCATAACATTAAAGTGCTCGAAATTAAAGATTTTCAAATTACGGAAAATTATTTTTTGTGTTACGACATCAAATGTCGAATATTTATGGATTAGATATTAATGTTTTAATATTTTTGTTGTTTAAGTGTTTAATGTTGTAGCTTTGTATGAGATCTTTCATCTTGTAACAAGAATTAAAGCTAGACTGTTTTGAATATGAAGTTATTAATGGTCAAAGGTCGTTGATGAAACCATATGACCGGGAAGAAAAATGGGTAACCCGAAAGCGGTTTTGATTGTCGACATAGATTTGTGGCTTCGGATCTTGCTTGTAGTTGTTGTTTTGTTTTAATTTGTTGAAACTAGATTGTAGTATAGTATATTAACTATGGAATCATGCTTTTATATCATTAAAACATTTCATATCTTTGAAATCGGTGGTGGTTGGTCGTAAGTAGTAGAGAGGCACGTGTTCTCGGTTTTTACGAAAACCGGAAAACCCATGAACACGGATTCATGTCGTGGTTGGCCAAAGTGAGTAACCGATTGATTTGTTGATGTTTTGTTTATTTTATGTAATGAATATGTAGCCCTACATATTGTCTACACATTAAAGCTCTTAGGTCTCAAGAGCAGGTTAATATATTGCAAGTTCTTTGGCGATCAAAAGTGGTCGATCGGTTTGTTCTTCATTTACGGGAAACCCGAAATGAAGAAACGACCTCTGAACACATAAGTTTAAGCGATTATATCATTTGATGTTATGTGATTTGTCCATGTTGATTGTTGTATCTTGTAGTCTTGAACTTTATCTACAAAATCTAGCTTTTGTAATTACGAAACCACATACACAAAAAATTAAAGTGGGTTGAACATGCCACTTTCGTAATTTACTATGAAGATCTCTGGTTTATGTATGAACATGAAGAACACCTATAGCGACGGTTACATATTATAGGTAACCTTTAAACGACAGAACAGAATATTATTTTAGGAAATTAATTAATAATTATAGAAAATTAGTTTTAAATTACGAAAAATACAAAATAAATTATAAAAATTATTTTAAATTACGAAAATTAGTTTTTAATTATTTTAAATATATTTCATAAATATTTAATATTTTTGGAATATTAAAAGTAATTAATTTATTTAATTATAATATTAAATAAATTATTTAAAAATGATTTTAATTCATGAAAAATCATTTAAAATTATCTTATGATATAAGAAAATATTTTTGAGATATTTTGATAACTTTTAATATTATGTGATAATTTTCATTAATAAATTAATATTAATGATAATTAAGTTATTTATTAAATGAATTAAATAAATGAATTAAAATGATTTTATTATATTAAAAATCATTTTAAATAATAAGAAGGTATTTAAAAATATTTTAAGTTATAAAATATAACTTTTAATATTTAAAGGTAAATTTCATTAATTAATTATGATTAATGATAATAAAGTTATTTAATAATTATATTAAATAATTTAGTTTAAAAATGATTTTATTATTATAATAATTATTTTAAATAAAAATAAAGTGTTTAAAGATATTTTAAGTTATAAAATATAACTTTAATATTTAAAGGATAATTTCTTTAATAATTTAATATTAATGATTATTAAATTATTATAAATGATATTAAATTTATTTAATAATTATATTAAATAAATAGTTTAAAAATGGTTTTATTTATTTAAAAATCATTTAAAAAGGTATTAATGATTTAAAAATATTTTAAGTTATAATTATTGACTTTTAATATTTGGATAAATAGTTCATTAATATTTAAATATTAATGGTAATTATTTAATAATGATTTTAAATGTTTTAAAAATCATTTAAGGGTAATATAAATGTTTAAAAATATTTTGAGTTATTATACATAACTTTAATATTTTGACAATGGTTTCATTAATAATTTAATACTAATTAAATATTAATGATAATAGAATTATTTAATATTTAAATCGTTTAATAATGATTACGATATTTCAAAATTATGATAAATGATAATAATTATTTAATAATTATTATAAGGCCATGAAAAATAGTGTGACTAATGTTTAAGTTATCCAAATGGATATTGAACTACGGTTTAGAGTCTTAGACTCGATAATTACCCGAAAAAAGGCAGTCCGGTGAATGGGACGTATTTGAGAAATTGATCTGGACTTAGATAATTTAATTGGATATGTGTTTATTTGTGATTCAATGGTTGTTAAGGTTGTATGACAATGTGATTAGGAAGGTGTTGATGTTTGATTACGAGTCAACGATTGTTAAACATGTGTGATAATGTGAATAGGGAATGTCTTTGTATGATAAGCGATTGAAATATGTATTACTTTATGATATACTATCCAGTAAAATAATTCGATTAATGTTAGGTGATTTCATAAAAGATAAAACTAAGTTGAGAATAGTAAGCGGTAGCATCGATGATATCCTAACTTTGCATTTTCTTTATGCTGATGGACGAGAAGTGAGAAGTTAGAATTATTGTTATTATTATGCAGTTATTAAGCCTATATTATATATGCCCATTGATTATCAACATGCTAGTATATGATAATTGGATAAATATATTACATTAGTTAATTTCTATAAATGATTATACAAGTGTCCCCACTTGGACAATCATTATTTTTCATCGCGTGTTGATACCCCATTTGATATACATATATATTGATTTATATAAGACCTTTGTTATGAAAACCGACGAGATATGAACATCCCAAAAATGAGAAAATTTTATGCGCCCAAGCGAATGAAATGACGATAACATCGTTCATGTAAATGTAGTATTGATCAATCTGAGGTACAATGAGTGATCACCCTCCGTGCCGTAAGTCATGACGGTTTCTGAGATGAATTCTGTTTAAACCTTTTGAAAATAAAAAACAATGTTCATGGTATGTCACGAAACCCCATATCTGATCAATACGTAGTTTCAAAAGTTTGAAAGAGGTTGTTATGAATTATTATTGAGTGCAGATTACTTCACAACTCTTGACTAGTTGTAGAAGATATTATAAGAAAACATTTAAATTATTTGACCTATATATATATATAATACTTCTTTGGGCACTCAAATGCTCATCCTTGCTTAATTTAAATGTTTTTGACTAAGTGTGAAGGACCCGAGAAAGTTCGGTAGAGGCAAAGGAAAAGGAAAGCTAACCAAATAAGCATTGTGGCGTGTTTGTAATAGTTTTATAAGATTATGAAGACTATGATATATATATATATATATATTATGACATGTAATGAATGTTTAAAGGTTACGTACTTGGGAGAATGACTCGATGTATATGAAAATTTAAGTTTAAGTTTTATATTATTGTGATTATTATTAGTATTATTAAAGCTCATAGAAATGGTATACGTGATGTCTGAGTTAGGGTTTCAAGTATCTGGATTAAATGGACCTCACGAGAATGGTATCGAGCTATAGGGTTAGAAACCTTAGGTGGGTTAGACCTTGAGGCTATAACCTTAGAAACGAGAGGAAAGCGTTGAAAATATAAATAACTCATATAGAGTTTAAAAGAGATGAATTGAATAAATTCATCGTCAAACAAAATAAAAGATAATTCATACAAAATTATTATTTGACTATGTGTATATAATATATACTAATCGGATAATTCTTTGTGTGTAGATGTCGGTGAAAAGGATTAGGATATCCACGGATTGTAAAGAAGGAGCTAATATCGAAGCAAATAAGCGGAAATAGAAGCTCACATGAAACAAACTTCGAGACGAGGTGGTTATAAATGGAAAACATAGTACGGATCCGGAAATAGTGGATCGGCGGATAATGATTCGGACCCTAAAGTTGAAGTTGATCAAGCATCATTGGAATGCAAGAATTGAGGAACAAGGTATCTTCTCTAGAAGGGTTGTGGAAGATGTAAAAAAGCGCTTAACGGTCGATTCAAATCAAGCGTTAATAGAAACAATGGAAGAGCGAAGATAAGCTTAAACTCAAAATCAATCGATGGGAGCCTCAAGCAACACTTAGTGCAGCTCTCGAGAGATAAGGGAAAAAGGAAGGTAGAAGACCATGATTTAGGAAAACCTGGGAAGAAGAAATGGAAAAGAATATGTTATCTTTGTGGATATGAAGGACATACTACTCATCTTGTCCCGATTATAAGCAGGGAGCATGTTTTGTTTGTGGAAAGGAAGATCATCGGTGAAAAGTCATCCAAGGAAGAAGGCGTAGTGAATAGATAGTATAGGTTAGGTTGTATAGCATGTTTAATATTATATGTGTGTTTAATATATACATGTAATGCATTATTATAAAACTTTTGTGCAAGTAGTGATGTAAATCCAGACTTTTGTAGTCCACAATGGGATGACTAATGTTTAAAAGCACTATGTCTTTGTGATATATAAAATATTTTGAAAGCAATGAATGAATATGAATCAAAGTTTGAGTTATGAAACAAGTTTAATAAGTTTAAACTTATATGATAAGGTTTAGAATGTAAGTTAATTTATGGTTTTACTTAACTTCGGATAATCGAGCGTCGAGCGTTAAAGACTTAAAAACAAGCGGTCCTATCGCGAATTCAAAATCAACCCGACCTGTAGAAGCCCAAACTTGGGTTAAGGAAATTAAGAAGGCGTTTGTAATAGCTAGGGTATTGAGGGGCAAAGACCTCTTTTGCCACCTACATGATGAAGGTGAGGCAAATTTACGGTGGGAAGCGAATCGGGTGAGGCGGGAGCGGTGTGGTAACATGGGATAGATTTAAGACCTTATTTTTGAGAATTATTTTTTCACTAAGATGTGCAGCTAGAATGGAGGTAAAATTTACAGAGTTGAAGCGAGGAAATATGGTGGTGGCGGAATATGCTGCAAATTTTAATGAGTTAGCTAGGTTTGCTCGCATCAAGTCGATATGGAGGCTAGGAAGGCGAGGAGATTTGAGTGGGATTAAAACCTTGGCTCTATAATAAGGTGGCGTGTTGCAGATCCCAACATTTGCGGCACTCATGGAGAAAGCGATAATTACGAGAGGAGGAAGTGAGGCTATGAGCCTCTCTGATAAGAAAAGGAAAAACAAGGGAAGCAAGGTCGAGGGAGCCGAGAAGGTGAGGATTAATAGTGGGAGTAGGAATGTTGATGGAAAGAGGAAGGGAAACTACTTTTATAATGTTCAGGTGAAACAAGAAGGAGTTAAGAAGCAAGCGCTTCAGTGCAAAACGTGTGGAAAGAACCACTCTGGGGAGTGTTTGAAGGGGAAATTTGTGTGTTATAAGTGCAGGCGGGAGGGTCACATCTCTCCCAACCCGCCCAAATCCTAGAATGAGCGATTGGTTGTTTTATTTGTGGATCATTGGAGCATAGGGTTAAGGATTGTCCGAACAGGGAGGGTAGAGGTGGTGTGAATCTTGATAAGGGTAGTGGAACATTAGCAATCGCGGGGACCGACGTCATCAAACAAACCAACAAAGTCAACATCAAGGTCTTCAACACATGCGGTTCAAGACACGGTGGCGGTGGCAATGCGATTCGAGTAATATTCAATAACTTTTATTTGCGTAATTAGAATTTTTCTATTTATAGTAAATTATTTTATAAAGAAATTTTGAGGAGAAATTTGAGTTCTTTTAGAAATCAAATTTACATTTAATCGAAAAGACAAGCTTAATGTGATTAATTAAAGATCGGTTCGATTAAAGTTAATCGAGATCTATTTACGAAGATCGTGTATGCTATGAACCCGATTATGTGTAGGTTTTTAAGTGGTGATTAGGGGCGGAATCCTTATAAAGGAGGGTGAATGTGACAACCCGATATTTTCTATATAAATAAATCTTAAATTTTATATATATAATTTTTTTTTTTAAGGATGAGGATTTGTACAAGATTATGTGTATATGTATTTATGTGGTAAATAAAAATATATTTATTACATGAATATTTACAATAAATTTATTTTAGAATTATTGATTATTATAAAGTATATTCTTATAATAATTAATATTATAATAGAAATGTTTTGATTAATTATTTTCCATGAATATATAATCATATATTATTTAAATAATATATGAAGTGATTTTTAGAATAAATATAATAATTATTTTATTATATGAATTTTTATCTGATTATTAAGTTAATTATTTTACCTTAATTATTAAGGTTAAATATGAAAGAATAATTAGATATGGAATCGAAACCCTAATTTTGGATTATTGTCAAGGTATGAGAATAATAATATAATATTACAAATATTTTGATTTTTCGATTCTTTATGAATATATGCGGTAGGTCAAAGTATTGATAATGGTTGGTCGATTACGGTGTATTTTGACCCAAACCTAGTAATAATGTTAAACCCTAATTTGAGATCCAAATTAGAGTGTGAGATTATTTTATAAGGATGTAATATTAATTATATATAGGTGTATTAATATATTAATTAGGTAAACCCTAATTAAAATTAAAACCCTAATATTTAGAAAACCTAATAGTAATTTGGTAACCCAATTACCAAAAGAATAAATCCTAATTGCTAAATTAGCAAAATCAATGATAATTATATGATCTAAACCCTAATATTCTTTGTATAAAGTAATTAGAAAATTAATCTAATTAACAAACCTAAATTGTCAAATTTTAGAAACTAAAATTTGGTTTATAAACCCTAATTGTATTTCTAGAAACCTAAGTAATTATCGATATTTTAAACCCTAATTGCTTTATTAGCAAAGTTCATTATGATTAAGGGTAATAAACCCTAATGTTCATGTAATTACAAACTTAATTTAATTAACAATATTAATTTTGCAAGATTTTAGAAACTAAAAGTTATTTAATTTTAATTATTTAATTAATTTTTCTTTTTTTTTTTTATGCAAACTCTAAATTGGAAATCCTAGATTTTGTTTACTTATAAAACCCAAATTGGCTCAAACCTAAACACTAAAATGTCTAAACCCTAAACCCTAAAGCGCAATTTTCTAGAAATTTAAGGAAATGACAAAAATGTCCCTCTTATATAATTAAAGCTACTTGTCTAGGTTTTGACAATAGGAGAGTTGTTCACCAAATCAACAACTCCAACAACTTCATTGACCATTAATTGGCAAAGAACAAGCCTTAATCTCTACCGATACATGCATCTTGTGGCTATATAAATGGATTAAAGGAGAGAAAAATCACTTTTGCTCACTAAATTTGCACAAAACCATACTCCACTCTCTCAAGCACCACACCTCCGAAATTTGTTGATAATATCGGTCCACCCATTGAACCATTACGAAATCCAACAACAAATCAATAGCAGGAAATCAAGAATTGAGCATAAAAGGTACAAACCCTAGTTTAAATTACATCCAAAATTTTGTTGTTAGATGTTAGAATTTGTTGTTAAAACTTGTTGTTTATAAGATATTATGATGATGCAGGTTGGTATTTATCAAATCCATAACATTAAAGTGCTCGAAATTAAAGATTTTCAAATTACGGAAATTATTTTTTAGTGTTACGACATCAAATGTCGAATGACTATGGATTGTTAATGTGTTTAATATTTTTGTTGTTTAAGTGTTTAATGTTGTAGCTTTGTATGAGATCTTTCATCTGTAACAAGAATTAAAGCTAGACCTGTTTTGAATATGAAGTTATTAATGGTCAAAGGTCGTTGACCGACCATGACCAGGAAGAAATCTGGGTAACCCAGAAACGGTTTTCAGCGTCTGACAATAGATTTGTGGCTTCGGATCTTGCTTGTAGTTGTTGTTTTGTTTAATTTGTTGAAACTAGATTGTAGTATAGTATATTAACTATGGAATCATGCTTTTATATCGTTAAAACATTTCATATACTGAAATTGGTGGCTGGTCAAAGTAGTAGAGAGGCACATGTTCTCGGTTTTCTGGAAAACCCAGAAAACCCATGAACACGGATTACATGTCGATGGTTGGCCAAATCGAGATGTAAATCGATTGATTTGTTGATGTTTTGTTTATTTTATGTAATGAATATGTAGCCCTACATATTGTCTACACATTAAAGCTCTTAGGTCTCAAGAACAGTTAATATATTGCAAGTTCTTTGGCGATCGAAAGTGGTCGATCGATTACATTCTTCATTACGAAACCCGAAATGAAAAACGACCTCTGACAATAAGTTTAAGGCGATTATATCTGTTTGATGTTATGTGATTTGTCCATGTTGATTGTTGTATCTTGTAGTCTTGAACTTTGTCTACAAAATCTAGCTTTTGTAATTACGAAAACACAATACACAAAAATTAAAAGTGGGTTGAAATGATGGCCACTTTCGTATTTGCTATGAAGATCTGCAGGTTTATGTATGAACATGAAGAACACCTATAGCGATGGTTACATAAGCTATAGGTGGCCTTTAACGACAGACACATAATATTATTTTCGAAAATTAATTAATAATTATAGAAAATTAGTTTTAAATTACGAAAAATTCAAAATAAATTATAAAAATTATTTTAAATTAAAAAATTAGTTTTTAATTATTTTAAATATATTTCATAAATATTTAATATTTTTGGAATATTAAAAGTAATTAATTTATTTAATTATAATATTAAATAAATTATTTAAAAATGATTTTAATTCATGAAAATCATTTAAAATTATCTTATGATATAAGAAAATATTTTTAAGATATTTTGATAACTTTTAATATTATGTGATAATTTTCATTAATAAATTAATATTAATGATAATTAAGTTATTTATTAAATGAATTAAATAAATGAATTAAAAATGATTTTATTATATTAAAAATCTTTTTAAATAATAAGAAGGTATTTAAAAATATTTTAAGTTATAAAATATAACTTTTAATATTTAAAGGTAAATTTTATTAATTAATTATGATTAATGATAATAAAGTTATTTAATAATTATATTAAATAATTTAGTTTAAAAATGATTTTATTATTATAATAATCATTTTAAATAAAAATAAAGTGTTTAAAGATATTTTAAGTTATAAAATATAACTTTAATATTTAAAGGATAATTTCTTTAATAATTTAATATTAATGATTATTAAATTATTATAAATGATATTAAATTTATTTAATAATTATATTAAATAAATAGTTTAAAAATGGTTTTATTTATTTAAAAATCATTTAAAAGGGTATTAATGATTTAAAAATATTTTAAGTTATAATTATTGACTTTTAATATTTGGATAAATAGTTCATTAATATTTAAATATTAAGGATAATTATTTAATAATGATTTTAAATGTTTTAAAAATCATTTAAGGGTAATATAAATGTGTTAAAAATATTTTGAGTTATTATACATAACTTTAATATTTTGGCAATGGTTTCATTAATAATTTAATACTAATTAAATATTAATGATAATAGAATTATGTAATATTTAAATCATTTAATAATGATTACGATATTTCAAAAATTATGATAAATGATAATAATTATTTAATAATTATTATAAGGCCATGAAAAATAGTGTGACTAATGTTTAAGTTATCCAAATGGATATTGAACTACGGTTTAGAGTCTTAGACTCGATAATTACCGAAAAAAGGCATCGGTGAAATGGCGTATTTCGAAAATTGATCTGGACTTAGATAATTTAATTGGATATGTGTTTATTTGTGATTGATGGTTGTTAAGGTTGTATGACAATGTGATTAGGAAGGTGTTGATGTTTGATTACGAGTCAACGATTGTTAAACATGTGTGATAATGTGAATAGGGAATGTCTTTGTTGCAATAAAGCGTTGATATATGTATTACGTTATGATATACTAATCAAAAAAATGATCGATTAATGTTAGGTGATTTCATAAAAGATAAAACTAAGTTGAGAATAGTAAGCGGTAGCATCGGTGATATCTAACTTTGCATTTTCTTTATCTGATGGACGAAGTGAGAAGTTCGAATTATTGTTATTATTATGCAGTTTGTTAAGCTTTATATTATATATACCCATTGATTATCAACATGCTTAGTATATGATAATTGGATAAATATATTACATTAGTTAATTTCTATAAATGATTATACAAGTGTCCCCACTTGGACAATCATTATTTTCATCGCATGTTGATACCCCTTTGATATACATATATGTTGATTTATATAAGACCTTTGTTATGAAAACCCGGATGAGATGAACATCCGAAAATGGGAAAATTTTATACCCAAAGGCGACAGAATGAATGACGATAACATCGTTCATGTAAATGTAGTATTGATCGTCTGGTACAAAACAGAGTGATCACCCTCCGTGCAAGTAAGTCGTGACGGTTCTGAGATGAATTTACATTTAAACCTTTTGAAAATGAAAAACAATGTTCATGGTATGTCACGAAACCCCATATCTGATCGTCGTGTAGTTTCAAAAGTTTGAAAGAGGGTTGTTATGAATTATTATTGGCACAGATTACTTCACAACTCTTGACTAGTTGTAGAAGATATTATTAAGAAAACATTTAAATTATTTCAGCCTATATATATATAATACTTGCTGGGCACTCAAATGTTCATCCTTGCTTAATTTAAATGTTTTCGACTAAGTGTGAAGGACCCGAAAGTTCGGTAGAGAGCAAAGGAAAAGGAAAGTTCTAACCAAATAAAATTGTGGCGTATTTGTAATAGTTTTATAAGATTATGAAGACTATGATATATATATATATATATATATATATATATATATATGACATGTAATGAATGTTTAAAGGTTACGTGCTTGGGAGAATGACTACGATGTATATGAAAATTTAAGTTTAAGTTTTATATTATTGTGATTATTATTAGTATTATTCCGCTCATAGAAATGGTATCGTGATGTACCGAGTTCGGGTTTCAAGTATCTGGATTCGGGGACCTCACAAAAAATGTAAATATATATATATATATATATATATATATATATATATATATAAGCGATAAGCTGATAGGATATTATATCCGAGGCTCAATCAAACGAGTTTGATGGTAATAATATATATATAAGTATTTATATATATAAAAGCGATAGCACGCATCTTTATATTATATCCGGGCTCAATCAAACAGAGTTTGATGGTAATAATATATATATAAGTATTTATATATATAAAAGCAGTAAATGCTCCGGATATAAATCCAGGCTCACCGAACAGAGTTCGATAATAGTTTATATATATATATATATATATAAGTATATATATACAAAAGAAATAAAAAGCCACGGACCGAAGTCCAGGCATACGCACACAACATGACTCTCAACGTGAATAACTGTGTGTGCAGAAAGTGGAGAAAGGCTTTAAGAAACGTAAGAAGTCTTACAGTGGGCTGCCAAGAAGACTTCAAATGGCTTTAATTGAATGAACACTTGGTTTCCACCAGTAAAATATAGCAAAGTATAAGTTCACAAGTGTTTAAAATGAGAAAGCACTCAGTTTTATAGTGTGTACAGAGCAAAACTTCCTCACATTTTCTCTTTTTAAAATGGCCACCCCAAGCCCTTTATTTATAGAGGGGGGAGGCGTAGGTGTACCTGCGGCTGCCCAGGGTGCCTCGTGTGCTATGGGCCCCGCCGTCTCGAAGTACGTGAACGCATGCAATGCATTGTCCGCTCAAACCTTCATAACTTTTAATTTGGGCTTCCGATTAGGGCGTAGGATATCTTTCTGAAATGCTGTTGTCGAGAGCTACACAATGACATTGGATAAGAGGCTGTACGAATTCAGGAAGATAGGGCCATGCCTAGATCTTCGGGTCTTCAAATTCCATCCGATGTGCTGTCTTGTGTAGTAGTCACTCGGGATTTAAGCTATGGTTCTTGTAGGACACTTCTGTGTAGAATGTATGTTAAAATGATGTTGAGATGACACAATGTGGGATCAAGATGGTAAAATGAAGATTTTGCCCCTCACCGGGGTTATCTCCTGTTTGGGCTGATTTAGCAGTCGTTGCTCAGGGTTATTTATGAGATTGGGCTGCTCTGAGTACTGAAGGTCCTCAGGGTTGTCTCTAAGGTGTGCCTGACCTCCCGGGGTTGTCTCTGGGGTTGGAACTGAGTGCCTCGGTGTGACGCCCCCAAAAAAGGTATACATCACCCATCTTGAGTCGCCAACTACATGGTACAAAAATACAAATAGAACTTAATAATACAATTGTCGTGTAAAATACGACAAAACATAAATTGAGAGTTTTAATTAGAATAATGTCATCTAGACAATATCCACACTCAAAGGAGTCCTCAATACATTTATTGTCACACTATTTAACAGAATAGTGAGAACTACTAATACTGTCATCTGGACCGTCACTCCGTTCCCCGACTAGTCTCATTATGTTCTCATTTCAAGAAGAAAACGAAAAGAAATGGGTGAGCTCAACTAGCCCAATAAAAAATATTATGACTATGATAATGCAGAATAAATTATCAATAGTCTTCAACAATGTTAAACTGATAAAATACAATAAACATCAAGTTTAACTGCAGCGGAATAAATAATCCATTAGAAGAGTCAAGTATAGCGTGATATCTACTATCTTCTATGATTTAAAATGTTTTCATCAATTTTAATCATTTGAGACTCAAACAATAAATAAACCATATCATCAAATCTTCCCTGCACTACGGGCCAAGGATATTAAATCATCAATGACCATGACTATACTGAATAATCCCTGATCATAATCATACCAAAAATTGTCCATTAAAGCACTACAGGCCACTGATGACTTTCACCACATCATTCGTCACATTACGGTCATGATTATACCGAATAATCCCTGGTCATAATCATACCAAGTCCATCTATGCACGTAAGCCACATATGACTTTAATCACAATATAAACATAAGGATGATGACAATAATATGAGCATTAATCAAACGAAAACAAGGATAAATATTAAAGACTTTAAATTTATCCAAATATTATCAATCACTTAATAACTCATAATCTAATAGTATTAATATTATAACAATATTTATATCACTTCTTAAACTTATAAACAATTTATTTCAATTGTTTACACTTTACCAAATAATGCATTTAATTATTCAAAAATGCCATACTCATAAGATTTCATCACCAATGATCAAATCCTTTATAAAAAACCTACATATACCCTATATAGGATTTCCAAGCCATAAAATCCTATTTTCCAATTTTGTTACCTCACATAACATATTTAACTCTTTTACTCATAACTAGATTATTTTCATGAAAAATACCAAATCAGTCCCAAAAATATTTTTTTTCTGGGATTTAGCAGAATATAGTCCCATATTGAACATATATTTTTCTCGTAATTTTTAAAATTCATTTACTATTTTTCAAAAATCAATTTCTAATTAATTCCTTAAGAAATTAGCTACCTCAAGTTTAACTCCAGAAATTCCCAAATCTTGGCAGGATCTTACACATGTTAACGTGAGCTTCCAGTTTAAATTTCATGGTTATCGGAGTTATAGAACTCCGGTTATAGCGTTTTTTGTTGAAAAAACCTAAATATTGAAATGGTCATAACTTGCTCATTTTAAGTCGGAATGAGCTCATTTTTGGACAGGAGGTACTTTATTCCATATATTTCCATGTCCCAAAAGGCCAGAATTTTCTCACAAACTAAGTGACCGAAAATGCCTTTTTAAACTTCTGGGCAGTAGCTTTTTTGGTATTTTCCAGTTTTTGACTCCTTTGCTAAAATCAGTCCACACGAAAATCTACAACACCTTTTCCATTGATTCCACTTGGATAAGTTAGAAAACTCATAGATCTAACTCTAGGACTTGACCATACTCAAAAATTCGACATATAATAGGAGATATGCTCAATTGAATTTCATATTCCATTTTTACTAAAATTTGATTTTCAACCCTTTGTGATTTCTAAGAAACTTTCCTGTGTTCACATAATAACCATCATAACTCATCATGACATTGACCTAATAATTCAATAAAACAAGTTCAAGAATAAATTTTAAAGATTTATAAGTTAATTTATCCTAACTCAATAATGTCCAAATTGTCAACATGATACTGCTTTGTGGAGAAAAATTCAAGAATGCTCAGAAGAATATTTCCATGAAAACTTTAACCAATTCAAGCGCAAATATCCAGGATATTCTACTAATTTCATGGAGTATAGAAGCCAAAACTTTAACCAACTGAGTATAATAGAATATATGAAACTGCAAATGGATTTTCACCCGCTATGCGGTAATCCACGTATACAGATCATTTTCACAATTTAATAAGGAATGAATACAAAGGATCATTCACCATGCATGTGGTAAACCACATAGACAGGTTATTCCAACAAAATAATAAAAAATGGAATAACAGAAGGATTCACCATGCGTGAGATAGATTGCGATAGACAAAGTTATTCCCAATGAATAATAAATAATGGAATCAGTCAATCAGAACAGCAGCCAAGACAGGATATTCAAATGAATAATAAAGAATGGAATAACAATAGAAATCACCATGCATGCGATAGATCGCATAGACATGTTATTCCAACAGAATAATAAATAATGGAACCCGGTCCCAAGAAGCACGCGAGGCATGTGATATTCCAGAATGTAATAATAAAGAATGGAATAACAACGAAATCACCATTCATGCGATAGGCGCATGATAAAGTTATTCCAATAGAATAATAAATAATGGAACCAGTGTCAATTTCGTAAGCGCACAAAACATGATATTCAAGCGTAATAATAATGAACGGAATAATAGAAGAATTTTACCATGTATGCGGTACTTTGCATAAACAGGTTATTCCAACATAATAATAAAGAATGAAATAATAAAATTTCTCTTCATGAATAAGAAAGAAATAATACCCCTTACCTTAGAATAAAGCTGGATACTGGAATAGAGAGGTAGCAGACTTCTCTTCTTCTTTCTCTCTATAATTTCTCTCTAGAGTTTGATTGAATTAAGTAAGAAATAATGAAGGAATGAGCTTCTATTTATAGGAGAATGGACCTAATAGTAACTAATTCATGAATGGTCCAGATTGATTTACTTTTAAATGGACGGTCCATATTGATTTACTATTAAAACTTAAAGCAACGGTCCATACTAATTTACTATTAAAACTTTAAACCAGCGATCTATATTGATTCACTATTATAACTTTCCACCAGCGGTCCATATTGATTTACTATTATAACTTTCCACCAGTGGTCTATATTGATTCTCTATTATAACTTCAACCAACGGTCTGAAAAATTAACACATCTCCTCATGGAATAATATTGTACTCAAAAATGATTTAACCGAAAAGAAATATATTTTTTGGGTGAATAGTACCCCGTGAATAGTAACTCGTGAATAGTAATTTGTGAATAGTACTCTGACACGAAAAATGCCTCGAATACCCGATTGAACAATATAACCTCCAGACATCAATTATTATCGAAATAAATTTTGATTTCCACTAACACAAATAATTCCAATACAATGGAACTATCAATTTCATCTTTAATCAACACGAACTTATTCATCATTAATATTATAACTCACAATATTTAACAACCAGGTTATTCCCAGGAAAGAGGGGGCTTTCCGATAAGGATTCTCCCTATTGGCGCGCAATTAGGTGACTAAATCTCTCCTTGACAGAAATTCTAGACATTGTAAATATTGCAATTTAATAATATAAATAACTTTGTCGTCTCAATTATTGATTTAATAATATATCATATTATGCGAGATAATCTTGTGACAATAATCGAATCAATAATATGAGAGATATGATGCAAAGATTCTTCAGAGTAATAATTGAGTATAACCGAGTGACTTCTCACGTAAGCATCAATAACTAATACCGCGTGCGTGTTATTATGCAACCACACGTATTCTTCGTACTTTTACTACGGGTAGTTCAATGCTTTTTACGATAACACTTCCGCCGTTATTTTCATAAAAAGATAATTCTGTCGTTTTTTTACTACGACAATACTTTCGTTGTGGGTTCACCAATAATTGTTCCGTTGTACGGATATTCCCTGACAAAAAGAATATTCCCTGACCAATCAAATATTATATAAAAACTTGCTTACTTTGCAAAATTTATAAATATTACCCACAACTATGACATTATATCAAATCCACACCATAATATTAAAAAATATTTCAAGAAATTTAAATCTTTATTCATAAAATCTGGGGTCTCACACTCGAGGTTATCTCCGAGGTTGAAGCTGACTGCAAAGGGTTGAAATGAGCTTTTTCGGGGTTATGTCTGGGACTGCAACTGTATTCCTCGGGGTTGTCTCCGAGGTTGAAGCTCAAACTCCCGGGGTTATCTCCGGGACTGGAATTGGGTATCTCGGGGTTGTCTCCGAGATGGCAAAACTGATAATTCTGGGGTTGTCTCTGGAATTGGACCTGCATTCCTCGGGGTTGTCTCCATGATTGGACCGAGTATCTCGGGGTTATCTCTGATATGGAAAAATGGATAATTCTTGGGTTGTCTCCGGAACTGGCACTGCATTCCTCGGGATTTTCTCCGAGGTTGGAACTGAATCTCCCGGGGTTGTCTCTGTGACGCCCCCAAATCCAGGTCCCTTCGAACCTCGAATATGGTCCGCCACGATACTACTATCGTCAAACTATTATATCTTTTATTCATAACTTAAATGGATATAACCTTGCTTATTACAATTTAGAATATAAATTATTTCCATTACCAGGACCTGCACAATGACCCCAAACTTTTATAAGTTTTGAATCTTGGTCATTTACCATTCCTGTTATACATTATATTCGATGTTATAAAAATATGCGGAATAATTTAAACTTTTTCAATCTCCTTTGAAAAATAATCTTTTATTAATTTCTTAACTTGAATCAATTACAATTCCCTGAATCAAATTATGTTATGACTCATTCTATTTGAATTCCTATATAAATATCTACATCTCGATTCGAATTCCTCTATGTATTACATAGAACAACTTAACATGTAGTACACATCATAAACTACTATCATGTACATCTCCTAGAACCTAGACATGGTTCAAGAGCATCTAGTTAAATAATAAATCAATCTCCTTCGATACCATTGAACTTTATCAATCAAATAGCACGTAACATTTACCGTGTATCCTTAACCTGCAAAAGTGGTTATTTGCAAGGGTGAGCTCGACAACCCAACAATTCTAACAGTTTTCATGTAGCACATAGCATATAATAGCATATTCAGTTCATGCATTCATAATCAATTAATATTTACTACGCATGTTACTTCTCACACAACAGGCATAGAGATTTACTTCACAAGCCTATCATCAAAGATCAACTTTCACATTTCATACATATCTCATATGCATTTCATATATATACATCAACATTCTAATGGCATAATATAGCTCAACTAACAGTTATCGAATTCATATAATAAATAGAAACTGAAAGACTTTCCTGATTCGTAGTTTATGAACTACGACTTAACTACTTAACACTTATCTCCACTTCGTGTATTCCTACACAGTTATATAATCATGGATTCATATCCACCAGTAACATATTTCATGCATTCTCAATGTAATAACAATGTTACATTGTTTCCTAACTAGGTTCGTAAAACCTACACTTTACTTTCTCATCATACCTTAGGTATGTATAGGTATTCCTTAACCACTCGTACTTGACATCAACATTCATATATATCTATCACACACTTGACTCGCTAAGTGTTCGATATATTTAAAACTCATATAGGCAAGTTCAAACGTACACATAAACGTCTAACTTAGTGGTAACTTCATACAACATCACCTACTATATTTTTATAGCACAATTCAGATTATGAATTCATACAACGTATCATTGCTTTATATCATGTAAACATTCCTTTGAACTTAACGTTCGAAAGTTATGATTAACATTCATTTTTATCACATAGCATGCTTCTTAACACATTACCTAGCATACTGATCATATATTGAAATTTAAAGTAATCATACTACCATGCTTCAAACATTAGATCAAAAACAGAACTCATTTATAAGCTGCGGGATGGCGTGCTACCATACTGTCGGGAGCTTAGGGGCCAATGGCAAATTGCTGTCTCCTAGACGCACTAAAGGCCGAGCTTTGCACTTCCTGTTTTTAGTCCATACTTTAATACACTTAGACACTTACACTTAACATGCATACACGCTAGAGGTCTTTACATACTTATATGACCACTTCAAGTCCAACCTTATATGTTAGAGACATTAGTTTAGGATTTCCACGAATCAAATCCAAATAGGGTTATGTAATCACTAGGTGTACTAATTAGCCTTATGTTCTCATAAAGAGGTCACATAATCTTTACTACACATGCTCGTACATATTTATATCTTTTACTCATAGCTATCATCGTTTAACACTTTAAAACATGCTTTAACCTCATGCTTGGTTTACTTCCATTATGTTTAACATATAAGACTTATGTTTAGTGACATAATGAAACATTACATGACATCTCAAGCCTTTAAAAATCTAAATACTCATATGTAATACAACTTAAGTTCGAAAACATGCTCGAGGTTGCCTTTGAAATCATTTTATCATAAATGATGCAATATAACACATATAAATCATATCTAGGGATATTATAGACATAACATGACTTATAAATCCTTTAGAATCTAGATATCCATGTGATGCAACTAAATTTTGAAGATATGTTCAAGTTTGCTTTTGAAACCATTGTAGACTTGAACAATGCCATTCAACACATACAAGACAACCTCAAAGCTCTAAACATACGTAGTCAAGTCATGTTAACATGCTCGCAAGGTCAGAGTTTAAATCATATAGTTGTCATGCATGTTAGTTCACTATGCTAAGCTTTTTCTTTAAAAACTTCTCTACACAAAGCCTAATAAAGTGGTCATGAACAAAGGAACTATGAATCACATGTCATGCTCATGTATGTGTAAAACCAATCATGTATATAGACCACTAAGCTCAAAATTTGCAGAACATGAACTTTAACAAAGTTTATTTTCAAAACTAAAAGTCCTTGTTAAAGGTTTTCTATCAAATCATGCTAATCTTAGTAAAACATGCTCACATTAGGTTATTATACTTATATATAAATGTTACACATGCTTGCCTGTTGGTTTAAGTCATAGTGATTGACTAGCACTAATCATATTTGAGAACAAAATACTCAACTGAACTCAGGAAATTACCGGTAGAATTGCTACAAGGCCAAGATAATTATGGCAAGAATGCTCAGTGTTGTGTTCAGTCTGTATAAAGCTGTTTCTTGGCGAACTTCAAATTAACCACGAAATTATTCATGAATTTGATTCTAAACAGTCACATATTAGTTTAAACATGTTTATATAGTTATATAACAACTATACAACCAATACCTAACCTCTTTAACATCCAATTCCACAAAATCAAGAATTTGAATTTCAAGAATTCAAAACTCATTTGATAGAAACTAAAAATGGAAAGCAAGGAATGGGTTTAAACCTCTACAATATGAATGAACTTGCCACTAATTGAACTTCCAATGTCCTAGAATACTTATATGCTTTCAATCTTACACTTAACAATTCTCAGCAATGGCAATTGGAGAAGGAGAGTCCATATATATAGAAAAACCAATACACAGATATTGCCATCTCCCACTAAATTAAACCCACGGATTGAAGGATTGTATGAAGGTTAAGAGAGAGTTGGTAAATGGTTGTTGGAGATCATCATTATGCCCACTCCCTCCATAATCATGGTCTAGCAAAGCTTGGAAGAATAGAAGAACATAGGCCTTAGCCTTTATGTTCTACACGTGACTGAGAATTGAGAGCAAATGGGACACTAAATTTTGGACAATCTCAGTTACTCAACATGCTTGCAATATTAGACCATACACTTATAACATTTCTACTCGTATGTTATATTTTATACATATATCAACCATACATTAGCTATAACCTAATGTCACAATATGATTTAATATTTCAAGGTAGTTGATAATATTCTTACATATAATTCATGAACATTAAATACACGAAATAAAATATCTCAGTTAAGTATTATTGTCCGGGTAGTTCCATAATTATCTCTACTACTCACATAACCACATTATAACCTTATTTAATATTAATGTTTATTTAAACATTTAATTCCTTCCCCAGTTTCTAGAATACCCAGATATTTAATCATTTATATATTAAAATGACATGATTTTATTGTACCACTTGACACCTTATATTATTAGTCCCAATTACATGTCATACTTCATGTATTCTTAGGCCATAGGTATTATATACTACTACTCATATTTTTCCCATATCACACATTATAATACTATTAATATTTTAATTGGGCTACCAATTATACTGTTGGGTACTTTCAACCTATTATTACATTTGAATATTACAACGATCAATTAATATTAATTATCTTTCTCATTAATTCTCTTTTAATAATTTCAGTCAAACCTTCAATCCAGTTTAACTTTAATACCCAGGCCACACAAGGCTCATTATTTTTATAATAAATTAAATATTAGGGGTTTAGGCCTAGTTTGGCTTTTCCCCAATTCCACTGTATTTTTAATATTCATTTAATATAAAGCTTAAGTGGTACACCTTACCTTAATGCTAAATCATTTAGCTTACCTTACACTTGTAATATGTATAACCTTTACACTTAAAATAATTAATATGTGCTCTATTAATTATTTAAATTATACACTATACGTACACTATACATATAATTATTCAATTGTCCCAAGACAACTTCTTCCACCTCTAACCAATAATTATTTATAACCAATATACTTATTATCATGCTATCACTCGCAATAATAATAATTCAATATACCATCAAATAATTACTAGATACTAGTATATTGTCCATAACAATAATTAATATTATAAGACAATGTATCTCATACCTCATCAATACAATTTCCGATTATATTCATAATCAATTTTTCTTATTATTACACTATTGTTATACAAGGATTATAATATTCAATAATATCTCTTAATTAACCATATTTATTCCAAGCTAATTATTTAAATCTTTATTCAAGTCATGTTTTGATAACTAAGTTTCTTCATGAACACTAAGTCACCATTCATGACCTTATAAGAGTTATTAGTATACATGGCTTTGAAATTCACATTTCATAAACTAACTCAGAGTTTTTTATAGGCCAAGCGCAATTTACTTATTGAGTCGTGAAGCTTGAAATGGCCTTGCAAGGCGTCATACCAAATTTCGAGCGTAAAAGTTCGCGTTAGCGAAATGAAACCTTACGCTTCCACATACTTTACACATCCTCCTTGAGTGCTAACACGTCTAACATCAATCCCCTCTTTGGTTTTACACCATCGATTACTATTTTCCTTAACAATTTAAGGGTCACACTTCGAGTTTTAAAATTCTATTTCCCTTATTAGTTTAACCAACTATACATCTACTTTACGGGTTCTTACCACCAATAACACAACACTCGAATATAACACATACATGCATACCTTTAATCCTCACTTCTCACCGTGTATCAATTTACTCAATAATTCTCTAACCACTTTGTAGGTACATCGATTCTCTTCTCGCGTCAACAACGTACATATATACAAGTCTAAACCTAACACACATCGAGTCCTTAATAGTTTTCAATATAGTATACTGAGTGGTTTCCCACAAACAATCAACAAATTAGTTTCCGTCTCATCTAAACTGTTTTCACAGTGAGTTAGATCAGTTACCAATTCGTATATACCTCCGCTCTCTGAAGGAATCGTTTAGCCCAGCTCCTATACATCAACCATTAAAGAGTACGATTGCACTACCTTAGACTTGATACGTACTCGTACAAATACTCAAGAAATTGGTGATTATCAAAGATATTTAATGTCACCAACTTACTACAATAAAATAATTTCACCTAAATTATTTAATATCGATAGATAAATCTTATCCATCTTCATATAAATTCATCTCTACCATTTATAAAAAATATATAATAATGATATATATATTTATTAAACACATCCTCACTTATTACATAGCGCATATCACCCTATGTAACACAATATCACATACCTCGTAACACATTATATATTTTTATTTGAACCCTTCACATGCCTTAAGAATTTTATCTACTAAATTCTTATTTAATATTTTCTAAAAATTCGGGTTCTTACATCCTCTCCCCCTTATAAGGATTCCGTCCTCGGAATCACCGAAACCTTCTCTACTCGATGCTATTTCTGAAAAGTAGTATGCATACAAGCCAATCATGTTGGATGATAAAGCATATATTTTGTAACAATCTTATTCATTTATTAATAAAAAGTATTATTTATTAAAGGCTTTTAATTATCTACATGATGCTGTTTTATAATATGTGATAAACCCATAGTTTTAAGCAATGCTTTTAGAATAATGATGATGATTATTCTAATGAGATCTAAATTCATAGAAAGCTTAAAACTAAAATAGTTCCCAATCGTTGGATTACTAAATTGGGGATTAGTGAATCCGGATAGTTTGGTACATACGTTGCTTGCTCATTGGATGAGGATGATTGATTTCATGATCATTTATGTGGAGACACTAAAGCAAGTATGTAGGTGCTTATTAGAGAATAAGTTCACTGAACGTGGCTCATTAAGGAATACCTAATGGAGTTTTACTTGCTTGTCAATAGGAATTCCTGTAGTGATAGTAGTACAAGTGATCCTTGGACTTGAGATCATCATAGTATCTTGTGTATGATGAGTTATACTTTGATTTATTCCTTAAGACCCTTAGGGTATATCAAAGGGTATGCTTGAGTATAATAAGTTGTACATGGAGATAATGTATGATCAATAAAGAATCTACCACTTCAGTAAAGAAGAGAATGTCCTATGTGATTCGATAAATGACAACTCAAGAGTCCTTGGCGAAGCGAATGAAATTAGAAAGGAGTTTCTAATTTGCATTATTTGAGTTGTGCATTTAAGAGTCGAAATACATATAATTAAATAAAATAAGACTTGACAAAATTCCATGTCTTATATTTAATTGGGACATTGTATGGTGGAAGGATTGAATTGTATGCAGTAACTATTTACTCAAATGTTCTTTTATGATTAATGTTGAAATCTATATTATCTGGAAAGTCGTTGATCGCTAGAGAGGCTTATCCCTATTGTAGAATAAATATTATTTATTTAAATAAATTATTAGTTTAATTTATTTATTTAAATAAGATTAGAATTGTTCTAATTGATTTATTCACAACCGGTTTAATTTGGAGAACCTAAAGGGTCACACCATAAAAGGAAGAATAATTATTTAAGAAGTTAATGGCATAATAGTAATAATAAGTTAAGTATATTTAATTTAATCTATGGTGATAGAATAAATTAAATAGCTTAATATTTATTATTTAATATTTTAGAAATATTAAATATAAATTAATAAGAGGAGTCTTATTATTATTATTACTATTATTATTATTTAATTCCTAAAGGAGTTTGTGAATTAATTAATAAAAGTACTCTCAAATATCCCAATAGAATTAGGAAGCAAATTAATTAAAAGAGTTTAATTAATTATCCCTAATAAGATTATGGAGCTTAATTAATTAAAAGAATTTAATTAATTAAATAAAACCCAATTCCTTAATTGTTAAGGAGGGTTGCCCACATCTATAAATAAGAGGAGTCTTATTATGGGTGATAGGGTTGTTGACTTTTACAACATACGTAATTCCAATAGTTGGGAGAGTACGCCTTTTTCTATAGAGATAGAAAAATTAGGGTTTAGCCAACCACCCATCTTCTTGAATTCTTCTTTTTCCTTGGTGGATCACCTCTAGAGGCCAAACACTTGGGTGACTAACGTTGATCAAAGGAAGGAACCAAACCCGACAGATTCAAGTTGAACGCGAAAGGACTTGTACCTGAGGAAGCTCGATCTTCAAGGGTATGATTTTTATTCTTTATCTTTTCATTTAATTAATAATTGTGCATAAAGGGTGTTCCGGGTATATGGTTTGTAAAATTTTAAAACTCTAATTTTTACACGTTTCCGCTTATTTGTGCAATTTGATTGCATTCATGAATATTATAAATCTAACAGTGGTATCAGAGCCAAACCTTTATGCGAATTATTAATTGTTTTAATTTGATATGTATATTGATATGTGTTTAGAACAATTTAATTAGGCATAATTTTATTGTATATAAAAAAAAAACGGAAAAGCCGTCAAATCGCGTAACCTATTTTCGCGAGGCTGTTTGAAGGATTCATGGCTTATTCAATGATTCACGGCTTATTCAATAATATCACGTGGATGTTAATAAAAGTAATTTGCGGCACAGTGATATACGGCTTGGAATTTGACTCCTGAATGAACAACTATTTCGTGGCCCCTGAAAGTCATGTAACTCACGGATTTGTTAAAAAAGCAGGATAATGGCTTAATCATATATATATATATATATAGATATATATAAAGTTTATCCTGTTAACTTTGCATGTTAGCTAATTCAAGGAGTCAGGATTATATATTATATATATTAATAGTTATATATATATAATTATAATTATTTTATAATTAAAATAAAAATTTATTTTAATATTAAAATAAAAAAGTTTATTTTAATTTTAAAATTGAATTTCATGCTAACTAATTAGAGTTGGAATTGGATTCCATGATAACTAATTGGAGTTGAAATTGGATTCTATGTTTTCTTAAATAAAGGAGTTTATTTAGATATAAAATAAGATTTCATATTATTCAAAATAAAAGAGTTTATTTGTGAATAGGAAAGAGAATCCTAATTTCCTTAAAATAAAGGAGTTTATTTAGATATGAAATAAGATTTCATATTATTCAAAATAAAAGAGTTTATTTGTGAATAGGAAAGAGAATCCTAATTTCAATGCTTCCTTAAATAAAGTAGTTTATTTACATATGAAATAAGATTTCATATTATTCAAAATAAAGGAGTTTATTTATGAATAGGAAAAAGAATTCGTGTTTCTTTTAATAAAAGTTTTTTTTTACATGGAATTGGATTCCATAATTAATTAAAATAAAGGAGTTTATTTTGATTAAAATAAAATAGTTTATTTTATTCAAAATTGGATAAATTAAAATAAAATAATTTTATTTTGATTTAAATTTGGATTAAAATAAAGGAGTTTATTTTGATTCAAAATTAGATTTTATACTAACTAAATTTGCCCATTAAATGATATCAATATATATATTGAATGTTTATTATTCATGAGATGAATGTTATTTATTGATGCATATGGTGATGTGTATGATAATAAATGGGATTGATTATGGACTATTGACCAATGTGATTGAATTTTATTTTAGTTGCATGCATGAATGTATGAGTTTTATTAAATGAGATCTGCGTACCTCGTCTTCTCTAATTTTTCTTGATGTAAATTCTATCTCCCTCCTATGTACTTCCCCTTGACTGCTGATCAAGCTTTCTATTTATTTTAAATAGTTTTGTAATAGGAATAATTAGAATTAATTTTGGAAAATTGGAGATCAAAGGAGCAAGGAGCGCGTGAAGACTCGTTTGTAATAGAGCCCGGGTTTAAATGTAATAGTTATATTTAAATATTATTTTTTGCACCTCTAGATTTGACCTTTTGGTTCACTTGGTGGCTCTAGTGAACCAAACTAGAATAAAAGTCTATAATCAATCCAGGTAGAATATAGTATTCTATATGTGCATGCTTATACTATATATATTATATATTATGCAAACATGCTTCAGCATGTTAATTAATATAACGCGTATTTTATATATATATGTAATGCCGCTAAAACAAGATGAGACAAATTAATAACAAATCCCTCAAATTTTTTATATTAAGTCCTAAGCGTTCAAAGATATTTGGAATATCGAACGTCGCCTTCTAGCATGATAAAATTAATAGAGTATTAAATAATTAATATGAGTTTGTTGTGTCACCACAAGGCAAGTATTAAGTATTTAAGATGTTAATTATCACATTTGATGCTTATAAAGAAAATTGAATAAGTATTGTTTTGTTGTGTCACCACAAGGACAATATTTTTTTTTGAATATATGGAGTGCTAGGTTGGACTTAACTTGGATAATTTTGATTCGGATGTGCCACCACTTGATCAAAATAATCTAAGAGGTAAAATACAAGGAGTTGCATAGTTGATGTAATTGACAAAAGTTGTCTACCTATTTATTTATATATAGTTTGTTGTGTCACCACAAGGCTATATACATTTGAAATGGGATCCTTATTCTCACTAGCAAATCTTTAATTAGATTTTCTTAGAACTATATAAGTGAGGGTAATATAGTTTGATGAAAATAGTGGGAGATACCAATTTAAAACAAGACCTAATTTATTTTGGTAATTAATAAAAGAATGTATGTTAAAATGTTGTTAATTACAAGTTCATTTATAGAATTTTACAATGTCTAAATTACTATCACTGCGAAACATATTAGATGTTATTTAACCGGACCGTATTAAACAGATTGGTTAAGGAATTGAGAATAGTTCTCATGGCTGAAAAGCTATCTTAATATACCTATCCCTGCAATGGTTGCAGACAATACCTCTGAGGAAGAGATTGCTACTTTTAGAAAGTGGCAAGATGATGCACAGTTGGCTCAATGCATCATGCTCGCATCCATGAGTAATGAGCTTGTTGTCGGAGATGAAACTATGGATGCTCCTACTATATTCCTGCACATCAAGTAGTTGATGGTGAGGAAAGTAGGACTGATAGATATCTGATATCTAAGGAGCTCTTCCAATCTAGAATGATCAATGACACTACAGTACAAATAAAAATCCTTAACATTATCAATTTGATTGATCAATTAGGACAACAGGTTTTTGTCATGGATGGAGAGTTGAGCCAAGATTTGATCTTGCACTCACTCCCAGAATCCTTTCACAATTGTTATAAATTTTTTATATGAACAAACTAGATATCAGCCTCGCTGATTTGCTTAACATGTTAAAAAATGTTTAGAGTCACTTTCCAACCAAGAAAGACCATGCCTTACTGGTAGGGGCCAAATGATCTTCTGAAAAGAAGAACGATTCAAAGAAGGTAAATAGAAAGGCAAAAACAAAGGATAATAAAAACAAAACTGATACGGATAGCAAAGGAGTTTGCTTCCACTGCAATAAGCCTGGACACTGGAAAGAAACTGCGAGAAGCATCTTGCAGAGGCTAACCAAAGAAGCTTAGTGAAGTTTCAGTTACAAATACAAATTTGTTCATGATTGAAATAAATTTTTCTTTAAGTCAAGGTTTTACTTGGGTATTGGATTCCGATTTTGGTTATCATAAATATAGATTTATGAAGGGACCAAGCAGAAGTGGAAAGCTGAACATAGATAAGTAATCCTATGTGTGGGAAATGAAGCAAATGTTGCTGTATTAGCCATAGAAACTTATAGTTTAGCATAGCCTACGGGCAAATCTATTAAGTCAATAAGTTGTTATTGTATTCCAGTTGTTATTGTATTCGATTAAAGTCGGTTCTACTCGTATATTCGCCATCATCACCACGTATCTGGTATACTATTTCTATTACTATTTGCGGAAGATATAAACATAAATTGTTTATACAATACACTACACACTATTTCCCCAAGGTCGAGTAACCTTAACTTATACACAATTCATAACTTGACTAATACATAACATTATTATAATACAATACTATTACAAATCTAATCGCACACATTAACTTTAAGCTGGAACTGTCTTTAACCTTTCCTTGTATCCGACATATTCGCCTTAATCTGCAATGTTTATCATGATATAGCAAGGGTGAACATGAAAGTTGCCCAGCAAGTTTAAATTTTATTTAAGGATATATCATGATTGAAAGAGTCTGAATAATAAGCTGGCTATAATTCAACAATATAATTGTGAATTAGCACGAACAAACTTTTGACTGAACAAGTATTAAACATGAACAAATATATCTGGACCGAACGGTAATGAAGGTGATCAACCTTTCATACCTGACTTATACATGCAATATGTACAGAGTATAATTCTTCATGGCAATCAGCAATGATTAACCATAAACATATCTGAATGAAACAACTCTAAGTAGAGTTGAGAAAAACTTGCCTGAACCGTTGATTATCGCTACACATTTTAATAAGCTTTGTCTAAAGACCTAATATATAAATAATATCGATATACAAATTAGAATAATATCATCACAATATAATACTATTATATATATATACATAGAATAACCTAAACACATAACACATAACCCTATTAGTTTATTCAACACATAAAACTCGGTATCAAGTCAAACTATTGCAGTCTGAGTTGAACCTGACACAATTCTATCATTCCGACGGTCTAGTCGGACAAATATCGAGTTTAAGTTCAATTAAACTCTGCCTAAACACTTAAAAATATCTTAGATAATTTTTTTATCAGTCAAAATAATTTTCATAGGCTCATAAAAATTTTCAAATAATTAATATCATTTATCATAATTTTTCAATCACTTATATCGTATTTATACAATATAAATACCACATTATTCTCTTATCATTAATATTTATTTAATATTAAATATTAATGAAAATCATTCACATAATATTATAATATAATTTATAATGTCACAAAGTATTTTTAATACTTTAAAATCATATTTATATGATTTTTAAACACTTAAATCCATTATCCGATAATTGCTTTTAATATTAAAATATTAATATTTTCATGACAAAATATCGGAAGTTATATTTTATAACTTCAAATATATTTTCTAACACTTAAATCATTTTTATATGATTTTAAAACATTAAATCTAATTTTTCCATAATTTATTTAATATATTTATTAAATAAATTAATTATCATTAAAATTAATTAATTAATGAAATTCATCATAAAATATCACAAGTTATTGAAAATAACTTAAAATATTTTCTTACACCATAATATATTTTTAAATGATTTTTCAAATATTAAAATCATTTTAAGTAATTTATTTAATATTATAATTAAATAAATTAAATATCATTATATTCCAAAAATATTAAATATTTATGAAATATACTCAAAATAATAAAAAACTAAATTTCAGGCTTTAAAATAATTTTTCATAATTTATTATGTATTTTTAATAATTAAAAACTATTTATTTCAATTTATTTAATAAAAATAATTATTTTTCTAAGAAACTGTCGCTAAAGGGGCCCTATAGCGACGAAACTGTCGCTATAGGTGTTCTTGGGCTGTTCTTGAAGAAACCCAAAATTGTTGTCAGTGATCAGGATAGGTGGTTTGACGACTTCTAGAATCAGGATTCTTTAAGTTTCTGGTCTAGTAATTGTGTTAGGATTGTAGTATAAGTGCAATACTACAACTACATATTAAGTTCATGGCCAAAACATTTCATCACAAAGAGATCTAAGCCACCAAAAATCATGTCACAGCTGTTCTTGATTTCTGGGTTTTCCAAAAATGAAGAACAGTTGCTAGGCCCTACTTTGAAGCTTCCTCACTCGGAATCTGGGTCTGATTTGTGATATCTAATGGTCCCTACTTGTAGTCAAGATGTCATAGTACAGTCATATATAGCATCGAGCAAAGATAACAACATCGCTGCAACAACATCCGGGCCATGACGTGTGGTGGGTCGAAGTTGTTCATGAGAAATCTGGGTTTACCAGATTTCTTCATAAGGCAGTCGGTCAACGCTTGTTTGACCCTAATTATCTTCAATTTTGTTGTTAATTTTGGCGATCTAATAGCATACAAGTGTAGTTAATATAGCAGTCTATAACATTAAACCAACAACATGACCTAAAACCTAAAACAAAAGCAAGATCACTACCGCAAAAAACGTCGGAACGCTCGGAAATTCAGGTTTTCACAGAAACCAAATTTCATGGCCAAATCAACAACACTGTTTTGTTGATCATAACATGAAATCTATACACGATCCAACTCTGATTCAAGTTTCAAAACAAAGACCACATAACATACTACACGTTCAAACATTTAAAACACAAAAACAATTATCAGACACCGATCTATGAGGTCTGACATTTGACTGTCAGACACCATATTTCCAATTTTCCAGATTTCAAAAAAAATGCTATTTCGTGCACTTTGATGTTATGGATCTGAGATTTAACAACTCAGATTACTAAATGACACCTTATTACACATTTCTAAACAACAAATCACAACATCAAACATCAGATCTAAAGATTTCGAAATTTAGGATTTTTATACCTTTCTAACGCTTGATCTTGAATCTGATCCTTATGATCCGATCTTGCAAATCTAAAAGCTGATAATTGCTTTATTTCTCACCCACTCTCACTCTCATACACGAATTTTGGAGAGAGAAAAGGTCTTGGTTATTTTGACAAGTAAAGTGAATAACTTTACTTACTTTTCTCTTTTTATTTTGGATTCAATGAACCAAGTTGATAGATATAACTGCTAATTTGTGAGATATAAGTCACATGCTAGGCTTATGGTTGGTGAACAACCCACATTCGGTCAAGATCTACACACCAACTCATTAAAGAATTGCAAAAAGGGTAAAATGGTCATTTTCATACAATTTTAATTCTAGAATTGTCATTTGATGCAAACCCTTAGGGTTAAAACCTAATGTTTCCAAAATCACTTTTCTAGGATTTTCAGATTAGGGTTTTCAAAAATGAAAATTAACATTTGTAATTTTTAATTAGAATTCTCTACTTATACTAAGATTTTTTTTCTAATCTTAAATTAAGCTTACTAAATAGGATTAATTTATCCTAATTAAAATTGCTAGATTAGCAATTAGTCCACAATTGTACATTAGGGTTTCTGACAGAATAATTAGGGTTAAAAGTTTTAAATTAGGGTTTGCTAATTAATTAAGCTTTATCCTAATTAATATTATAATTAATAGCACTTGACCATTTATAATTATCCTTTAAGTTCCCAAATTAGGGTTTCAAATTCCCAGAATCTGAAATTAGAGTTTCTAGATCTGGTATTATGGTTTTTTTAATAATTAATTAGGGTTTCAATTAATTCATTATGGTTTTTCCTAATAAATTATAATTAATGACGTTTAACCTTATACATAGCATTTGCATTCCCAAACTAGGGTTTTTAATTTCTGAATTAGGGTTTTGAATACCCGGAACCGAAATTAGGGTTTCAAAATCGGTTTCTAGGGTTTCTTATCCATTGCTAGGGTTTTTTAATTGAACGTTGACGTTCTTAATATACAATTAGGGTTTGACACAGATATAATTTATCTAGTCAACCCTTGACCCTTAACCACATTCTGAACACATAAACAACTATAAACACAGAACATATACACATATACACTTAATCATGAATAATTCACCAAAAGCCTTCACAGAATTTTGAAATCCTCAAAATTCCTTCCCAATAATATCAAACACATACTTATTTTCTGTCTAGATCTATTATTTGACCTTAAATCCATCAATTATGATTTTTAAAATTTTCTAAATTCTCGGGTTGTCACATTCACCCCTTCTTCTAAAAATTTTGTCCCTGAAATTTACCTTACACCTTACTCCTTATACCATGCACCATTCATACACATCATCACATGCTACTAATACACCACTCACAAGAGTAAAAATTTTCAAATTTTGCTGAGGAGTTATATATAGACTATTTGTCTGTCATTTTTGCAAAGGTTTTATAGAAATTCATCCGCAAACCGTCATAACTAACGGACACAAAGGGTGATTAACCCGATATGCCCCGTACTGGCCAAGTACTGACTTTATCTGTTTCTCATCACTGCTATAGGCACAAAATTTTACCTCAGTCTTATTAGATTCCGCACCAAAACAATTTGGTTCGGGAAATTTCTTTTAATGAACACTTTGAGTTTTCATAACATTAGTCTAGCTGAATCGAATAGCGTAGACTCATATCAACAATTCAATTCAATCGAATTATTTAGGTGTAGCCAAACCTAAATATGACGCGTATTTTATATATATATTTGCATGTGCGCTAAACAAGATGAGACTAATAATAACAAACCCCTCAATAAAATTATATTAAGTTGTAACGTTCAAAGATATTTGGAATATCGAACGTCGCCTTCTAGCATGATAAAAACAATAGAGCATTGAATATTTAATATGACTTTGTTGTGCACACACAAGGCGAGTATTAAATATTTGAGATGTTGTTTTTATTACATTTGATGTTTATAAGGAATTGAACATTACCGCTTTGTTGTGCACACACAAGAGGGGTCGTAGTTTCTCTTCACTTATATGGAAATGCTGGGTATGACTTAACTTAAATCATTTTAGTTCGGATGTGCACACACTTGACCATTATGATCTAAGAGGAAAAATATAAGGAGTTATATGATGATGTAATTGACAAGAGTTGTCTACCTATTTATTTATATATAGTTTGTTGTGCACACACAAGGCTAAATACATTTGAAATGGGATCCTTATTCTCACTAACAAATCTTTAATTAGATATTGTCGAACTATATTCATGAGGGTAATATAGTTTGAAGAAAATAGTGGGAGATACCAATATAAAATAAGACCTAATTTATTTTGGTAATTAATTAAATGAATATTTGCTAAAATATTGTCTTTTTACTTGCAGATTTTTGAAAATGTCACATTCACTAATTTCACTGCGTAGCATACTTGATGCTAACAAACCGAATTCTAATCAATTACAATTTGGTTAAGGAATCTGAGAATTGTTCTCACCGTCTTTGAAAAGATTTCTTATGTCCTAAATTACCAGCATCGCAAAAAAGTTGCAGAGACAGCCTCTAAGGAAGAGATTGCTACTTTTAAACAGTGGCAAAATGATGCATCCGTGGCTCAATGCATCATGCTCACATCTATGAGTAACGAGCTTCAGCGTTAGCATGAAAACATGGATGCTCCTACTATACTGCTGCACCTGCAAGAGTTTTATGGTGAGCAAAGTAGGACTGCTAGATATGAGATATCTAAGGAGCTCTTCAGATCTCGGATGACCGAGGGCACTACCGTTGAGACTCATGTCTTAAAGATGATCAATCTGATTGAACGTCTTGGACAGCTTGGGTTCATCATGGATGGGGAGTTGAGTGAAGATTTAGTCTTGCAGTCACTCCCGGACACCTTCTCACAATTTGTTGCGAATTTTCACATGAATAAGTTGGACGTCAGCTTGCCTGAGTTACTTAACATGTTGAAAACTGCTGAAGGTCACTTCCCATCCAAGAAGAACCATGTCTTACTGGTTGATGATTCTTCCAAGAAAAGGAAGAGGCCCAAGGTATCTTCTGAAAAGAAGAAATCCAAGAAGGCTAAGGGAAAGGCGAAAGTGAAGGATTAAAAGAAACCTGATCCAGCTAGCAAAGGAATTTGCTTCTATTGCAACAAGCCGGGTCACTGGAAGAGGAACTGCAAGGATTATCTTGCAGAACAAAAGTAGAAGAAGCTTGGAGAAGCTTCGAATCCTAATCAAGGTTTGTTTATGATTGAAATTAATTTTTCTGAAAGTCAATCTTCTACTTGGGTATTGGATACCTACCGTGGTTCTCACATATGTAATAATATGTGGACTAGTCGAGTAGTAGAATCTTTGAAAGCAAGGATGAGGTCGCCCTCACGAGTGGGAAATGGAGCAAAGGTTGCTGCATTAGCTGTAGGGACTTATTGTTTAGCATTGCCTACGGGCAAGTCCATTAGTTTAAATAATTGTTATTTTTTTCCGTCACTTATTAGAAACATTATTTCAATATCTGTATTGGATATGGATGGTTTTGACATTATAATAAAGAACAATAGTTATTCTATTTATAATAATAATGTTTTATATGGTGTTGGTAATTTACGAAATGGACTTTACATTCTTAACTTGCATGAAAATATACTTCAAATTGAACAAACTAAGAAAAGGAAAAGAGATGATGTTAATTATACCTATATGTGGCACTGTAGACTTGGTCATATTAATGAAACAAGATTATCTAAGTTGTATAAAGATGGGCTCCTAGAGCTATCGGATTATGAATCATATCCAACTTGTGAATCTTGTCTCATGGGAAAAATGACTAAATCTCCTTTTAGTGGAAAAGGAAAAAGAGTTACAGAGTTGTTAGCGTTGGTACACACGGATGTATGTGGACCTATGACAACGAATGCACGAGGAGGGTATTCTTATTTTATTACATTCACTGATGATTACTCAAGATTTGGATATGTGTATTTAATGAAATACAAATCTGAATCATTTGAAAAGTTTAAAGAGTTCAGAAGTGAAGTAGAGAAACAAACGGGCAAAAGTATTAAGATTCTTCGATCAGATCGAGGTGGTGAATACTTAAGCAGTGAGTTTCTCGATTGTCTCAAAGAAAATGGTATAATCTCACAATGGACTCCAGCAGGGACGCCACAGCTGAATGGTGTGTCTAAAAGGAGAAATCGAACAATGTTGGACATGGTTCGTTCCATGATGAGTTTTACCGATCTTTCGGTGTCATTCCGGGGATATGCCCTAGAAGCGGCTACATATCTACTAAATAAGGTTCCCTCGAAATCCGTCCCTAAGACTCCATATCAGATGTGGATAGGGAGGAAGCCTAGTCTTAAGCATGTTAAGATTTGGGGATGTCCAGCTTATGTGAAAAGGTTTCAAAATGATAAGCTTGGGACAAGATCTGATAAGTGTACTTTTGTGGGATATCCTAAAGAAAGTTTAGGATATTATTTCTACAATCCTCTCGAACAAAAGGTGTTTGTTGCCAAACATGCTGCCTTCTTGAAAAAGGAGTTTATCCTTGAAGGGGTCAGTGGGAGGAAAATAGATCTTGAAGAAATTCAAGAACCACAAACCACTACAGATCAAATGGATGAACCTGTCCAAGTAGAGATTCCTTCTTTACCACACCCTATTCGTAAATCTGGAAGAGTACCAAAGATACCTGATAGGTATGGACTTGTCATAGAGAATGACGATGAGGTACGCATCATAGATGATGATGATCCATTGAATTACGAAAAGGCTATGAGTAGTAAAGACTCAGAGAAGTGGAAAGAAGCCATGAAATCCGAGATGGACTCCATGTATGAGAACCAAGTATGGACTTTGGTCTCACCACCTGAAGGCATTAAGCCTATTGGGTGTAAATGGGTCTTTAAAAGAAAGACTGGAGCAAACAGCAAGGTAGAGACCTATAAAGCCTGACTGGTCGCAAAAGGTTTCAAATAAAGACAAGGAGTTGACTATGATGAAACCTTCTCACCAGTAGCAATGCTCAAATCCATTCGGATTTTGCTTGCGATTGCGGCTTATCATACTACGTAAATCAATCGATGGATGGACGTGAAAACGGCTTTCCTCAATGGGAAACTTGAGGAGGATGTGTATATGACACAGCCAGAGGGATTTGTTTCAAAGGTTGGAAAAAATCAAGTCTGTAAGCTACAACGATCCATTTATGGATTGAAGCAAGCTTCTCGTAGGAGGAACATCCGTTTTGATGAGACAATCAAAGAGTTTGATTTTATCAAAAATGAGGATGAACCATGTGTGTATAAGAAGGTTAGTGGGAGCGCTGTTTCATTCCTTGTATTATATGTTGATGATATATTACTGATAGGGAATGATATTCCTATGCTACAATCAATTAAAATCTGGTTATCTAAACACTTCTCCATGAAGGACTTGGGAGAAACATCCTATATTTTGGGGATAAAGATCTATAGAGATAGATCTAAAAGGATGCTTGGCTTGTTCCAAGGAACGTACATTGACTCGATGCTAAAGAGGTTTAGCATGGAAGATTCCAAAAGAGGTCTCATGCCGATGAGCCATGGAATACATCTCTCGAAGAAACAGGCCCCAAAGACACCTGAGGAGAGAGACCGTATGAGTAAGATTCCTTATGCTTCAGCAATAGGATCTATCATGTACGGTATGATATGTATTAGACCAGATGTCGCTCATGCATTTAGTGTAACAAGTAGATATCAGTCGAATCCAGTAGAAGAACACTGGAAGGCAGTGAAAAATATCCTAAAGTACTTAAGAAGAACTAAGGATGTATTTCTTGTCTACGGTGGGTCTGAATTGAAACTAGAGGGCTTCACAGACTCAAGTTTTCAAACGGACCAAGATGACAGTAAATCCGTTTTGGGGTATGTGTTTACCTTAAACGGTGGCGCAATGAGTTGGAAGAGTTCCAAGCAATGAAAATTCTTTTGATTCAAAGGATGAGGCAAGTACATATAGCCGCAAGTGAAGTGCAAAGGAAGTCGTTTGGATGAAGAAGTTCATTACGAAACTTGGTGTGGTTCCTAGCATTACAGGACCAAAGTGCTTTATTCTGTGACAACACTTTGAGTCATTACATGCAGCTAAGGAACCCAGTCTCATCGTAAATCCAAACACGTGTTGCGGCGATTTCATTTGATCGTAGAGATCATTGAAAGAGAGACGCCACCACAGGCGTGTGGACTCTCAAGACAATATTGCGGATCCATTTACTAAAGCGCTAACACAACAGCAGTTTGATCGTCACTTAGAAAAGATGGGTATGAGATACCACGACGATTGGCTTTAGTGCAAGTGGGAGATTGAAAGTATTATGTATACAAGACAATCATGTATGATGATAAAACATATACTGTGTAATCAATCTTATTTATTTATTAATAAAAGAATTATTTATTAATACATGGTGCTGTTTTAATAATATGTGATAAACCCATAGTTTTAAGCAATGCTTTTAGAATCATGATGAGATCATGCTAATGAGATCTAAATTCTTAGATAGCTTAAAACTAAAATGTTCCCAATCAATGGATTACTAAAAAAGGGATTAGTGAATCCGGATAGATTGGTACGTACGTTGCTTGCTCATTGGATGAGGATGATTGATCTCATGATCATTTGTGTGGAGACACTAAAGCAAGTATGTAGGTGCTTATTAGAGAATAAGTTCACTGAACGTGACTCATTAAGGAATACCTAATGGAGTTTTACTTGCTTGTCAATAGGAATTCCTGTAGTGATAGTAGTACAAATGATCCTTAGACTTGAGATCATCATAATATCTTATATATAATGAATTACACTTTGACTTATTCCTTAAGACTCTTAGAGTATATCAAAGGGTATGCTTGGGTGTAATAAGTTATATATGAAGATAATGAATGATCAATAAAGAATCTACCACTTCTAGTAAAAGAAGAAAAATGTCCTATGTGATTCGATAAATGACAACCCAAGAATCCTTGGCCAAGGTGGAATGAAATTAAAAAGTAGTTTCTAATTTGCATTCATTAGGAGTTGTGCATTTAGGAATTGAAATACATATAATTAAATAAAATAAGACTTGACAGTAATTCTATGTCTTATATTTAATTGGGACATTGTATGGTGGAAGGATTGAATTGTCTGATGTAACTATTTACTCAAAGGTTCTTTTATGATTAATGTTGAAATCTATATTATCTGGAAAGTTGTTGATCGCTAGGGAGGCTTATCCCTATTGTAGAATAAATATTATTTATTTAAATAAATTATTTGTTTAATTTATTTATTTAAATGAGATTAGAATTGTTCTAATTGATTTATTCACAACCGGTTTAATATGGAGAACCTAAACGGTCACACGATAAAAGGAAGAATAATTATTTAAGATGTTAATGACATAATTATAATAATATGTTAAGTATATTTAATTTAATCTATGGTGATAGAATAAATTAAATAGCTTAATATTTATTATTTAATATTTTAGAAATATTAAATATAAATTAATAAGAGGAGTCTTATTAATATTATTACAATTATTATTATTTTAATTTCTAAAAGGGTTTAGGAATTAATTTAATATAAGTACTCTCATTTATTCCTAATTGGATTAGGAGGGAAAATTAGTTAAAGGAGTTTAATTAATTATCCCTAATAGGATTAGGGAGCCCATTTAATTAAAAGAGTTTAATTAAATAAATAATACCTTACATGATATCTTTATAAGAGGAGTCTTATATCAGATATCAAACATACGTAATTTCAAGAGTTGGAGACTATGCCCCCTTTTTCTATAGAGATAGGAAAAACTAGGGTTTGAGCCAATACACCCTTCTTCTTGAAAATTCTTCTTCCTTGGTGGATCACCTCTAGAGGCCATACACTTGGGTGGCTTACATTGATCAAAGGAAGGAATCTACCCGGAGATTCAAGGAGATCGCGGAGAAGTAGGAGGTGAACTCGTACCTGAGGAAGCTCGTTTCTACAAGGGTATGATTTCATAATTTCTTATTCTTCGCTTAATTAATAATATGCATAAAGAATGATCCGGGTAATTGGTTTGTGAAAAAATTTTAAAATCTGATTTTATTATGCTTTCGTTAATTTTTCAATTTGATTGCTACTTTGATTTTCACAAAACCTAACAAAGTATTCCTGTATTTACAACTCCATCAACTTTTTATCATCTCTGCACCAGGTTACATGGTACATGGGTGATAAATAAAATATATTTTGATATTTCAAATCATTTGCGTCTAGCCGAAATAAGTAGCATAGACTATACTTGGAACCGTTTCAAAAATGATTACGAGTCTACATTTTTTTTAAAAGCACATAGTGCGTATTTAGCTTGATGTCAAAATTTCGAAGTCTAGCATATCTAGGAGTTTTGGAAAACTTATGTCTTCACTAATGATCATTTGCTTAACAATCTATCTGTTCCTATAATCCCCAATACTCCATTCACACACAACTATACCCAGTTCGTCAAAAAACACTTATGAGTTCATAAACTTGCCACAATCATATGAGTTTAAGAACTTACCCTAGTCAGACCTTTGGCGTCCATTCGCTGAGGGGTTCATAAATATTTCATATAACTATGAGTCAAGAATGTCACATAAATATGAATTTTAAGAACTCGTAGTTAACCTTACATTATTTACCTATAACCTGTCTATTTGTTATATACATGAGAAAAGAATCACCCTCTTAACATGCTTATAACAAATAGCGCGACACAACATTTCAATGATTATCAGTGCCAAAAACTAAGTGGTTGTTACACCAAGTACAATTCCCTGCCCATACAAGGAATCATACAACTCAATTGCCGACATGAGTCCTCAATTGAAATCCCCACCTAATACAAACTCCCTTCTCAATACGAATTTCATTTAATCCGTATTCATAATCCTTTCTTGAATCTGTACTAATTCATAGTACAACTGACACACAACAATCTTGCTGTAAACTTTCCAATCATTAGATTGATTCTTCTCCCTGCTATCACCTTATCAGATCACGAGGTGATCTCATAGTATATTGTGATGCCCCCAAAATAGGTATACATCACCCATCTTGAGTCGCCAAATACATGGTACAAAATTTAAATACAACTTAATAATATAACTGTCTTGTAAAATACGACAAGACATAAACTGAGAGTTTTAAAACGAATATTGTCTTCTAGACAGTATTCAACTCAAATGGAGTCCTCAATACATTTATTATCACACTATTTCATGGAATAGTGAGGACTACTAATGCTATCATCCGACCGTCACTCCGCTCCCTGACTAGTCCTTTCCACGCTCATTTCCCAAGAGAACAATGAAAGCAAAAGGGTGAACTCAACTAGCCCAGTAAGAAATATTATGACTAAGATAATGTAGAATAATTTATCGTTAGCCTTCAACAGTGTTAAACTGACAAAATATAACAAACATCAAGTTTAACTGCAGCGGAACAAGCAATCTATTAGAAGAGTCAAGTAGAGAATAAAATCTATTATCTTCTAAGATTTAAAAGGTTTTTCATCACTTTTATCGCTGAGACTCAGCTTAATAAATAATTTACATCATCGAATCACCCCTGCACTACGGCCAAGGATATTCTTTAGTATCACGACCACAAATTATCCATGCACTACGGGCCAAGGATATTAATGTATTCATCAATGGTCATGATCATGCCAACAACTGTCCATCAATGCACTACGGACCAATGAGGACTTTTATCACATCATTTGTAAGATTACGGTCATGATTATACCGAATAATTCCTAATCATAATCATACTAAGTCCATCTATGCACTATAGGCCACATATGACTTTCAGCAGAAAATAAACATGAAGATGATGACAATGATATAAGAATTCAATAAAAAAAAGTTCAAGGATAAATTTTTAAAGATTTATAATTTAATTTATCCAGAAATCAATAACGTCCAAATTGTCAACATGATACTGCTTTGTGGAGTAAAATTTAATAATAATATTGTACCAAAAATAATTTAGACCGAAAACGAATAAATTTTTATCATGAATAGTACCCCAGGTGAATAGTACTCGAGTGAATAGTATCTCGTGAATAGTACTTCAGGAATAGTAACCCCGTGAATAGTACTTTGACATGAAAAAGTTAAAATTTATCAAGAATGTTCAGAATAATATTTTCATGAAAAGATACTGGATGAAGCGCAAATATCAAGGATATTCTACTAATTTCATGGAGTATAGAAGCCAAATTTTTAACAAAACGAGTATAGAATTTGAAATCTGAAACGAAATAATATTACTTACATACTATAGAGTATGGAAGAAAATATTATTTCAAGCTTAATATCAACAAAATAACATCCTTACCTTGAAAAGAAGAGTATTCTAATTGGTATAGCAGGGATATTCTTGAAGAAAACTTTCACTGTTTTTTATGCTCAAAGCTTTCTAAAACTCTAAAGATATACGCTCAAGATTATAGAAGAAGAATTCTCTGATTCTGGTGTGATTTTCAATTCTAACTTAAGCACCTAATTATAGGAAAATGCTAGAACGCCATAGGAGACTAAAATAATAATAAGTTTTTTTTCTACGCACATGTATTTGAAAAATATTCAGCCACCACAAGTGGGGCCCACTAAAAGCAGCCACCTTTCCCAACAACTAAAAGTGGGGCCCACCCATATTTTTAATAAAAATATTTTAATTTCTGAAACTTCAGTAATTCATAATAAATAGCCCTTTTATCAGAAAAATATGAATTTTATATCCATTCCACACGAAATCGAATTCTCTACAACTTTACAGAAGAAAGTTTTTCGAAATTCCAAACAGAAAATATCCGAATTCCACAAACGGACAATTTTCAACACCTCTTAAAATTCATAACAAATCATACGTTAATTTTTAACGGTTCAAAATTTGTGGACATATACTCCACTTATATATGTATAACATATCCAAAAATTACAACGATCCAACTATTGGGATTAAAATTATAACTCACGCATAGAGCTTTAAGAACAATCGATTTGATTTTTTAATACCTCCAATCCGGCCAAAATAATTGATAAAACACCTCAACATTAATTCCTTCATTTATAACCACATAAAATAAATATTTTTCTATCCATCATTTATGTCCACATAAAATAAATATTTCCTTATCATGTAAATCAAGAATTAATTATTCACAAATAATATTACGTAATCACAATAATAATGACCACCAGTCGCTCCTGGAAAGAGGGGCTTTTCGATAAGAATTTCTTCTTCTTGGCGCAATTAGGTGACCAAACCTCTCCTTGATGTAACTTTCTAGACATTGCATTACTACTAATAATATTATTCAAATAATATGAATTATTGATTTGATAATGGAAAATATCGTGTCAATGACAATTATTGAAATAACAATAATATAAAATATCAACGCAAAGAATTATTGAATCAATAAAATAAAATATTGAACAAGAATTCATCAGAACAATTATTGAGTAGTGCCTTTTTACGTAAGAATCAATAATTCAAAAATACTCGTGCAATACCGTGTACTATGCATGCAACAACGCCATTCATCGTATTTTAACCACCGTGTATTCTAACGCTTAACGGTAAAACTTTCGCCGTTATTTTATTTTTGTCATTTTCTCATTCCGACAATAATTCCTTTGTGGGGTCTACCAATGATTGTGCCGTCGTACGAATATTCCCTGCTAAAACGAATATTCCCCGACCAATCGAATATTATATAACAACTTGCATACTTTGCAAAATTTATAAATATTACCCACAACTATAACATTATATCAAATTCACTCCATAATATTCAAAAATAATATTTATAGAAAATTCATCTTTATTCAAAAAGTTGGGGTCTTACAACCTCCCCTTCTTATGAAATTTCGCCCTCGAAATTAGGGTACGTACTTGGTATGTCGAAGAGGTAAGGATACCTTGATTTCATTTCAGATTCTAACTCCCAGGTCATTTTCTCAACATCGTGGTTTCTCCACAAAACTTTGACTTGAGGTATAACCTTGGAGCGTAAAATATGCTCCTTCTTATCCAAGATTTTAATAGGAACCTCTTCATACATTAAATCTTCTGCTATTTCGTCCGGTTCTAACTTAATAATGTGGTTCGGGTCTTTCACATATTTACGTAACATAGATATGTGAAAAACATTATGAACACGAGACATACTTGGCGGTAAGGCGAGTCTATAGGACACAGTTCCTACTCATTCGAGGATTACAAATGGGCCAATGAATCGATGATTGAGCTTTTCTCTCTTTCCAAATCTCGTAACTTCTTTCCATGGAGCAACACGTAACAACACATGTTCTCCAATATTGAATTCCACGTCCTTTCGATGAAGATCAACATAACTCTTTTGTCGATCTTGTGAGGTTTTTATACGTTGTCGGATCGTTTGAATATTTTCCGTAGTCATACGTACCAACTCCGGTCCCAACAACGTTTCTTCACCCAACTCATCCCAGCATACTGGAGAACGACACTTTCTTCCATACAACGCCTTGAATAGAGCCATGCCAATACTTATTTGATAATTGTTGTTGTAGGAAAACTCCACCAATGGTAAGAACTTGTCCCAACTTCCCTTGAAGTCAAGGACACAGAGTCTTAATAGATCTTCAAGAGTTTAAATAGTCCTCTCTGACTGCCCGTCCGTTTGAGGATGATAAGCCGAACTAAATCGTAAATTCGTGCCCATAACTTTTTACAAACTAACCCAAAATCTTGAAGTAAATCTTGGGTCTTGATCAAAAACTATGGATACTTGCATACCATGCAATCTTACAATCTCGTTTATGTACATACGAGCAAGACGTTCAAGTGTATAAGTTTCTCGTATAGGTAAGAAATGAGCCGACTTGGTCAATCTATCAATAATGACCCAAATCGCATCTATGCCTTGAGAAACCTTGGGAAGACCGGTAACGAAATCCATGGAAATGTGCTCCCACTTCCATTCTGGAATTTCAAGTGGTTGCAATGGACCTTTTGGTACTTGATGCTCCGCCTTGACTCGTTGACAAGTTAAATACCTTGAGATAAACTCTGCTATCTCTCTCTTCATATTGCTCCACCAAAATGTATGTCAAAGATTATGATACATTTTGACTCCCAGGATGGATTGCAAACGGTGTGTTGTGCGCCTCCATCATGATTTTATACTTTAAATCAGGGTCATTAGGAACACAAAGTCTGGAGTTGACTCAAGTATTCCTTCTTCATCGATTCTTGCTTTCGAAGATAGCACCTTCTTGCACTTTCTTCCTCATACGCATCACTCCGTGTGCAGAGCAAGCAACTTTAACTTTATCGATTAAAGTCGGTTCTACTCGTATATTCGCCATCATCACCACGTATCTGGTATACTATTTCTATTACTATTTGCGGAAGATATAAACATAAATTGTTTATACAATACACTACACACTATTTCCCCAAGGTCGAGTAACCTTAACTTATACACAATTCATAACTTGACTAATACATAACATTATTATCATACAATACTATTACAAATATAATCGTACACATTAACTTTAAAATTTGGGCGAACTGCTTTAACCTTTCCTTGTATCCTAACATATTAGCTTTTAATCTGCAATGTTTATCATGATATAGCAAGGGTGAGCATGAAAGTTGCCCAGCAAGTTTAAATTTTATTTAACGATATATCATGATTGAAAGAGTCTGAATAATAAGCTGGCTATAATTCAATAATATAATTGTGAATTAGCGCAAACAAACTTTTGACTGAACAAGTATTAAACATGAACAAATATATCTGGACCGAACGGTAATGAAGGTGATCAGCCTTTCATACCTGACTTATACATGCAATATGTACAGAGTACAATTCTTCATGGCAATCAGCAATGATTAACCATAAGCATATCAGAATGAAACAACTCTAAGTAGAGTTAAGAAAAACTTGCATGAACCGTTGATTATCGCTACGCATTTTAATAAGCTTTGTCTGAAGACCTAATATATAAATAATATCGATATACAAATTAGAATAATATCATCACAATATAATACTATTATATATATATACATAAAATAACCTAAACACATAACACATAACCCTATCAGTCTATTCAATACATAAAACTCGGTATCAAGTCAAACTATTGCAGTCTGAGTTGAACCAGACACAATTCTATCATTCCAACGGTCTAGTCGGACAAATATTGAGTTTAAGTTCAATTAAACTCTGCCTAAACACTTAACAATATCTTAGATAATTTTCTTATCAGTCAAAATAATTTTCATAGGCTCATAAAATTTTTCAAATAATTAATAACATTTATCATAATTTTTCAATCACTTATATCGTATTTATACATTATAAATACCACATTATTCCCTTATCATTAATATTTATTTAATATTAAATATTAATGAAAATCATAGCATAATATTTAAGTATTTTTAATACTTTAAAATCATATTTATATGATTTTAAACACTTAAATCCATTATCCGATAATTACTTTTAATATTAAAATATTAATATTTTCATGACAAAATATCAAAAGTTATATTTTATAACTTCAAATATTTTTTCTAACACTTAAATCATATTTATATGATTTTAAAACATTAAATCTAATTTTTCCATAATTTGCTTAAAATATTTTCTTACACCATAATATATTTTTTAAATGAATTTTCAAATATTAAAATCATTTTTAAGTAATTTATTTAATATAATAATTAAATAAATTAAATATCATTTATATTCCAAAATATTAAATATTTATGAAATATACTCAAAATATTAAAAACTAATTTTCGTGCTTTTAAAATATTTTTTTCATAATTTATTATGTATTTTTAATAATTAAAACTATTTATTTCAATTTATTTAATAAAAATAATTATTTTTCTAAGAAACTGTCGCTAAATAGGCCCTATAGCGACGAAACTGTCGTTATAGGTGTTTTTGAAGAAACCCAGAATTGTTGTCTGTGATCAGGATAGGTGGTTTGACCACTTCTAGAATCAGGATTCTTTAAGTTTCTGGTCTAGTAATTGTGTTAGGATTGTAGTATAAGTGCAATACTACAACTACATATTAAGTTCATGGCCAAAACATTTCACCACAAAGAGATCTAAGCCACCAAAAATCATGTCAGAGCTGTTCTTCATTTCTGGATTTTCCAGAAATGAAGAACAGTTGCTAGGCCCTACTTTGAAGCTTCATCACTTGGAATCTGGGTCTGTTTTGTGATATCTAATGGCCCCTACTTGTAGTCATGACGTCATAGTACAATTATATAGCATCAGAGCAACATAACAACATCGCCTAAACAAGATCTGGGCCGGTCAAACGTATGGTCAGAAGTTGTTTCTTCATAAGGCAGTCGGTCAATGCTTATTTGACCCTAATTATCTTCAATTCTGTTGTTAATTTAGGCGATCTAATAGCATACAAGTGTAGTTCATATAGAAGTCTATAACATTAAACCAACAACATGACCTAAAAACTAAAACACAAGCAAGATTACGGCTGCCAAAAACGGCATCGACGTTACGGAAATTCAGGTTTGCCCGAAACCAAATATCATGACCAAATTATCACTGTTTGGCCCGATCATAACATGAAATCTAGACACGATCCAACTCTGATTCAAGTTGCAGAACAAAGACCACATAACATACTACACGTTTAAACATTTAAAACACAAAAACAATTATCAGAAACTGGTCTATGAGGTCTGACATTTGACTGTAGACACCATATTTCCAATTTTCTAGATTTCAAAAAAATGCTATTTCGTGCACTTTGATGTTATGGATCTGGGATTTAACAATCCAGATCACTAAATGACACCTTATTACACATTTCTAAACAACAAATCACAACATCAAACATCAGATCTAAGGATTTCGAAATTTAGGGTTTTTATACCTTTCTAATGCTTGATCTTGAATCTGATCCTTATGATCTGATCTTGCAAATCTAAAAGCTAATAATTGCTTTATTTCTCACCCACTCTCACTCTCATACACGAATTTTGGAGAGAGAAAAGGTCTTGGTTATTTTGACAAGTAAAGTGAATAACTTTACTTACTTTTCTCTTTTTATTTTGGATTCAATGAACCAAGTTGATAGATATAGCTGTTAATTTGTGAGATATAAGTCACATGCTAGGCTTAGGGTTGGTGAACAACCCACATTAGGTCAAGATCTACACACCAACTCATTAAAGAATTGCAAAAAGGGTAAAATGGTCATTTTCATATAATTTTAATTCTGGAATTGTCATTTGATGCAATCCCTTAGGGGCAAACCCTTAGGGCTTGACCATTAGGATTTAACCCTTAGGGTTAAAACCTAAGGTTTCCAAAATTCACTTTTCTAGGATTTTCAGATTAGGGTTTTCAAAAATGAAAATTAACATTTGTAATTTTTAATTAGAATTCTCTAATTATACTAAGATTTTTTTTTCTAATCATAAATTAAGCTTACTAATTAGGATTAATTTATCCTAATTAAAATTGCTAGATTAGCAATTAGTCCACAATTGTACATTAGGGTTTCTGACGGAACAATTAGGGTTTGCTAATTAATTAAGCTTTACCCTAATTAATATTATAATTAATAGCACTTGACCATTTATAATTATCCTTTAAGTTCCCAAATTAGGGTTTCAAATTCCCAGAATCTGAAATTAGAGTTTTCAGATCTGGTATTAGGGTTTTCTAATAATCAATTAAGGTTTCAAGTAATTCATTAGGGTTTTCCCTAATAAATTATAATTAATGACGTTTAACCTTATACATAGCATTTGCATTCCCAAACTAGGGTTTTAATTTCCGAATTAGTGTTTTGAATACCCGGAACTAAAATTAGGGTTTCAAAATCGGTTTTTAGGGTTTCTTATCCATTGCTAGGGTTTTCTAACTGAACATTGACGTTCTTAATATACGATTAGGGTTTAACACAGATATAATTTATCTGGTCAACCCTTGACCCCTAACCACATTCTGAACACATAAACAACCATAAACACAGAACATATACACATATACACTTAATCCGGAATAATTCACCAAAAGCCTTCACAGAATTTTGAAATCTTCAAAATTCCTACCCAATAATATCAAACGTATATACTTATTTTCTGTCTAGATCTATTATTTGACCTTAAATCCATCAATTATGATTTTTAAAATTTTCTAAATTCTCGGGTTGTCACAACTACGTTGGGCCGCAACGTAGTGTTTTGTAACGACTACATGCGTTACGTTCAGTACCATTGTCCCTGAAAATATGTCCCCTTATAGGTTCACCTCAGCTTTTTCCACATCTGAATCCGCACTAGAGCAATCTGGTTTGGCATAAATACTCAAGAACGCTTGAATTCCACAAATATTTTTCAATAGTCGTCTAGCCGAATCAAATAACTTAGACTTTTATCAACAATTCGGACATCAATCGAAATAATTTGGCCAACTTAATTGACCTTCTTCATAATTTATAAGAAAATCAAAAAAAATTCTTTTATGACATCTTGATACCGTACTAGATTAGTAGTACGTTTAGGATTCCGCCATTATTTGACTTTGTCATACTACACCGTACCAAAATTGGCTGATGATCTTTCGATCACAACCAACACTAGGTTCAACTGCATTGAAGACTCCATCGTTTACCATTTCTACACCATACCAAATGATGTAAATGGTCAGAAATACATTTTGAAAATTTTCAAATCATTTTGTCTTAGCCGAAACAATTAGCATAGACATATGGATAACGATATTGTTTTTAAAACATCATTGGTTTAATCACATGATCCAAAGTTTTTCGAGAAAACAGACATGCCAACATTAGCACGAAGTCAATAAATTTTGAAAATCTAGCAGAGCTAGGAGATTTAGAAAATTCATGTTTTCTCCATCAACTTTACTCCTTGCCTCATTCTATCAATCTCTAACACCATCAATGCTTACTATACCAAAATTTCAAACTTCATAACACATATATACTCGATATAGTTCATCAAACTTACCACACTTTGGAAATTCAGGAACTTGCCATAATCATATGAGTTTAAGAACTAGTCAGACCATAGGCGTCCATTCGCTGAGGGGTTCAAAAACATTTAGTATAATTATGAGTCATGAACGTACCATAAGTATGAATTTTAAGAATTCACAACTTAACCTTATATTCTCTAACTATAACCTATCTATCTATTATACACATGAGAAAAGAATCACCTTCGCAACAGGTATATAGTGAATAGAGCGACACAAACATTTCAATGATTATCAGTGCCAGAACTAAGTGGTTTTTTCACCAAGTACAATTCTCCGCCCATAACAAGGAATCTTACAACTCAGCTACTAACATGGGTCCTCAATTAAAATTCCACCTAACTCTACTCACACTTTACTTGATACGAATTCTTCGTATCTCATTACATACTACTCCTCATGAGTTCATATCGTACCATTTCACAGTACAATCTCTTATAGCATCAAGCTATACACACTTAGTTGTTACAGACTATTTATCACTTCATAGCTCAATTCGATCACGTCATGATCATGGTTAACTTAGGGTTCTTTCCTAGTATAAACAAAACTCCACTCGAGTTCATTCTCATTATCTGTGTCATATTTATCTTATAGACATTATCTTAACATTTTTATTACCAGAGTTAGGAAACTCCTGAATTATCATTCTCTTAGATACTTCAAGATTCTTCTTTGAATCTTCACTTATATAGTTTAATCCTTATCTTTCTCTTTCTCTCTCTCAGGTTATAGCTTAAGGTACACTTACCTAAAGTTTGTAACCTACAGCTTTGATACCAACCTGTGATGCCCCCAAATCCAGGTCCCTTCGAACCTCGAATCTGGTCCGCTACGATACTACTATCGTCAAACTAGTATATCTTTTATTCATAACTTAAATGGATATAACCTTGCTTATTACAATTTAGAATATAAATTCTTTCCATTACCAGGACCTGCACAATGACCCCAAAGTTTTATAAGTTTCGAATCATGGTCATTTACCATTCCTGTTATACATTATATTCGATGCTATAAAAATATGCAGAATAATTTAAACTTTTTCAATCTCTTTTGAAAAATAATCTTTTATTGACTTCTTAACTTGAATCAATTATAATTCCCTGAATCAAATTATGTTATGACTCATTCTATTCGAATTACTATATAAATATCTACATCTCAATTCGAATTTCTCTATGTATTACATAGAACAACTTAACATGTAGTACACATCATAAACTACTATCATGTACATCTCCTAGAACCTAGACATGGTTCAAGAGCATCTAGTTAAATAATAAAACAAAATCCTTCGATACCATTGAACTTTATCAATCAAATAACACGTAACTTTTACCGTGTATCCTTAACCTGTAAAAGTGGTTTTTTGCAAGGGTGAGCTCGACAACCCAATAATTCTAACAGTTTTCATGCAGCACATAGCATATAATAGCATATTCAGTTCATGCATTCATAATCAATTAATATTTACTACGCATGTTACTTCTCACATAACATGCATAGAGATTTACTTCACAAGCATATCATCAAAGATCAACTTTCACATTTTATACATATCTCATATGCATTTCATATATATACATCAACATTCTCATGGCATAATATAGCTCAACTAACAGTTATCGAATTTATATAACAAATAGGAACTGAAAGACTTGCCTGATTCATAGTTTATGAACTACGACTTAACTGCTTAACGCTTATCTGCACTTCATGTATTCCTACACAGTTATATAATCATGGATTCATATCCATCAGTAACATATTTCATGCATTCTCAATGTAATAATAATGTTACATTGTTTCCTAACTAGGTTCGTAAAACCTACACTTCACTTTCTCATCATACCCTAGGTATGTATAGGTATTCCTTAACCACTCGTACTTGACATCAACATTCATATATATCTATCACACACTTGACTCGCTAAGTGTTCGATATATTTAAAACTCATATAGGTAAGATCAAACGTACACATAAACGTCTAACTTTGTGGTAACTTCATACAACATCACCTATCCTATATTTTCATAGCACAATTCAGATTATGAATTCAAACAACGTATCATTGCTTTATATCATGTAAACATTCCTTTGAACTTAACGTTCAAAAGTTATGATTAACATTCATTTTTATCACATAACATGCTTCTTAACACATTATCTAGCATACTGATAATATATTGAAATTTAAAGTAATCATACTACCATGATTCAAACATCAGATCAAAAACATAACTCATTTATAACTGCAGGATGGCACAATTGCGCCTGTCTGAGCTTAGGGATGGCAGCAATTTAAATGCTTGCCCCCCCTAGCCGCACTCAAGACTGAGCTTTGCACTTCCTATTTTCAGTCTATACTTTAATACACTTAGACACTTACACTTAACCTGCATACACGCTAGAGGTCTTTACATACTTGTATGACCACTTCAAGTCCAACCTTATATGTTAGAGACATTAGTTTAGGATCTCCACGAATCAAATCCAAATAGGGTTATGTAATCACTAGGTGTACTAATTAGCCTTATTTTCTCATAAAGAGGTCACATAATCTTTACTACACATGCTTGTACATATTCATATCTTTTACTCATAGCTATCATCGTTTAACACTTTAAAACATGCTTTAACCTCATGCTTGGTTTACTTCCATTATGTTTAACATATAAGACTTATGTTTAGTGACATAATGAAACATAACATGGCATCTCAAGCCTTTAAAAATCTAAATACTCATATGTAATACAACTTAAGTTCGAAAACATGCTCGAGGTTGCCTTTAAAATCATTTTATCATAAATGATGCAATATAGCACATATAAATCATATCTAGGGATATTATAGACATAACATGACTTATAAATCCTTTAGAATCTAGATATCCATGTGATGCAACTAGATTTTGAAGATATGTTCAAGTTTGCTTTTGAAACCATTGTAGACTTGAACAATGCCATTCAACACATACAAGAAAACCTCAAAGCTCTAAAAATACGTAGTCAAGTCATGTTATCATGCTCGCAAGGTCAGAGTTTGACTCGTATAGTAGTCATGCATGTTAGTTCATTATGCTAAGCTTTTTCTTGAAAAACTTCTCTACACAAAGCCTAATAAAGTGGTCATGAACAAAGGAACTATGAATCACATGTCATGCTCGTTTATGTGTAAAATCAGTCATGTATATAGACCACTAAGCTCAAAATTTGTAGAACATGAACTTTAACAAAGTTTTTTTTCAAAACTAAAAGTCCTTGTTAAAGGTTTTCTATCAAATCATGCTAATCTTAGTAAAACATGCTCACATTAGGTTTTTATACTTATATATACATGTTACACATGCTTGCCTATTGGTTTAAGTCATAGTGATTGACCAGCATTGATCAGATTTGAAAATAAAACACTCAATGAACTTCAAGAACTGCAAGCAAATGTACCTTTCGATACAATTATGGCAGCATTAAGGCCAGTGCCGTGAGTTCAGATATCTGACGATGCATTCTGCGAGAACTTCAGCCCAACCACATAAATTATTCATGAATTTGATTCTAAATAGTCACATATTAGTTTAAACATGTTTATATAGTTATATAACAACTATACAACCAATACCCAACCTCATTAACATCCAATTCCACAAAATCAAGAATTTGAATTTCTAGAATTTAAAACTCATTTGATAGAAACTAAAAATGGAAAGCAAGGAATGAGATTATACCTCTGCAATATGAATGAACTTGCCACTAATTGAACTTCCAATGTCCTAGAATACTTGTATGCTTTCAATCTTACACTTAACAATTCTCAGCAATGGCAATTGGAGAAGGAGAGTCCATATATATAGAAAAACCAATACACAGATATTGCCATCTCCCACTAAATTAAACCCACGGATTGAAGGATTGTATGAAGGTTAAGAGAGAGTTGGTAAATGGTTGTTGGAGATCATCATTATGCCCACTCCCTCCATAATCATGGTCTAGCAAAGCTTAGAAGAAAAGAAGAACATAGGCCTTAACCTTTATGTTCTACACGTGACTGAGAATTGAGAGCAAATGGGACACTAAATTTGAGACAATCTCAGTTACTCAACATGCTTGCAATATTAGACCACACACTTATAACATTTCTACTCCTATGTTATATTTTATACACATATCAACCATACATTAGCTATAACCTAATGTCACAATATGATTTACTATTTCAAGGTAGTTGATATTACTCTTACATATAATTCATGAACATTAAATACACGAAAATAAAATATCTCAGTTAAGTATTATTGTCCGGGTAGTTCCATAATTATCTCTACTACTCACATAACCACATTATAACCTTATTTAATATTAATGTTTATTTAAACATTTAATTCCTTCCCCAGTTCCTAGAATACCCAGATATTTAATCATTTATGTATTAAAATGACATATGATTTTATTGTACCACTTGACACCTTATATCATTAGTCCCAATTACATGTCATACTTCATGTATTCTTAGGCCATAGGTATTATATACTACTACTCACATTTTTCCCATATCACACATTATAATACTATTAATATTTTAATTGGGCTACCAATTATTCAGTTGGGTACTTTCAAACTATTATCATATTTAAATATCACAACGATTAATTAATATTAATTATCTTTCTCATTAATTCTCTTTTAATAATTCTAGTCAAACCTTCGGTCCAGTTTAACTTTAATACCCAGGCCACACAAGGCTCATTATTTTTATAATAAATTAAATATTAGGGGTTTAGGCCACGTTTGGCATTTCCCCAATTCCACTGTATTTTTAATATTCATTTAATATAAAGCTTAAGTGGTACACCTTACCTTAATGCTAAATCATTTAGCTTACCTTACACTTGTAATATGTATACCCTTTACACTTAAAATAATTAATATCTTCTCTATTAATTATTTAAATTATACACTATATGTACACTATACATATAATTATTCAATTGTCCCAAGACAACTTATTCCACCTCTAACCAATAATTATTTATAACCAATATACTTATTATCATGCTATCACTCGCAATAATAATAATTCAATATACCATCAAATAATTACTAGATACTAGTATATTGTCCATAACAATAATTAATATTTTAAGACAATATATCTCATACCTCATCAATACAATTTCCGATTATATTCATAATTAATTTTTCTTATTATTACACTATTTTTATACGAGGATTATAATATTCCATAATATCTCTTAATTAACCATATTTATTCCAAGCTAATTATTTAAATCTTTATTCAAGTCATGTTTTGATAACTAAGTTTCTTCATGAACACTAAGTCACCATTCATGACCTTATAAGAGTTATTAGTATACATGGCTTTGAAAATCACATTTCATAAAGCCCGACTCGAGTTTTCTATAGGCCAAGAATGCATTTCTTACCGTCGTCGAGAAACTTGAAATGGCGCAGCTGCGCCATACCAAATTCCCAGGCAGACAAGTTCTGCATTAGCAGAACTAAAACCTTACGCTTCCACATACTTTACACATCCTCCTTGAGTCCTAACACGTTTAACATCAATCCCCTCTTTGGTTTTACACCACTGGTTACTATTTTCCTTAACAATTTAAGGGTCACACTTTGAGTTTTAAAACTCTATTTCCCTTATTAGTTTAACCAACTATACATCTCCTTTACGGGTTCTTACCACCAATAACACAACACTCGAATATAACACATACATGCATACCTTTAATCCTCACTTCTCGCTGTGTATTAATTTACTCAATAATTCTCTAACCACTTTGTAGGTACATCGAGTCTCTTCTCGCGTTAACAACGTACATATATACAATTCTAAACCTAACACACATCGAGTCCGTAATAGTTTTCAATATAGTACACTGAGTGGTTTCTGTCTCGTCTACACTGTTTTCACAGTGAGTTAGATCGGTTACCAATTCGTATATACCTCCGCTCTCCTCAAGGAATCGTTTAGCCCACTCCTATACATCAACCATTAAAGAGTGCAATTTGCACTACCTTAGACTTGATACGTGCTTTCATTACAAATACTCAAGAAATTGGTGATTATCAAATATATTTAATGTCACCAACTTACTACAATAAAATAATTTCACCTAAATTATTTAATATCGATAGATAAATCTTATCCATCTTCATATAAATTCATCTCTACGATTTATAACAAATATATAATAACGATATATATATTTATTAAACATATCCTCACTTATTACATAGCCCATATCACCCTATGTAACACAATATCACATACCTCGTAACACATTATATATTTTTATTTGAACCCTTCACATGCCTTAAGAATTTTATCTACTAAATTCTTATTTAATATTTTCTGAAAATTCGGGTTCTTACAGTCTCTAGGACTGGAATTGGTTGGTCCTCCAGGGTTATCTCTAAAAGACGATTCTGTCCTCCTGCAATGTTAGTAACAGGAATACAAAAATTTGAGTGTCTACAGATGCCCCTCTTTATCATATTCATGCAATGTAATGGCATGTATAGGATAAAGAATATTAGACACTTGAAATGTGACAAGATAATCATGATGCAATGTACTGCAACATGATATATGTACATGATGTATGTGGTTTGTTAGACTATTTTTCAACGGAATGTGATGACTGTTCCCACGACTTCTGATGGGGACTAGGTGTGACGCCCCCAAAATAGGTATACATCACCTATTCTGAGTCGCCAAATACATGGTACCTAAATTAAATACAACTTAATTATAAAACTGTCGTGTAACATACGACAAAACATAACCTGAGAGTTTTAAAACGAATATTGTTTTCTAGACAATATCCACACTCAATGGAGTCCTCTTAATAATTATTATCACACTATTTCACAGAATAGTGAGGACTACTAATGCACCATCTCAAACCATCACTCTGTTCCCCGACTAGTTCCGGCTACGTTCTCATTTCCTGAAGAGAACAATGAAAGCAAAAGGGTGAGCTCAACTAGCCCAATAAGAAATATTATGACTAAGATAATGTAGAATAAATTATCCTTAGCCTTTAACAGTATAACAACTGATAGAATATAATAGACAACACGTTTTAGATCGACAACTGCAGCGGAATAAGCAATCCATTAGAAGAGTCAAGTAGAGCATGATATCTACTATCTTCTATGATTTAAAAGTTTATCATCAATTTTATCCCTGTAAGACCCATCAACAGTTCTTTATTATACCCAAGACAAATAGAACTTTCATCACCTGTCTTCACCTGAACCACCAAAGATGTTAGTTAAATTCACAATTCATGTTTATAATAATGTGAACCAACAATTTCTCCTTGCCACAAAGGCGTAATAGAACATTTACTCAATATCATTACCCCAAAGGCTAAAGATATTCAAATGTAATAACAATGATCATACCAATCAATTGCCTGTCAGTGCACTACGACCAAAGACATTCAACTGTTAACTAATGATCATGATCCTGCCAATCACATCATTGAATTATCCCTGCACTACGACCAAGGATATTCTTTAGTATCACAAGTGGTCATGATCATGTCATACACCTGTCCATCTTTGTAGGCCAAAGCTATCAATCAACAGTTTATCTTTGCACTACGACCAAAGATATCAATCAACAATTCTTCTTTACACTACAGGCCAAAGACATACAATTGTAAAACCAATAACTAACAGTCCATCTATGCACTACGGGCCAAAGATGTCTTTTAATGCAATATAAGCATGAGGATCATGACAATGATATAAGGAATCTGTGACGCCCCCAAAATAGGTTCAATCCATCCAACCTATTCTGAGTTGCCAAATACATGGTACAGAAAACAACTACAACTTTATTACTACAATTATCGTGCAAAATACGACAACACATATACTGTGAGTTTAAATACCAACTGTGACTTTGGACACCAACTTGTGTCAACACCTCACATTGATACATTACATAAAGGTACAGTCAATAACTATTTTAGAAATTAAAATCTTTGGAAAATGCTCAAGAAAACCTTCGTACATGGGAGGCCATGCATTTAAGTTATAATTGATATCATATGACAGGAGAATTATCCTTGGTTGACCCAATAGACCCCCAAGAAAAATGAGAAGATTACTATCATGTTCTTTCCAATGGTGAGTCTTCTCTTGACATATAACTATCTCCACTGTCTGCAATTTAGAATTATATTTCAACCAAACTCCAAGATTATATAGGTAGTGCTCGTAGATATACTCAGCAAGTGGATGTGTACAACCCTGTCTTATGATAACTCGTTGGTCATTAGACCTCTTGTATGATAGTGGCAAAACACCCTTCCAAATTTGGGTTCACCTTACCCTATTCGGTTCACCAAAATTAAATATCAAATGATGTATACAATACGACACACTTATCTAAAGTTCTCAATAAAATTATTTCCATACTATTTAGGAAGAACCTCAACAGCTATAGACCACCGTTCTATTCCCCTTTTACCCCTGCTCGACCCAGCCACACTCTTGTTACCTGAAAGGAATTGTGAAGCAAAAGGGTGAGCACAACTAGCCTAGTAAAGACTATCATGACTAAGATAAATAATTTATTAATAGCCTTCATAAGTAATGAATCAGAGATTTAGAACATATGGTAGATGATAAAACTTTTCAACCATAGTTGCAGCGGAATGAACAATCCATTAGAAGAGTCAAATAGACCATAAAGTCTATTATCTTCTCCATGTTAAAAAGTCCACCAACAATTTTTATCCTCAGAACATCAATCAACGGTTCACATCCACAATCATGTGAATAACTCATAATCATATTTTTGGTTCTAAATTCCTCTTCTCATCTAGGACGAAGATAATTTTCATCACCTGTTTTTACCTGAAACATCAAAGATCATGGTTATACCAAGTCACAGTTCCTTTTCATAATCATACTAATAAATTCATCTTTGCACTACGGGACAAAGATATTCATCAACAGATTCATCTTTGCACTATATGCCAAAGATATTCAAGAATCGTCATCTTTTTGCACACTACAGACCAAAGATATTCAACAATAATTCATCTTTTTTACTACAGGCCAAAGATATTAATATCTCAAAGAAATATATAATCATTTCAGAATTTATATAAACCATAATTATAACCATGTTGATCAATTCACCTTTGCATTTAAGCTAAAGATATTCAATTGTAAATTCAATGGTCATGATCATACCAGTCAAAAATTCAACTTTGCACCACTGGCCAAAGATAACCCATAGTCACGATCATACCAATAATCTACCCACCTTTACACTTAAATGAAAGAGAAATTTTCTTCATCAGGATTATAAAAATGTTATATATGATAATAAAAACAATATGATCAACAATTGCATTTAATTTCAAGAGTAAGATTCATAAATCAATGATAATTTGGTCAGAAAAAGAAACCAATTTTGTTGTGAATAGTACCTGTGAATAGTAACTCGTGAATAGTAACTCATGAATAGTAACTCGTGAATAGTAACTTATGAATAATAACTCATTAATAGTAACTCATATTCGTAAATGGTACCGTATACGTAAATAATATCGTATATATAAATAGTGCCATATATATGAATAGTGCCGTATACGTGAATAGTACCGTATACGTAAATAGTAACCCCGACATGAAAAAGTAAAAATTCCACAATCAAACTCATATCAATATTTTGGCATAATGATATTGAAGAAAATAATATCATTTAAGAAGAAAATAACATCCCTTACCATCCCTTACAATCCCGTACCAATATAATGACAATATCCCTTACTATCCCTTACAATCCCTTACCTCAAAAGAGCAGTACTTCTGACCAGAATATCAGATGAAGTGTTGAAGGAAACTTGCACTGAATAACAACTCTCAAAGTATCTAAATACTCACAAAATACGCTCGATAAAACCTTGGAATAATTAATTATTAATTTTGAATTCTAACTCAGCACCCTATTTATAGGAAAATGCTAGAATGCCAAAGCAGACTTAACTTGCTACCTGATGGCTTTACCTGCTACTATTTCCACCCACCACTTTTGAAATAAAATTTCATCACATTTCTTCACCAACCAAAGGTGGGGCCCACTCATTCTAGAATTTTCCACTAGATTATTTATAAATTCAGAAACTTCAACAATTTCTGAATTAGTCACCTCTTAAAATTCATAAAAAATCATACGTTCATTTTTAACGGTTCAATATTTGTGGACATATACTCAACTTATATATGTATAACATATCCAAAAATAACAATGATCCAACGGTCGGATTAAAAATTATAACTCACGCAATATATCTCAAGAACACTGATTTTTTGGATTATGAGTCCTTCGGACCAGTTTCATTCAAACAGTCACCACAAAAAATCCACAATGAATTTTTGGATGATTCCAATTTCTACGGTTAGCTTACTTCCAAGGCTTTATTTAAATATATGGCTTATCTCCTAACTCATTATACACAAAGAGTTATAGATTTGACAAAATCAAGTTATAAACTAATTTTTTGAAAATTTCCAAATTTCGTTCTTCATTTCGACAAAATACTAATAAAACACCTCAGCATTAATTCGTTCATTTATATCCATATAAAATAAATATTTCCTTATCATATAAATCAATAATTAATTATTCATAAATAATATTACAGAATCACAATTATGACAACCGGTAGTTCCTGGAAAGAGGGGCTTTCAATAAAGGATTTCTCTTCATCGGCGCACAATTAGTTAACTAAACCTCTTCTTGACACAACTTTCTAGACATTTTCAATAATGCTATCTAATAATATTATTCAAATAATATGAATTATTGATCTGATAATGGAAAATACTGTGCAATATCGTGTGCTACTATGCAACCACGAGTATTACTATATTTTAACCACCAGGTATTCCAACAGTGTTAACGGTAATAATTACGCCGTTATTTATAAAAACTCAAACTTGTCATTTTTTTTATCCGATAGTTATTACATTATGGGGCCCACAAATGGTTTTTGGCATGAGTAAATGCGAATATTCCCAAACAACAAGAATATTCCACGACCAAACGAATATTCCCCAACAGAAATGAGTATTTTATAACCACTTGCGTATTTTGAAAATTTTATATATATCACCTTTAACTTTAACTTTTTATCAATTTAACCATTTACTAAATAGAAAAATTGAATACTTTTATTTCATAAAATTCAGGATCTTACAGAATCAATCAAATGAGATAAAGGATAAATATTAAATATTTATATTTCAATTTATCTAGAGTTCAAGAATATCTAAATTGTCAACATGACCACCAATTGTGGAGTAAAATTCAAGAATAATATTCATGTATCAAAAATTAATTTGGACCGAAAAGAAATATATTTTTTGGGTGAATAGTACCCTGTGAATAGTACTTTGGGAATAGTACCTCGTGAATAGTATCCTGACATGAAAAGAACTCCAAATACCCGAGTGATTAATATTTAGGTGAATAGTAATTGGGTGAATAGTAACCCGTGAATAGTAACGCGTGAATAGTACTCTGGCATGAAAAGTGCCCCGAATACCCGAGTGAATAATATTTGAGTGAATAGTAACTGGGTGAATAGTAACTCATAAATAGTAACTCATGAATAGTATTCTGTCATGAAAAGATCAATAATCATCAAGAAAGCTCAGAATAATATTTTCATTAAAAGATACTGGATGAAGCGCAAATATCAATGATATTCTACTAATTTCATGGAGTATAAAATTCAAAATCTGAAACAAAATAATATTACTTACATACTACAGAGTATGAAAAAAAAAATTATTTCAAGCGAATATTGATAAAAAATAACATCCCTTGAACGAAAATAATATTCCAACGAATATTTAACGAAGATAATATTCTTACGAATATTGAACGAAGATAATATTCTTTATGAATATTGAACGAAAATAATATTCATACGAATATGAAAAATAATATCTCTTCAGAATATGAAATAAATAATACCCCTTACCTCAGAAGAAGACTGGATACTGGAATAGTGAAGTAGCAGACTTCTCTTCTATCTCTCTATAGCTTTTCTCTCTATAATTACTCTTGTGAGTCTTAGTGAATTGGTGAAAATGAAAGAAGAATGAGCTTTTATTTATAGGAAAATATAGTTTCGATAATTACACGTTTTGGGGCTCGAAATATTACAGTATAATACCTTCATCTTTTCTTTCATTTTTAATTTAGTCATGCAAGTATTATCAATCTTGCACCACCTCCCCTAATAGTACATGCATGTGAGTCAATAGTACACACATGTGAACAAATAGTTATAAGCATGTGAATTAATAGCAATTAATTGCTCATTTATCCGATTAATTACCCGATTGGTCAATATAACCTCTAGACATCAATCATTATCGGAATAGATGTCGATTTCCACTAACACTAATAATCCCAACACAATGAAAATATCAATTTCATCTTTAATCAACATGAACTTATTCATCATTAATATTATATCTCACAATATTTAACAACCAGATCATTCCCAGGAAAGAGGGGGCTTTCCGATAAGGATTTTTCCTTATTGGCGCGCAATTAGGTGACTAAACCTCTCATTGACAGAACTTCTAGACATTGTAAATATTGCAAATAATAATATGAATAACTTTGTCGTCTCAATTATTGATTTAATAATATAGAAAATTATGCAAATGATACCGTGACAATAATTGAATCAATAATATGAGAGATATGATGCAACAATTACTGTAGCAATAATTGAGTATAACTGAGTGACTTCTCATGTAAGCATCAATAATCAATACCATGTGCTACTATGCATCCACGCGTATTACTATACTTTTATCACCGATTATTTTATGACAACTTGTTTACTTTGAAAATTTTTCACATATCACTCTTAACTTTAACCTTTTATGAATTTAACCATTTACTAAATAGAATAATTATAAGAAAATTAAATACTTTCATTTTATAAAATTTGGGGTCTCACACTAGGGTTATCACTGATGATCCTGATGAACTGCTTGGATGTGTACTCCAAAGTTCTCAAGAACTTCCAGGATACCGACGTTGGGGTTATCACCAAAGTCCTAAATCCTTGATACAGACTTCCCACCGAGGATGTATCTCTCATGTACAAGAGATTCTGGGGATTAATGCTCTGTCTGATGAATATGTGTATAACATATTCCATGATCGGTCTTCCCCGATGAGGATGTTCTTTCCTGGTTTGTATTGCCAGGTACTTCCACTGCTCTATCGAATTTACTACCAACAGTCTGTGTTGTCAGGGCTGCCTGACCCTCGCTGAAATATACATCAACGGATGAGATCCCTGCTGGGGATAACGTCAAGGCTGAGATCCCTGCTGGGGATAACGTCAAGGCTGTTTGACCTTCATTGATGTGTGTATCAACGGATGAGATCATTGGATAACTTCCGATGCTCTGCTAGATTTACCTGCCATCGACTAAATGTCGTCAAGGTTGCTCGACCTTCGTTGACGTGTGCATCAACGGATGAATTGGATAAAGTTTCCGCTGGGGGGATATATTTAAGAGTTACGACCTCGCAGTGATGGCATCGGACCTTCGTGAGGTATTGCCGAGTGTAGTTTGCAACAGTTGTGATCATCGGTATAGTAAACCCTGAGTCTGGGCGAATACCAATGAGTGATATGTAGACCTGCAGTTTGGTCTCTGAAAACCAGGATTTTAGGCTTTTTTGTTTAATCGCGTAGCATTTTTTTTCCTGATTTGACTTTTTCAGCTTGTGAGACCTCCTTTGCAACTCAAATTGGACCGAGCCGGAGGGGTGGGCCCCACCCAAGGGAGCCACAGGTACACGTGTGGCTAGACGTGGGTGGTTTAAGGCACCTATTACTTTCACAAGTCATTTTTAAGTTGCGCCACACAGAGAATCTGAGAGCTCTTCTTCAGATCTGCTGAGTTCAGGAGGTTTTTTGCAAAATCTGTCACCATACAAGTGTTCTACACTGTTCTGGTAACGTATGCATGTCTTCTTTTCTAGTTTTTATCCGTTAGAAAATGAGTTATCACATAAAATGCTTCTAAACACATAGTAGTGAATATGCATGCTCATATGACTTGATAAAAAATATTCAACACAGTAAATGTTAGTATTTAACCATGTTGAACATAATGATGTGAAAAAAATTTGAACTTTTGAAACAATCAAATTGACACCTGTTTTCTGCTATTTCTTATCCTATTTGAGGACAAATAAGCAAAGGTGGTAAAGTAAAGTAATCCTGGTAATTAGGCTACCCTTACGAATTATGGCTTTAATATTTTTATACATATAGGATGTTTATGACTGTGGGTAGGTGTGCTATTGAATGGCCACCTAGTCATGCCTATGTGCATATGGATAGTCCTGTTTACAAAGGAGACTCTGGAAAAATTTGCCAAAATGTAGGCATTGAGTAGTCATGCATTTTTAACTCTACTGTAGGCGTATGTTAAAGTAAAGCATGCATGAATATAGTCATAAAATGCATTTGAAAAGCTCCAGGTTGAGTTTACCACACCCTTTTTGAGGTGATTTGGAGACTTGTATCCAGATATATGGATTCGGATCAGCCTTGTAGTTCCCGTAGGACCACTTTAGGTGTGTGAAGGAGGGCTTCTGATGTGCCTCAATCTCATTTAGTTAGACAGTCTTGTCGTTTGGCGGAGACCATGATCAGTCTTATCTGGGTTGAGGTACTGGATGTTGAGGACGAGGAGGAGGATGTACCAGTTGCGAACCCCACTTTTGCTGCTCATGTACCCCGTAGGGATCTTCTAGGCATTCAGGTGATGATCCCAGAGCTCCTGGGTGATTTAAGTTGACACCCCTCGGTTTACTTGCATGAAAATGAGGTACAAGTTGGATTTGATCTTCCTTTTTCCTATTGATGAGGAGCAAGGATTCTGATATTGATTTTCTTTGTGATGTAGGTTCTTGGCTTTACACAACCTCTAGGGAACTGGTTCAACATTCACTCTACATATCAGGCTCTATATCCCGATTATCGAGTGATTGTGCATGGCTGAGGCTTCGAGGCATTCTTTTCCATCCTCCCCCGTCGTTGTCCCTGAGGTTATCTCAGGCCGTTGTCTGAGTGCTAGTTTCACAAGACTTAGTCTCTCCATTTGTTGGACTATGAGGTGATGATGACGCCGATGGATTGGAGATTTATCACTGGTATGGAGTTTGGAGGGGCATCAGTGCCTTGTACGGTGAATATTACCCCGACTGCCATCAGATCCTTGCTAGGAGACCCGACTGAGGCGCTCAAGAGTAGGATAGTTCGTACAGGTCCTTTGAGCGTGGATGCTATGAGTGGGACCATACCCAATGATGTGAGAGTCAGGGATCACATTCTTCGACGATTGTTCCTGATGATCATTAGGGGCTGCTTCATAGCGGATAACTCTTCCACGGTATCATTGCCTTTGGTCAGAGCCACATGAGATGTGGACCGTATTGGAGAGTATGACTGGGGTTCCTATACCTTCGCCTATTTCCTCAGGGGCATACGCATGCGTTTGTAGGGCTTGACGGAGGCTTGGCTAGGATTTTACCCATTTCTGCTGGTGAGTATTCTCTTGTGATTTCCCATGTACAGGTTAAGAGTGTTGACTGACAGCAGATGTTTACCTTTGTGTTAGCAGTTTTGGGCCTATGGGAGACTCTCATGCTTGCGTCCTGTGAGTGTGTTAGGTTTAGATACCTATCCATGAGGACGACGATGGCATCACTCCATAATGGTGGAGGTTCCTGTAGCTGAGGGTTTCACCCATTGTCGTCTACAGTTGGAGTTGTTGACAGCTGATGCTATCAACATTTGACCGTTGGATTTGAGGATGGGTACCCGACTGGTGTCAAGTACATGATATCCACCCGTAGGATTCCTCTCTTCACAGATGGAGGATGGGAGCTCTATTTGGGAGAACGTGTTATTAGGAGCACTACAGGGGAGATTCGTGTACCTATCTTGCCTCCTGCCAGGCGTTATTGGCCTGTGTCGCAGTCGCCTATTAGTGATATCCCCTTGATGGGCGTTGATGACTTTACATTGTCAGAGGGTCTATATACTCAAGATATGTTCTATTGCTGGTGGTCCCCTTGTACCATCGGATCCCAGACCCGCGCCACTCAGTTCATGGGGGATATGGTTCCTGGATCCGTGATGATGATGGATTAGATGTCCTATGTCCGAGATATGACTCATTTGACATAGATTGACAGTTTGACCCGGCAGTTGGACCAGGGCACATTTCTTTATCCGGCACTTGGGTAGAGATCCTTTAGAGGCAGACACTTTTGATCCTTCTAGCTCCGGGGCTGGCCATTCCGGTGACCCATATGGTTTGGCTGGCGTAGATCCACTATTGTATAGGCCTGACATCCCACTTAGCGGAGATCTAGTGATTCAGGAGGAGTTACATCAGGTGGACAAGATTGATGATGTAGACATTGACACCATTGTCTTCTTCTGATGTGTACTCTCACTATATCTTTTGATAGGCCTCTGTTAGATATTGGGTGGCTGTGCCCCATTCTCGTTATATCTTTAGATAGGCCTCTATTAGTTGTTGGGCGTCTGTGCCCCATTTCCCTGTATTTTTAGTTGTACAGAGATGATGTACTTAGGAATGTATGTACTATTTTCCATTCCCTACATCATATTTCCATCTATTGTTGATCATGCATGTATCATGTTATGCATATGTATGTCCAGAGATATTCAACATTGACCCCTAGATGGTCTTATGACACGACCCATATAGATGTCTTCTTCGACAATCAGCTGCATTGATCACACCCCAGCAGTATTTGTAGCCTCCCATCTTAGGTCATGGTATGATAGTTTGTCTCCTCTAGACCGAGTGACCGTAGATCAGTTATTATAGCATTCCATGACCCTCCTGATGTTCCAGGTTCCTGTGGGCTTTGTAGATGGTATGCTGGAGCATTGGGTACCAGAGAGGTAGGTTTTCCAATTCGGGACCCAGGAGTTGACTCTCCCCTTAGAAGAGTACGATCTGTTGACGGCTTTGCCACTGGACATGCCTTGCGCTCAGATGGTTATCAGCAACATGAGCTGACAGTTCATGACCCTCACTGGGCTGAGTCGTAGAGTAGTATAGGATGAGATTATGTACGTCCGACCATGCAGTGTCCCAGCATTTTCTAATAGACAGATTTGGCTTAGTGGAAAGTTATGCACGGTACTCCGGGGATTTTACCACGTCGGAGGATCAGTGGCGTATGGCTAGAGTAGACGTACTCATGATGTGCGTAGTGGCTTATGTGTACATGCTAATGTATATGGATGAGCTGGACATCGGTGTTATCATGGCAGTGAGAGCTCTATGGGAGGGTCATACCATTGTGCCGATGATTGTGACAGAGACATTGAGGTCGGCCACATATTGCCACACTTATCCTGTATGGGTATTCATAGGTAGCTCGGTCTTGATGTATGTGTTGTTTATGTCACACCTGAGATTGATTGGCACCTTCCGACGGCATGGGTACTGTTTGTGACGCCCCCAAAATAGGTATGCATCACCCATCTTGAGTCGCTAGATACATGGTACATAAATTCAAATACAACTTAATTATACAACAGTCGTGTAAAAATACGACAAAACATAGCTGAGAGTTTAAACAAAAATATTGTCATCTAGACAATATCCACACTCAATAGTGTCCTCATTACAATTATTATCACATTATTCCGTAGAATATTGAGGACTACTAAAGCCATTTATCCTGGACCATCACTCCATTCCCCGACTCGTCCCAATTATATTCTCATTTCCTGAAGAGAACAATGAAAGAAAGGGTGAGCTCAACTAGCCCAGTAAGAAATATTATGACTAAGATAATGCAGAATAAATTATCCTTAGCCTTCAACAGTGTTAAACTGATAAAATACAATAGACATCAAGTTTAACAGCAGCGGAATAAGCAATCCATTAGAAGAGTTAAGTAGAAGATAATGTCTACTATCTCCTCTAGATTAAAAGTCCATTGTTAATATTTCATTCCTGTAATACTTATCAACAGTTCTTTGTTATACCTAAGACAAATAGAACTATCATCACATGTCTTCAATAAACCACCAAAGATTATAGTTAAATCCATAATTCATATTTATAATCATGTAAATCAATAGTTTCTCCTTGCCACAAAGGCTTAATAGAACGTTTACTCAATATCCTTACCCCAAAGGTTAAAGATATTCAAATATAATAACAATGATCATACTAATCAGTTGTCTACCTTTGCACTACGGGCCAAAGATATTCAACTATAAAACCAATGGTCATGATCATACCAATCAATTGTCTGTCAGTGCACTACGGCCAAAGATATTCAACTATTAACTAATGGTCATGATCCTGCCAATCACATCATTGAATTATCCATGCACTACAGGCCAAGGATATTCGTTATTATCACCAGTGGTTATGATCATGTCATACACTTGTCCATCTTTGCACGTAAGCCAAAGATATACAACTATAAAACTAATAATCAACATTCCATTTTTGCACGTAAGCCAAAAATATACAACTGTAAAACCTATAATATATAGTCCATCTATGCACGTAAGCCAAAGATATACAACTATAAAACCAATAATCAACAATCCATCTTTGCACGTATGCCAAAAATATACAACTGTAAAACCAATAATCAACAGTCCATCTATGCACGTAAGCCAAAGATGACTTTCATCACAATATAAGCATGAAGATGATGACAATGATATAAACATTAATCAAACGATATCAAGGATAAATATTAAAGACTTTAAATTTATCCAGAGTTTAAAAATATCCAAATTGTCAACATGATACTGCTTTGTGGAGTAAAATTCAAGAATAATATTCACATACTAAAAATAATTTGGACGGAAAAGAAATATATTTTTCGGGTGAATAGTACCTCGTGAATAGTACTTCATGAATAGTACCCCGACATGAAAAGTACCCCAAATACCCGAGTGAATAATATTCTGGTGAATAGTAATTTGGGTGAATAGTAACCTGTGAATAGTACTCTGACATGAAAAGTGTCCCGAATATCCGAGTGAATAATACTAGAGTGAATAGTAATCGGGTGAATAGTAACCCGTGAATAGTAACTCGTAAAAAAATACCAAAGAAAATGATATTTCATGACGAGTACAAAAGAAATGATATCTCATACGAATATAATAGAATATACGAAACTGGAAATGAATTTTCACCCGCCATGCGGAAATCCACGTAGACAGATTATTTCCACAGTTTAATAAAGAATGAATACGAAAGGTCGTTCACCATGCATGCGGTAATCCACATAGATAGGTTATTCCAATAAAATAATAAAGAATGGAATAACAGAAGAATTTACCAGGCATGCGATAGGCTGTACAGATAGGTTATTCCCAACAGAATAATAAAGAATGGAATCAGGTCATGCGTAATCCGCACAGACAAGATATTCCAACAGAATAATAAAGAATGGAACTAGGTCATGCGTAATTCGCACAGACAGTATATTCCAACAAAATAATAAAGAACGAAACCAGGTCATGCGTAATACGCATAGACAGGATATTCCAACAGAATAATAAAGAACGGAACCAGGTCATGCGTAATCTGCACAGACAGGATATTCCAACAAAATAATAAAGAATGGTGATGAGTGAGTTTTATACCCATGAATTGGATACATTCGGGCTTAATTTATTGTTGTTCTTAAGTCTTTTAGAATGTTTTTATGTGTTTGTGTCTATTTATGCATGTTTTATGTTATTTTATAGGAATTGGGACAAAAGTTACATGGATCGATGTTTGGGGTGGCTAGATTCGCGTTTTCGGCTTGCCATTTACACATCAGTCACTTCAGAGCCAATTTGACTATAGCTCCTGACAATATTTCGATAAACTTCAAGAATGAAAGTTGTATATCTACTTCTCCTCTTTCCGGAACATCTTGAATCATCAAAATCGGAGTTCGGACGAAGAAGTTATGACAATTTTTCCAAAACACGTCGGAGCAGAAAATGTCAGATTTTGGGCGACGTCAAAGGCGCTATTTCTAGTGCATTTTCCAAATATATAAGCGCTATAAGGCGTGACTCGGTGTTGTAGTACCAGTATTGAATACTGAGAAGGGCTTGGTGATGGCCTGACGCGCGTTTTGGCTAATTTTAACACCTTTTGACTCCAAATTGGATTGGGTTTGTTCCTAAACTAAAAATTAGATTTGTAACCTATAAATACATGATGTAAGGCATAAAATAAAGGGAGATTACATAGCTTAGCCTAGATTAAACACTCCTTTAGATTAGAAAATAACCCTAGTTCTTATTAGTTTTGGAGATTGAAGCAACTTGGAGACCATTGAAGATCAAGAGCAAGAGCAAGAGGGGAGCATCGATTTGGCTTTAACAATGATTCTATTCTCTTCTCTCATCTTACTTTTATCTTTTGATGTCTATTCAATTGTGGATTCTTGGTTTTAATTCATTAATTATGAACTAACTATTTTTGAGATTTCAATTGAACTTTTATGGCTATGAATTAGTTATTCATTATATTCTAATTATTTATGTTAAAGTGAGTTGTTTATCTTGTCTTATGCTTATTGCTTAATTATTTGATCAAGAATTACTTTGTTACTCTAGAAGGAATTGGAAGAGGAATTCTAGGGTTAGAACCGGGCATGATATCATGTGAATTAGTTATTTGCACATGAATAATTAGGTTTGTGAATAGAATGAAAATATCTGTTACATGCATGTAACACGTAAGGAATTGGGATTGGAAAGAGTTTAATTCAATTGTTTTGCATAGGAATATAGCAAGATTAATCTGGATTAAATAGAAGGCAATTGATCACTTGGAAAAGGACTTTTGGCATTTGAGAATTCCCATAACAATTCAATTGAGGCATAATAATTGGGATAATTGGATAATTGATTTATAATTCATAATTGGGGATATTGAAGTCTTAATCTTTATTTATTTGAATTCATTCGTTAAAATATTAGTTTTAATTAGTTAATTTAGTTTTCTTAATTAGAAAAAATACGATTTGAGATTGTTTAAATAAAATTAGTTTGGTTAAGAATTAGTACTTGGTGATTTTTATTAAATAATTCCTCGGGAACGATACTCTACTTTCACTTTATTACTTGTCAATCGTGTATACTTGCATTTATTCATTGATTGCAAATTGATCAACAAGTTTTTGGCGCCGCGTTAGGGAATTAATTTAATAATTAGTTTCCAATATTAATTTCAATCAAATTAGTCTTAATTTAAACATTTTTATTTTAATTCTCTTTTTATATTTCTCTTTTCGTGTACCATGGATGGCTTTGTGTATCAATGGCCATACACGAACATGACTCAACCAAGGGGTGGAGATTGAAAGACTCGAGAAACTTTCTCGCATTATCGCCACAGATTGAGACACTTTCGAGGATGTTTGAAGCTTTTGAAGCTCAAATAACACAAAGTATGGCGATTACTTGTGATTATTGTCTTTGAAATCATACGAGTCATCAATGCGCCATCGATTTCGAGCCGAGACAAAGATAGTGGTGATTACCCCAATAATTATGTCTATCCCAACAACTATCATCGAGTTGGGGTATCACCCGGATTTTTCATGGAGTAACAATCAAGTCGCATCTCAACCACCTAGACAACAAAACACCTCCTGATTTCAAAATCCGACTCAACAACCGAGAGAGGATATCAAGTTTGGAAGAAGCCTTGGAAAAATTCATTAGAGCTTCACAAAAAGAACGAGGAACAAGATAAGAAATTGAATCAAGTAGATCTTACTTTGCAATGCCATGGGGCATCGTTAAAGAACTGGAAAATCAAGTGGAACAGATAGCACATGCGTTGAATAGTCGTCCTCAATACACCTGGACCTATGACATGGATTCCGAGACTGATGGAGAGCCCGAGCCAAATCTACAACTGGATGAGCCACGAGATGAAAAAGAGGAGACAAGTGGGGATAATGACAACAAGGTCGTTGAAGAACTAATTGTGAGAACCAATGATGATGAGCCAATGTTATTTATGCCTCAAGTGCCTTCTCCTCCACAGCTCAAGAGTCCTGTTAGATTTGCAAAACCTTGTCCGATTGGTAGTCATGTCGCTTGCAATACTACTCTCGTGATGTAAAAGCAAGTACACCTTCAAACCATGGTGAGATGAGCTAGAAGATAGAAGAAGAAATCTGCTGTTGTCCGATAAGCTTCAATACCGTAATATATTCGCAGACACAATGGAGAAACCACCTAGATGCTGGACGTTCTTGAATGTGATCTTATCTAAAGAAAGCATGCTAGGTGACTTTAATACAATGGCTATCGTAAATGGGAACCTACCAAAAGCTATATTATTTCCGATGGATGGATGGTTCCTCAACTTTCGGGAGGGAATTGGATGAGAAATTGAAGAAGTCAAATGAGACTATAAAACAAGCGCTTATTGGGAGGCAAACCCAAGTTTAATTTTTATTTTTAGTTTTTATTAAGTTTTATATTAGTAGTTTTGAATTTGCATTTATTTAGAATTTAATAAAATTGCTTCTATCATGGTTTTACAAAGTTATTCAAGTCAAATTCAAGTATGGTGCCCAATTTGTTCCATGTGCTTAGCCTTATTCTCCAAACTTAGCGGGCAAGGAGGAAGATTGCTATATTTTCGTGGAAGTCCTCTGCTTTAATTTTTTCTATTTCACTATTGAGGACAATGTCTAGTTTAAGTTTGGGGGCATTTTAGTGTCGTATTGCATATAGTTAGTTATTTACATTGTAGTTCGTTATGTTTTCCGGTTATTTACATTTAGTTGTTGCATTCGCTTTTTTTTTTTTGTTTAAAAAAATTTAAAAATCGCAAAAAAATAGTAGTTAGTTTACTATGTTTGTTGCAGCTTAGTTTATATTTGCATGATTCAAACTGTTAGATAGTAAAAAGTCTATTTTGGCCAATGATGAGACCGGAGTTAAGTAGATAAGTATAGTATTGAATATTCAGTGCTTTGATGTGATTTCTTGTTATGAATTGAATCTTTCCTGTTTGAAACCGGGTATAATCAAGGTTAAGACGTTAATAACAAATGCTATGTTAACTCGATTAAGTTTAAATTGATACATAATGGATTTCTTAAGTATAATACTAGTGTGAAGGAATGAAAGACATGAATAGGCGAGATGGCTAAATTTTGATAAAAACTTAAGTTTGGGGGAAATTTTGGGGTATATAAGCTTTAAAAAAAAAAATGTTGAGTCTTGTGGTGGGTTGAGGAGAAACACTCCCCATAAACACAAGCGTGAGATGGAGCGTGAAACGACTCACCAACCATCTATAAAAAAAAAAGAGAAAAAAAAAAAAAATTACCGTAGCTAGTTTTGTTTTCGGGGCCTTTGTTACTTGAGTAAATACGCCAAGGGGTATCTTAAAACCTAGCGCCTAAGGTCTTATATGGTCCGGGAGTCGTTGGTCGAAGCTCGCTAAGGGTGACATCATAGCCTAATGGAATGAGACATTGCACGCTTATGGTTAAAAAAAAAAATAATAAAACGAAAAAGAGCAAAAAGCCCCGTAATGAAAAGTAAAGCATAAGTATCCCAGATTGGACTCTTGAACTTGGTGGATGTTCGACTTTAGTTGGATATAGCTTGTTCGTGAATTTTGTGAATTTGCACCGTATGATGCCTTCAAAGATATCTATTATGTCTTAAATTTGATTTTATATCGCTTAACATTGTTGTGGAGCACACACGCACTATATCGTTGATAATACCTAAGATTTGATGATTGATTGGGAAATTACCGATTTGTTTTAATATGATGTATTATCATGTTTACTTGATTTCTCTAAGGCCGGTTGAATAGACTTGTCTCTCGCTATTACGTTGGATTCAGTGAGGCATATAAATTAGTTTCATTACATTGCATTGCATAACATTTTTGTGTTTTTGCTTGAGGACAAGCAAAGATTTAAGTTTGGGGGTATTTGATGAGTGAGTTTTATACCCATGAATTGGATACATTCTTGCTTAATTTATTGTTGTTCTTAAGTCTTTTAGGATGTTTTTATGTGTTTGTGTCTATTCATGCATGTTTTATGTTATTTTATAGGAATTGGGACAAAAGTTACATGGATCGATGTTTGGGGTGGCTAGATTCGCTTTTTTACTTGCCATTTACACAAAGAGTCACTTCAGAGCCAATTTTACTATAGCTCCTGAAATTATTTCGACAAACTTCAAGAATGAAAGTTGTAGATCTACTTCTCCTCTTCCGGAACATCTTGAATCATCAAAATCGAGTTCGGACGAAGAAGTTATGGCCATTTTCCCAAAGGACGCCTGAGCAGTAAAATGTCGATTTTTTCAGCGTCGTCAAGCGCTATTTCTAGTGCATTTTCCAGCATGCATGGGGCGCTATAAGGCGACTCTCGGTCAGTGCCCGTCAAAGGTCAAGGCCGGGGAAGGGCTTGGTGATGGCCTCGGACGCATTTTGGGCTTAATTTTAATACCTTTTGACTCCAAATTGGATTGGGTTTGTTCCAAACTAAAAATTGGACTTGTAACCTATAAATACATGATGTAAGGCATAAAATAAAGGGAGATTACATAGCTTAGCCTAGATTAAACACTCCTTTAGATTAGAAAATAACCCTAGTTCTTATTAGTTTTGGAGATTGAAGCAACTTGAGACCATTGAAGATCAAGAGCAAGAGCAAGAGGGGAGCATCGATTTGGCCGACAACAGATTCTATTCTCTTCTCTCATCTTACTTTTTATCTTTTGATGTCTATTCATTGTGGATTCTTGGTTTTAATTCATTAATTATGAACTAACTATTTTTGAGATTTCAATTGAACTTTTATGGCTATGAATTAGTTATTCATTATATTCTAATTATTTATGTTAAAGTGAGTTGTTTATCTTGTCTTATGCTTATTGCTTAATTATTTGATCAAGAATTACTTTATTACTCTAGAAGGAATTGGAAGAGGAATTCTAGGGTTAGAATCGGGCATGATATCATGTGACTTAGTTATTTGCACAAAATGAATAATTAGATTTGTGAATAGAATGGAAATATCTGTTCACGCATGTAACACGTAAGGAATTGGGATTGGAAAGAGTTTAATTCAATTGTTTTGCATAGGAATATAGCAAGATTAACTGGATTAAATAAAAGGCAATTGATCACTTGGAAAAGGACTTTTGGCATTTGAGAATTCCTCATTAACAATTCAAGAGGGCATAATAATTGGGATAATTGGATAATTGATTTATAATTCATAATTGGGGATATTGAAGTCTTAATCTTTATTTATTTGAGTTCATTCGTTAAAATATTAGTTTTAATTAGTTAATTTAGTTTTCTTAATTAGAAAAAACACGATTTGAGATTGTTTAAATAAAATTAGTTTGGTTAAGAATTAGTACTTGGTGATTTTATTAAATAATTCCTCGTGGGAACGATACTCTACTTTCACTTTATTACTTGTTGATCGTATATACTTGCACGTATTCATTGATCAAGGAAATCGATCAACAAATGGAATAACAATAGAATTCACCAGCATGCGATAGATCGCATGATAAGGTTATTCCAATAGAATAATAAAGAATGGAATAACAGAAGAATTTCACCATGTATGCGGTACTTCGCATAGACAGGTTATTCCAACATAATAATAAAGAATGGAATAACAATCCTTACGAGTATTGAAAGAAAATAACTCTCTTCATGAATACGAAAGAATAATACCCCTTACCTCAAAAGAAAATTGGATACTGGAATAGTGAGGTAGCAGACTTCTCTTCTTCTTTCTCTCTATAATAATTGCTCTAAAACTTTAGTGAATTGGTGAGAAATGAAGGAAGAATGAGCTTCTATTTATAGGAAAATATAGTTTCGATAATTGCACGTTTTGGGGCTCGAAATATTATAGTACAATACCTTCAACTTTTCTTTCATTTTTAATTTAGTCCTGCAAGTATTATTAAAGTTGCACTACCTCCCCTAATAGTAAATAATGTGAATCAATAGTAAAATCATGTGACTCAATAGTATAATCATGTGAAAAAACTAATTACAGTATAGTACCTTCATCTATACATCCATTTTTAATTTAGTCATGCATGTATTATCAATCTTGCACTAACTCCCCTAATAGTAAATCATGTGAATCAATAGTACACACATGTGAACACATAGTTATAAGCATGTGAATTAATAGCAATTAATTGCTCATCTATCCGGTTAATTACCCGATTGGTCGATATAACCTCCAGACATCAATTATTATCGAAATAAATGTCGATTTTCACTAACACTAATAATTCCAACACAATGTAACTATCAATTTCATCTTTAATCAACACGAACTTATTCATCATTAATATTATAATTCACAATATTTAACAACCAGATCATTCCCAGGAAAGAGAGGGCTTTCCAATAAGGATTTCTCCCTATTGGCGCGCAATTAGATGACCTAACCCCTTTCATCGACAGAACTTTCTAGACATTGTCAATAATACAAATAATAATATGAAATATTATGACTAAGATAATGCATAATAAATTATCCTTAGTCTTCAACAGTGTTAAACTGATAAAATACAATAGACATCAAGTTTAACAGCAGTGGAATAAGCAATCCATTAGAAGAGTTAAGTAGAACATAATGTCTACTATCTCCTCTAGATTACAAGTCCATTGTTAATATTTCATTCCTATAATACTCATCAACAGTTCTTTGTTATACCCAAGACAAAAAGAACTATCATCACCTGTCTTCACCTAAACCACCAAAGATTATAGTTAAATCCATAATTCCTATTTATAATCATGTAAATCAACAGTTTCTCCTTGCCAGAAAGGCTTAATAGAACGTTTACTCAATATCCTTACCCCAAAGGTTCAAGATATTCAAATGTAATAACAATGATCATACCAATCAGGTGTATACCTTTGCACTACGGGCCAAAGATATTCAACTATAAAACCAATGGTCATGATCATACCAATCAATTATATGTCAGTGCACTACGGCCAAAGACATTCAACTGTTAACTAATGGTCATGATCCTACCAATCACATCATCGAATTATCCATGCACTACGGGCCAAGGATATTCGTTATTATCACCAGTGGTTATGATCATATCATACACCTGTCCATCTTTGCACGTAAGCCAAAGATATACAACTATAAAACTAATAATCAACATTCCATTTTTGCACGTAAGCCAAAAATATACAACTGTAAAACCAATAATATATAGTCCATCTATGCACGTAAGCCAAAGATATACAACTAAAAAACCAATAATCAACAATCCATCTTTGCACGTAAGCCAAAAATATACAACTGTAAAACCAATAATCAACAGTCCATCTATGCACGTAAGCTAAAGATGACTTTCATCACAATATAAGCATGAGGATGATGACAATGATATAAACATTAATCAAACGATATCAAGGATAAATATTAAAGACTTTAAATTTATCTAGAGTTTAAAAATATCCAAATTGTCAACATGATACTGCTTTGTGGAGTAAAATTCAAGAATAATATTCACGTACCAAAAATAATTTGGACAGAGAAGAAATATATTTTTTGGGTGAATAGTACCCCGTGAATAGTACTTCAGGAATAGTACCCCATGAATAGTACTCTGACATGAAAAGTACCCCCAAATACCCGAGTGAATAATATTCGTGTGAATAGTAATTTGGGTAAATAGTAACCCATGAATAGTAATTAGTGAATAGTACTTTGACATGAAAAGTGCTCCGAATACCCGAGTGAATAATACTAGAGTGAATAGTAATTGGGTGAATAGTAACCCGTGAATAGTAAGTCGTAAAAAAATACCAAAGAAAATGATATTTCATGACGAGTACAAAAGAAATGATATCTCATACGAGTATAATAGAATATACAAAACTGCAAATGGATTTTCACCACGCACATGCAGAATCCACGTGAGATGCATCATTTCCACAGCTTTAATAAAGAATGAATATGAAAGGTCATTCACCATGCATGCAGAATCCACATAGACAAAGTTATTCCAACAAAATAATAAAGAATGGAATAATGTAAGAATTCACCAGCATGCGATAGACCGCATGCATGTGTTTATTCCCAACATAATAATAAAGAATGGAACTGTGTCACGCGAATCCGCATGCATGTGATATTCCAAATGTAATAATAAAGAATGGAACCAGTCATGCATAATCCGCAGATGAGACACTATTCCAACAGTAATAATAAAGAATGGAACCAGTCATGAATCCGCATGCATGTGATGATATTCCAACAAAATAATAAAGAATGGAACCAGTGTCACGCGTAATCGCATGCATGTGATATATTCCAAATGTAATAATAAAGAATGGAACCAAAGTATGCTAATCATACATGCATGTGATATTCCAAATGTAATAATAAAGAATGGAATAACAACAGAATTCACCAGCATGCGATAGACCGCATGCATGTGTTATTCCAACATAATAATAAAGAATGGAATATAGAAGAATTTTACCATGTATGCGGTACTTCGCATAGACAGGTTATTCCAACATAATAATAAAGAATGGAATAACAACCCTTAGGAGTATTGAAAGAAAATAACTCTCTTCATGAATACGAAAGAATAATACCCCTTACCTCAGAAGAAAACTAGATACTGGAATAGTGAGGTAGCAAACATCTCTTCTTCTTTCTCTCTATAATTTCTCTCTATAATAATTGCTCTATAACTTTAGTGAATTGGTGAGAAATGAAGGAAGAATGAGCTTCTATTTATAGGAAAATATAGTTTCGATAATTGCACGTTTTGGGGCTCAAAATATTACAGTATAATACCTCCCACTTTTTCTTCATTTTTAATTTAGTCCTGCAAGTATTATCAAACTTGCACCACCTCCCCTAATAGTAAATTATGTGAATCAATAGTAAAATCTTATGACTCAATAGTATAATCATGTGAAAAAACTAATTACAGTATAGTACCTTCATCTATACCTCTATTTTTAATTTAGTCATGCAAGTATTATTAATCTTGCACCACCTCCCCTAATAGTAAATCATGTGAATCAATAGTACACACATGTGAACACATAGTTATAAGCATGTGAATCAATAGCAATTAATTGCTCATTTATCCGGTTAATTAATTGGTCAATATAACCTCCAGACATCAATTATTATCGAAATAAATGTTGATTTTCACTAACACTAATAATTTCAACACAATGGAATTATCAATTTCATCTTTAATCAACACGAACTTATTCATCATTAATATTATAATTCACAATATTTAACAACCAGGTCGTTCCCAGGAAAGTGGGGGCTTTCCGATAAGGATTTCTCCCTATTGGCGCGCAATTAGATGACCTAACCCCTTTCCTCGACAGAACTTTCTAGACATTGTCAATAATACAAATAATAATATTAATAACTTTGTCATCTCAACTATTGATTTAATAATATAACATATTATACAGATGATACTGTGACAATAATTGAATCAATAATATGAGAGATATGATGCAACAATTACTATAGTAATAATTGAATATAACTGAGTGACTTCTTACGTAAGCATCAATAATCAATACCGCAGCTACTATGCAACCAAGCGACATCGCATTACTTTTATCACCGATTATTTTATGAAAACTTTCTTACTTTGAAAAAATTTACAAATATCACCCTTAACTTTAACCTTTTATCCATTTAATTATTTACTAAAATAGAAAAAATTGAATACTTTTATTTCATAAAATTTGGGATCTCACACTGTTTTTCCCATGAGATAATCATGTCTGACTCCTTTCAGCAGCAGAATGTATAGACGCTACATCTTAGTCGGTGTTTTTGACATGGATAGGAGATCCGTTTGACATTTTTCCGTGAACAGGGCTTAGTTCACCTTACAGCTTCATTACTCATGCACCTGGCACGGATTATCTCCCTCTGGCTGGTTTGAGGGGCATGACCACTTATCACCCACTGGCTGTGATGTCACAGTTCGACCAATTTTAGGATGTGCATCCTTTTAAGGGGGCATTAGGTTAGTGTTTGGCATTTCGCCATTTGTCAGCACAGGACAGATCCAGGGTGTATGCTATCTATGTTTTCTGTTAGCCATCCGGCCGCTCGGCTGTAGTATTCTCAGATGGCTGGAGACAGAGATCGCATCACCGTGGTAGTATCCATGGCATGGGATTGATTCTGATGGTGGAGAGCCCATAGAGGACATTAATTTTCCTGCCGAGGAGTTATTTGCTGGTTTGACAACAGCTCTTGTTGATTCTCCCAGTATGACTGCTACTGTGACCCCGCATTCAGCAGAGTATTTAGAGCAGAGCCTGCATATGATGACATTTGAGAGAGATACGGCTAGGGCCTTGATGTTGACAGCTCTTACTGGGAGAGATGTCGCTTTATTGGAGAGAGATGATGCTTTAGCTCATAGAGACACCCCTATTGCTTAGCGGGATGAGACTAGATCATCCAGAGTTGCATTGATTGTTGAGCGGGTGATAATTAGGTTTTATACTTACTTATTTGATATCAATTCATGAGAATTATGCTCATCTAGAGTAGATTTTATTATGTTTTTATGCATTTTATGTTTGTTTAGCATTTTTTGTAGATGAACTCCTAAAGCAAGGAAGGATGTGGATTGGCATGGTGACACGAGCTACCAAGGATGATGCATGATGGACATGGAGAAGATGAACTAAAGTAGTGGATGAGCGTTATGCAAAAAGGCAAGATGAAGGACAAACAACAGAACAACAAGCAGCAGTAGAACATCAGAGTGCAGTCACGTATAAATATGATCGCTACCTAACAAGCCAAGTATCGTATACTCACAACAAGCTATCTCAGGTTAAAATCCCAAGCACACGCGCGACCGCGCCTAAAACAAGCAGGAACATCGTGCGCCCGCTGCTGTTTTGTACTGTGATCACGCGCGGCCGCGTGAGTCCTCTGATGTTGTTTGTTGACATAATTTTTAAATTTAAAATTTGAAGCGCTTGAGCTTATCTAAGCTTTTCTGGCTGGCACCAGACGTGGATGGTTGGTTTTTATTAGTTTTTCATCTAATAATTAGGTCTCTAAGCTTTTGGAACTAGTTCTAGAGAGGGTTTAATCAAAGTTTAAGATTTTCTACATCTTCTCTTGAATTTAGTTATTAAATAGTTAATCATTTCATTTTCTTGGAGATTATTGGCGACTTAGACAACACTCTGGAACAAATTTTGCAATTGGGTTTAATCAATTCTATCTTTTCTCTCAATTGTGATATTTACTTTCCATGTGTTATTACAATCCTATAATGGTTTTCGGTTCAGAAATGAACTAAACTCCATTATGGGATTCTAACGGATTTTGATATGTAGTCTATAATCATTTACCTGATTGTTTGATTGTATGCTTATCATCGGATTTTCTATTATGATTGAGTATATTGATTGAATGTTTGATCAGGCTCTGCTGAGATGTTTAGCTTTATATTTCGTGAACCGGATAGAAATATACTATTTCACCGTGTGTAGTAATATAAGAGCATGTGCTTTAATTCATTATTGCTACAATTTCACATAGAAATATAGTGATTTTGGTAATATTGTCTATTACATGATTTCTATCACATGTGTGTTAGAGTTTATGCCCCAGAGGCCAATTATTTGATATAATTACTTAACGTTTTGATATTATATTTGATTGAATAAATATATGATTTTATTATGATTTTATTTATCATGTAATATAATTGTTAACATAATAAAATTCCTTAGAATAGTGATACAAATTATATAGTTTCAAGTATGTGACTTGAACATGAGATTATATATTACCATTAGTATCGTTGTTCTTAAATGTCCTTAATCGAGTATCATTGTTGATGGGACAACAATGATGCATCGAGACTAGTATGTGGATCGATCAACGATGACCAAATCTCATTGGTCATAAATATATGAGATATTAAGTCAATGCATAGGTACATGTTAGAGAACGATGTAATCGGATGTACTCCACCATGAGAATTCTATATGGAGCATTATGCTAAGTGTCATTAGCAATTCTCATAGTGACAATGATGTAATGGTCCTCCGACCTGAAATCGCTATATTACTACACGAGAATTTATGTACTTTGATATCATCAAATGTCACCTTTAATAGGGTGGACTATAAAGGTGATTATTGGGTTCATCATTAATTGTGTGAGAAATATGAGTGATCTAGATGGAATTTAACTATCCTATATATTATGGGTGATATCCATAGGCCTCTTGATTGAGTAGGACTATGAAATGCATGGCCATGCTCAAATAGTGATTTGTTTCATATAGTCTACTCATTGATCAAGAAAACTCAGATTAAATTATGAAGAGTATGACACATTCCATGACTCGAGTTTAATCTAGGATATTAAGGTTAAAAGGATTAAATTACATTGAAACATTGGTCACGAAAAGGTTGCATCGAATCATCGATCTTATTATTACTTGGGTAGCAGTGATGCATTACTAGATGCTATAATTTTATAATATGATTTTAAAATTATTGCCAACGTAATAATAACCTATAGGGTCACACACATAAAACGTTATTTAAAGGGAATTAATTTAAATTTTAAGGATTTAAATATATTAATATGATTAATAGTATTTAAATCACTTAATTTAAATTAAAAGGATAATTTGTATATATGTATATTAATTAAGTAAGACTTAATTAAGAGATATATATATATATATATATATATATATATATATATATATAAATTTCGGATTTTATAAAATTAGGTTTTGATTTGATTAATTCCTTTTAACTACTATATATATGATATATATTTACTACTTAGGTAAGATATCATAATTGAAAAACCCCTAGCCGCCTTAGAGAGAGACTAGAGAGAAAACAGCTTTCAAAATCCATTCCTTTTGGTGGCTAGTACCATGAAGTCCTTCTTATTGCGTAATCGCTCGACCTGCTCATGCGGCGTCAGGTGGATACCGTAGAGAGGCGCAATCCGGTTTGTATTAAGGTTGGAGATTCGAGGCGCAATCGGTTTGATTCTCGCTTTTGTTTATATCTCGTATAATCTCTAAACCTTTGAATTAATTGATTTTCGCATGGATCCTGCTTTTAGGGTTTCTAAATTGCTTTAAAATTTTAATTTCCATCATGCGTTCGCGTCAAGCCCAACAATGTGGAGGTTATGTAAACATGTCATAATTCATTGAAAAATGATTATGTCTACTTTTGTGCTCTTGGCTAATTTTCCATGATAAATGTATAATCTTGCATGATGGTAATATTTAGATGAAGTATGAAATGAAGTTAGAATCCCATTCTTTCCAAATTTGATTACATTAAATTAGTATTGTGTTTTTATTCATTGTTTGAGTTTAGATTAATTTAAAATTGTGAGTATTCGTTTAAGCATATGAAAATAGTGATACGATTGCTGTATAATAATTTAATTTTAAAATCTTTCTCCGTGGATCGATACTTTTCTTACTCTGTACTACTTGTTGACCCGTGTATGCTTACATGAGTTAGAGTCATTTTGTTAAGACTAAAAAGGAGGCAACAAGTTTTTGGCGCCATTGCCGGGAAAAGGCGTTTAATTTTATTATTATTATCATCAATTTTAAGCTAAATTGTATGAATTAGACAATTCTAATCTTATCTTATTTCTATTTCTATTTTCGTTTGTATTTCACGTACTTGTATATATTTTTATGCACACGCGGTCATCCAATTCCGAGTCGACACCTGCTCAGGATAACATTAACGGAAGAGGTTGGAAAACAAGAGTGCGTAGAAATTTATAAGCAGCTTTAGAGACCACAACAACTAATATGGCGCCAGAAGAGCAAAGAGAGGAGCATAGGGCTTTGAGAGATTATTTGATGCCGAATATTAATGGATTGCAGTCAAGTATAGTAAGACTAGCGATAACAGCCAACAGTTTCGAGATAAAGCCGGGCACTATTCAAATGGTGAAAAATTTGGTACATTTTGGGGGTGCTGCTATAGATGATCTAAATGAGCATCTATTGAGCTTCATTGAAATATGTGACACCTTTAGATACAATGGGGTGACAGAAGATGCAATCAGACTTAGACTATTTTCATTTTCATTGCGGGATAAAGCAAGAAGTTGGCTTCACTCTTTACCTTCGGGATCTATCACCACATGGGAGGACCTAGCATAGAAATTCTTAGCCAAATTTTTCCCAATGGCTAAGACTGCGAAGAAGAGGACATAAATTTCCCAGTTTGAGCAACAACAGGGTAAATCTCTATATGAAGCCTGGGAAAGATACAAGGAGATGTTAAGGAAGTGTCCACACCATGGCATGCCCGATTGGATGGTGATTAATACATTTTATAATGGATTAGGATGGCAGTTAAGGCCTATTGTAGATGTAGCTACATGAGGAGCTTTATGGGCGAAGAGCTATGAAGAGGACTATAATCTTATTGAGACGATGTCAGTTAATGATTTCCAAAATCCTATAGCCAGGATGCCACAGCCCAAAGTTGCAGGTTTGTTAGAAGTGGATGCTATCACTCAATTGTCAGCACAAATGGCATCCATGGCAAAGAAGATTGATTCGTTGGCAGAGACTAAGACAAAGACAGTTGCTTTTGTGTGTGAGATATGTGCAGGGTCACATTTAACTGACCAATGTGCTATCAGTTCAGAGTCTGTACAATATGTGAGCAACTATCGGAAGGATCAAGGTCAATTTCAGAACACATATAACTCCAACAACCGCAACCATCCAAATTTTAGTTGGTTGAATAACCAAAGCAATTAACAAAGTCAGTTTCAACCACAAAATCAATTTTAGTCACAATCAGCTCAGCAACAGTTTGCACCAAGACCGCCCTATCCACATGGATTTTCTCAACAATAGCATCATCCACCACCTGCACCTCAGCAAGAAAAGAAGTCAGAGATGGAGGAGATGATGATGAAGTACATGGAAAATACGGAAGTGATGATTAAAAGCCAAGCAATGGCTATCAAAAATCTGGAAACTCAAATGGGTCAGATGGCTAACATGCTTAACAACAGACCATAGGGTTCATTGCCAAGTACCACAGAGGCCAATCCAAGAAGAGAAAGGAAGGAACAATGTCAAGAAATTAAACTTAGGTCTGGAAAACAAACTGCAGAAAATCATCATGGCGCGCCCGCGCCATTTTTGCAAAGGGAAGACGCACGGCCGCGCGGTCATGAAATTTTGTCTGAGGAGAATTTGAATAATGAAGGTTCAGAACAACAGCAAGAAGAGAAGAATAAAGAAGGTTTATTTGAGAAGCCCGTGAATAAGATACCAATAGTTCACCCTCCTGTTCCTTATCCACAGAGATTACATAAGCAGAGGGAAGACAAGCAATTTAGTAAGTTTTTGGAGGTATTTAAAAAGCTGCAGATTAACATACCCTTCATTGAGGCATTGGAACAGATGCCTAGTTATGCAAAGTTTATGAAGGTTATCTTGTCAAGGAAGAAGAGATTAGAAGACTTTGAAATAGTGGCCTTGATGGAGGAATGCAGTGCAATGCTTCAACGCAAATTACCTCCAAAGCTGAAGGACCCGGGTAGTTTCATAATACCATGCACAATTGGAAGATGAGTTTCTGTAAGACCCTGAATTTTATGAAATAAAAGTATTCAATTTTCCTATTTAGTAAATTGTTAAATTGATAAAAAGTTAAAGTTAAGGGTGATATATATAAAATTTTCAAAATACAAAAGTGGTTATAAAATACTTATTTCTGTTGGGGAATATTCGTTTGGTCGTGGAATATTCTTGTTGTCGGGGAATATTCGTACGACGGCGCAGCCATTTATGGGCCCCATAACAGAATAACTATCAGATGAAAAAAATGACAAGTTTGAGTTTTTATAAATAAACCACAGAATTGATACTGAAGGCAACAATCGTTAGAATACCTAGTGGTTAAAATACAAAATAATGCTGCGTGGTTGCACAAAGAGAGGCACACGATATTGCACAATATTTTTGGAATTATTGATTCTTACGTGATGAAGGCACTACTCAATAATTGTTACAGAATTATCGCTCAATATTGTATTGGTTCAATAATTGTCATATTGATATTTTATATTATTGTTGTTCAATAATTGTCACGACACAGTATTTCCCATTATCAGATCAATAATTCATATTATTTGAATAATATTATTAGATAGTATTATTGGCAATGTCTAGAAAGTTTTGTCAAGGAGATGTTTGGTCACCTAATTGCGCGCCAGTAAGGAGAAATCCTTATTGGAAAGCCCCCTCTTTCTTGGGAACGGTCTGGTTGTCATTATTGTGATTTTGTAATATTATTTATGAATAATTAATTATTGATTTATATGATAAGGAAATATATATTTTATATGGTTATAAATGAAGGAATTAATGCTGAGGTGTTTTATTAGTATTTTGTCAAAATGAAGAACGAAATTTGGAAATTTTCAAAAAATTAGTTTATTAATTGATTTTGTAAATTCTATAACTCTTTGTGTATAATGAGTTAGGAGATGAGCCATATATCAAAAGAAAGCCTTGGAAGTAAGCTAACCGTAGAAATTGAAATCACCCAAAAATTCATTGTGGATTTTTCGTGGTGACTGTTTGAATGAAACTGGTCCGAATGACTCATAATTCAAAAAATTAGTGTTCTTGAGATATATTGCGTGAGTTATAATTTTTAATCCGACCGTTAGATCGTTGTTATTTTTGGATATGTTATACATATACAAGTTGAGTATATGTCCACAAATTTTGTACCGTTAAAAATTAACGTATGATTTGTTATAAATTTTAAGAGGTGACTGATTCAGAAATTATGTTTATAAATGATTTTTGGTGGAAAATTCTAGAATGAGTGGGCCCCACCTTTGGTTGGTGAAAAATGTGCTAAAATTTTATTTTAAAAGTGGTGGGTGAGAATAGTAGCAGGTAAAGCCATCAGGTTGCAGGTAAAGTCTGCTTTGGCGTTCTAACATTTTCCTATAAATAGAGTGCTGAGTTAAAATTGAAAATCACACCAGAAACATAAGTTTTTTTTTTTCTCTCTCTCTCTCTATATATATTATTGAGCGTATTTTTGTGAGTATTTATATACTTTGAGAGTTGCTATTCAGTGCAAGTTTCCTTTAGCGTCATATCCGATATTCCAGTCAGAAGTACTGCTCTTTTGAGGTAAGGGATTGTAAGGGTTATTAAGGGATTATAAGGGATGTTATTTTCTTCTTAAATGATATTATTTTCTTCAATATCATTATGTCAAATTATTGATATGAGTTTTATTGTGGAATTTCTACCTTTTTTATGTCGGAGTTACTATTCACGTATATGACACTATTTACGTATACAGCACTATATTCATGTATATGGCACTATTTACGTATATGATATTATTTACGATACGATACTATGTACGAATACGGGTTACTATTCATGAGTTACTATTCACGAGATACTATTCATGAGTTACTATTCACGAAAAAATTGGTTTCTTTTTCTGACCAAATTATCGTTCTATAACCTAGAAATGTCGAAATGTCGTAGTATTTTAACTACGTGGATGAATTAAAGTGTTTGAATTTCTAAAATGAAAATAAAAGCTTTCCGAGAAATTTTCTGAAAAACACTATTTATCGATTTCTGCTTGGGAATTATTTTTGAACTTCCGAGAAATACGTAACGTTATAATATCAATATAAGATGGATTATGTAATAATAATCTAAGTATGGAAAACATAATATTTCGCATGCGGACCTAATTTGGGAACGTTAGGATTATTAAGCGTTAAGGAAAGAAAGTATTAATCAAAGGATGTGTATGCATTGTACGAGGTAATGAACGTAAGGATAATACGACGTATTATAATATTATGTATGGAGAATGGAATAACGTATATTACGAATAAATATACGAGCTAGCATACGAGAATTATACGTGGTGTATATATGTTAAGTTGTTAATTAAATGTAATGGACTTGTAGGATTATTAGCTTAATTGTAGAAGTCCAATGGAAAGTGTTTCTCAAGCCCAAGTGTTTGATAAGTCATGAGTCCAAACTATTGTAGTATAAGCCCAACAAGAAATTAGCTAGATTAATTAAACAAGCCCAATGAATTGGCCATGATCCATGGAGCAAACCAAGTGAGATGTGGGTAGACTTGATGGGCAAACATTTTAAGTGGTGAGCAAGTGTTGTGATGACCAAGTATTAGAAGTGGCTAACAAGTAGACTTGATTGTTAAGTAATGAATAGTAAGGAGGTGGGATTAAGGAGGTTAATTGAGGAGGTGCAATGCCTAATTGACCATAATGCCCTCACTTTGGATAACCTATAAATAGGAGAGTTGGTTGATCATTTCTCATTGTTCAACTTTCATCCAAAACAAAGTAACTTATTGGTTAGAGAGAATAAGCACTTTTAAAGCCAAATCAACATTTTGCTAGATTTCAAAGAAGAAGACTTTAGTCATCAAAGGTAAATGATCTTATGATCTATTAGTCTATCTCTACCATAATAAGATTGATAGAGAAGTGTGATTGTATGCTAAGAACCTATAAGAAGTCATTGATGAATGAACTTAAGCCTAATAAGTTGAATAAGCAACTTGAACCTAAATAAGTTGATAAACTTTTGAAGAACTTGTCATATGTTTGTTATATGATGTTAGTATGTTCAATATAGTATGAGAACATTCATTGATGGACTTAAGTTCATAGTAAGTCATAAGCATGAGAATAATAGTTCACAAGTTAAATAAGTCATTGACTTACGAGAATAAGTCAAAACCTACTTTGATAATAAGTTGGTGTAATAAGTAACTTGTAATGTTCATGTGTTGGTTAAAATCCATTTAGAATGATTAGTAATGAGGTATTGCCGGAATTCACACGATTAGACGATAATCGTCGAATTCGAGAAATTCTCGGAATGGAAGTCGTATTTTGTGTTTGAAGTTGGAAACGCTGGTTTCGGCGGAGACATGTCATATTTGGCATTATAGAGTTGCGGACTCAAAATGACCGAATTCACTTAGAACGAAGAATGAGCGTTGAACGTTCATTTGATCGCTTATCATTTTCGCTTGAAAATGAACTAATAGGTGAAATTTTAGAAAACGAAGTCAAATAGATAAAATTCTTGCATGAACACATAGAGTATGTAATTTGTGAACCGTAGGCTTTTGAACGAGCCAATTCGGACTTATAATGAAGAAGTTATGCATTCTGAAGTTTCCCAAAAATTGCAAAAGTCAGAATTTTCCTAGTAGACAGAGTTGAAATATGGCCCAACCCAAGGCCAAATGGTGGCGTCAGAAGCGCCGCACAAAGGTCATTGTTCATCGCGAAACTCATATCATGCATGAGAAGGAGAGAGCTATGTGAAAGCCGCTACCCAAATTCCTAGGGTTTCGGCTGCACAAGAATGTTTACAAGTATAGAATGAAAGATAACTCAGTAGTAATGAACTAAGGTATAATTATAACGTTGTTAAGGCATTATATTCATGTATATGGCACTATTTGCGTATATGATATTATTACGTATACGGTACTATGTACGAATACGGGTTACTATTCATGAGTTACTATTCACAAGTTACTATTCATGGGTACTATTCACGACAAAATTGGTTTCTTTTTCTAAACAAATTATTGTTGATTTATGAATCTTACTCTTGAAATTAAATGCAGTTGTTGATCATATTGTTTTTATTATTATATATAACATTTTTATAACCCTAATGATGATATTTCTCTTTGACTTGAGTGTAAAGATGGGTAGATTATTGGTATGATCGTGACTATGAGTTCTCTTTGGCCAGTAGTGCAAAGATGAATTGTTGACTGATATGATCATGACCATTGAATTTATAATTGAATATCTTTAGCTTAAGTGCAAAGGTGAATTGATCAACATGGTTATAATTATTATTTATATAAATTCTGAAATGATTATATATTTCTTTGAGATATTAATATCTTTGGCCCGTATTGCAAAGATGACATGTTGTTGAATATCTTTGGCCTGTAGTGCAAAGATGAATTGTTGATGAATATCTTTGGCCCGTAGTGCAAAGATGACCTGTTGTTGAATATCTTTGGCCTGTAGTTTAAAGATGAACCTATTAGTATGATTATGAACAGGAACTATGATTTGGTATAACCATGATCTTTGATGTTTCAGGTAAAGACATGTGATAAAAATTATCTTCTTCTTGGATGAGAATAGGAATTTAGAACCACAAATATAATTATGAGTTATTCACATGATTGTGGGCAGGAACAGTTGATTGATGTTACATGAATAAAACATTGTTGGTGGACTTTTAACATAGAGAAGATAATAGACATTATGGTCTATTTGACTCTTCTAATGGATTACTCGTTCCGTTGCAACTATGGTTGAAAAGTTTTATCATCTACCATATGTTCTAAATCTCTGATTTATTACTGATGAAGGCTATTGATAATTTAATTATCTATAGTCATGATATTCTTTATCGAAGCTAGTTGTGCTCACCCTTTTGCATCACAATTCCTTTTTAGGTAATAAGAGTGTTGCGGGTCGAGCGGGGATAACAGGGAATAGAATCGGTGGTCTATAGTCATTGAGGTTCTCCTAAATAGTATGGAAATAATTTTATCGAGAACTTTAGATAAGTGTGTCGTATTGTATACGCTCATTTGATATTTAATTTTGTGTGAACCGAATAGGTGAGGCTAACCCAACTTTGGAAGGGTGTTTTGCCACTATCATACAAGATGTCTAATGACATACAACCTCGTGTTATCATAAGACAGGGTTGTGCACATCTACTTGCTGAGTATATCTACGAGCACTACCTATATAATCTTGGAGTTTGGTTAAAATATAATTCTCAATTGCAGATAGTGGAGATAGTTATATGTCAAGAGAAGACTCACCATTGGAAGGAACATGATAGTAATCTTCTAATTTTTTTTTGGGTCTATTGGATCAACCAAGGATAATTCTGTGGACATATGATATCTATCATAACCTAGACGCATGGCCTCCCATGTATGAAGGTTTTCTTGAGCACTTCCCAAAGATTTTAATTTCTAAAATAGTTATTGACTGTACCTTTATGTAAGGTATCACTGTGAGGTGGTGTCCACGGTTGGGACATGAGTCACAGTTGGTATATATTTGTATCAAAACTCACAGCATATTTGTTGTTGTATTTTGCACGACAATTGTAGTAATAAAGTTGTAATTGTTTTCTGTACCATGTATTTGGCGACTCAGAATAGGTTGGATAGTTTGGACCTATTTTGGGGGCGTCACAGTTGGTATCAGAGCTTAGGAATATGATCTCTGGCGGAGATCCAGGATTAGAACTAGGAAGGGAGAGATGAGTAATATCCTTCACAAGTGTGTGTCCTACCTAAGCTAAATTTTCTTACTTAAGTTGACAAATTATGATATGTCAATTAACCTTTGTTTTGAAGTCATATTCTAGAATGATATCCTCAAATACGTGAGATGAGCAATGGAGAAATCATGATGACGAGGGAGGATGAAATCAAAATGAAAGCAAGGTATTCTCAACTCTTTGAAATACCAGGTACGTAAATTTCGGGGACAAAATTTCATAAGGAGGGGAGATTGTAACACCTCGAATTTTATGAAATAAAAGTATTCAATTTTTATATTTAGTAAATGGTTAAATTGATAAAAAGTTAAAGTTAAGGGTGATATATATAAAATTTTCAAAATACGCAAGTGGTTATAAAATACTCATTTCTGTTGGGAAATATTCGTTTGGTCGTGGAATATTCTTGTTATCGGGGAATATTCGTACGACGGCGCAACCATTTATGGGCCCCATAATAGAATAACTGTCGGATGAAGAAAATGCCAAGTTTGAGTTTTTATAAATAAATGGCGTAATTGTTACCGTTAACACTGTTGGAATACCTGGTGGTTAAAATACAGTAATACGCATAGTTGCATAGTAGCAAACGGTATTGCATAGTATTTTTGGAATTATTGATTCTTACGTATGAATGCACTACTCAATAATTGTTACTGTAATCACTGTTCAATATTTTATTGGTTCAATAATTGTCACGACACAGTATTTCCCATTATCAGATCAATAATTCATATTATTTGAATAATATTATTAGATAACATTATTGGCAATGTCTAGAAAGTTCTGTCAAGGAGAGGTTTGGTCACCTAATTGCGCGCCAGTAAGGAGAAATCCTTATTGGAAAGCCCCCTCTTTCTTAAGAACGGTCTGGTTGTCATTATTGTGATTCAGTAATATTATTTGTGAATAATTAATTATTGATTTATATGATAAGGAAATATATATTTTATATGGATATAAATGAAGGAATTAATGCTGAGGTGTTTTAATAGTATTTTGTCGAAATGAAGAACGAAATTTGGAAATTTTCAGAAAATTAGTTTATTACTTGATTTTATAAAATCTATTACTCTTTGTGTATAATGAGTTAGGAGATGAGCCATATATCAAAAGAAAGCCTTGGAAGTAAGCTAACCGTATAAATTGGAATTACCCAAAAATTCATTTTGGATTTTTTGTTGTGACTGTTTGAATGAAACTGGTCCGAATGACTCATAATTCAAAAAATCAGTGTTCTTGAGATATATTGCGTGAGTTATAATTTTTAATCCGACCGTTAGATCGTTGTTATTTTTGGATATGTTATACATATATAAGTTGAGTACATGTCCATAAATTTTGAACCGTTAAAAATTATATATGATTTGTTATGAATTTGAAGAGGTGACTGATTCAGAAATTATGTTTATAAATGATTTTTGGTGGAAAATTCTAGAATGAGTGGGCCCCACCTTTGGTTGGTGAAAAATGTGCTATAATTTTGTTTCAAAAGTGGTGGGTGAGAATAGTAGCAGGTAAAGCCATTAGGTTGCAGGTCAAGTCTGCTTTGGCGTTCTAACATTTTCCTATAAATAGAGTGCTGAGTTAGAATTGAAAATCACACCAGAAACATAAGTTTTTTTTCTCTCTCTCTCTCTCTCTCTCTCTCTCTTTCCCTATATATATATATATATATTATCGAGCGTATTTTTGTGAGTATTTAGATATCTTTGATAGTTGCTATTCAAAGGCAAGTTTCCTTCAAATAATATATCCGATATTCCAAATCTAGCAATCGCTTTTTTGAGGTAAGGGATTGTAAGGGTTATTAAGGGATTTTAAGGGATTGTAAGGGATGTTATTTTCTTCTTAAATGATATTATTTTCTTCAATATCATTATGCCGAATTATTGATTTGAGTTTTATTGTGGAATTTCTACCTTTGTCATGTAGGGGTTACTATTCACGTATACGACACTAAATTCATGTATATGGAACTATTTACGTATATGATATTATTTACGTATACGGTACTATGTACGAATATGGGTTACTATTCATGAGTTACTATTCACGTGTTGCTATTCATGGATACTATTCACGACAAAAATGGTTTCTTTTTCTGACCAAATTATCGTTGATTTATAAATCTTACTCTTGAAATTAAATGCAGTTATTGATCATATTGTTTTTATTATCATATATAACATTTTTATAACCCTAATGATGATATTTCTCTTTGACTTGAGTGTAAAGATGGGTAGATTATTGGTATGATCGTGACTATGGGTTCTCTTTGGCCAGTAGTGCAAAGATGAATTGTTGATTGGTATGATCATGGCCATTGAATTTATAATTGAATATCTTTAGCTTAAGTGAAAAGGTGAATTGATCAACATGGTTATAATTATTGGTTATATAAATTCTGAAATGATTATATATTTCTTTGAGATATTAATATCTTTGGCCCATAGTGCAAAGATGACATGTTGTTGAATATCTTTGGCCTGTAGTGCAAAGATGAATTGTTGATGAATATCTTTGGCCCGTAGTGCAAAGATGACCTGTTGTTGAATATCTTTGGCCCATAGTGCAAAGATGAACCTATTAGTATGATTATGAACAGGAACTGTGATTTGGTATAACCATGATCTTTGATGTTTCAGGTTAAGACATGTGATGAAAATTATCTTCGTCTTGGATGAGAAGAGGAATTTAGAACCACAAATATGATTATGAGTTATTCACATGATTGTGGACATGAACTATTGATTGATGTTACATGAATAAAACATTGTTGGTGGACTTTTAACATAGAGAAGATAATAGACTTTATGGTCTATTCGACTCTTCTAATGGATTGCTTGTTCCGCTGCAACTATGGTTGAAAAGTTTTGTCATCTACCATATGTTATAAATCTATGATTTATTACTGATGAAGGCTATTGATAATTTAATTATCTTTAGTCATGATATTCTTTACTGAGGTAGTTGTGCTCACCTTTTTGCTTCACAATTCCTTCCAGGTAATAAGAGTGTTGCCGTGTCGAGCGGGGATAACAGGGGAATAGAACGATGGTCTATAGTTTTTGAGGTTCTCCCTAAATAGTATGAAAATAATTTTATTGAGAACTTTAGATAAGTGTGTCGTATTGTATACGTCATTTGATATTTAATTTTGGTGAACCAAATAGGGTGAGGCGAACCCAACTTTGGAAGGGTGTTTTGCCACTATCATACAAGATGTCTAATGACATACAACCTCATTTTATCATAAGACAGGGTTGTGCACATCCACTTGCTGAGTATATCTACGAGCATTACCTATATAATCTTGGAGTTTTGTTAAAATATAATTCTCAATTGCAAATAGTGGAGATAGTTATATGTCAAGAGAAGACTCACTATTGGAAGGAACATGATTGTAATCTTCTCGTTTTTCTAAGGGGTCTATTGGATCAACCAAGGATAATTCTGTGGACATATGATATCTATCATAACCTAGACGCATGGACTCCCATGTACGAAGGTTTTCTTGAGCACTTCCCAAAGATTTTAATTTCTAAAATAGTTATTGACTGTACCTTTATGTAAGGTATCACTGTGAGGTGGTGTCCATGGTTGGGACATGAGTCACAGTTGGTATATATTTGTATCAAAACTCACAACATATGTGTTGTTGTATTTTTCACGTCAATTGTAGTAATAAAGTTTAGTTGATTTCTGTACCATGTATTTGGCGACTCAGAATTGGTTGGATAGATTGGACCTATTTTGGGGGCGTCACAGTTTCAGCAAATGTTTGTGTGATCTTGGGGCAAGTATCAATTTGATGCCCTTGTCAGTATTCAATCAGTTGGGATTGCCGACTCCAAGGCCAAGAAATATTTCTTTATAGCTAGCTGATAGGTCTATCACTTATCCACGGGGAATTGTTGAAGATGTACTGGTTAAAGTGGATAAATTCATCTTTTTGGCTGATTTCATCATACTAGACTATGAAGAAGATAGAAGTATACAGATTATCCTTGGAAGACCATTCCTAGCTACAGGAAGAACCTTGATAGACGTTCAAAAAGGGGAGCTCACAATGCGAGTTCATGATCAAGAAGTTACTTTCAACGTATTCAAGGCAATGAAATTTTCGACAGATGATAAGGAGTGCTTCAGGGTTGATTTGGTAGAAAAGGTTTTAAATGATAAAGTAGAGAGCTTGGTGAATCAAGAACCACTGAGGAATGCTATTGTGGGAACTTCAGAAATAGATGATGAGGAGACTGAAGAACTTGTGCATTTTCTTGATACAACTCCACAATTTAGAAAATTCAAGACTCCTGTTGAGCTATTAAAGAAAGCTGGAGAGTCATCACTGAAATTGAAGCCATCTCTTGAGATACCTCCAGAACTTGAGTTGAAACCACTTCCAGATCATTTGAGGTATGCATTTTGAAATGAAAATTCAAAATTACCTGTGATTATTTCTTCTGCACTAACATCTATTTAGGAAGAAAAACTATTAAGGGTTCTCAAAGAGTTCAAGTCAGATATAGCAGATATTAAAGGGATCAACCCGTCTTTCTGTATGCATAAGATCTTACTGGAAGATGATAACAAGCCTTCGGTGGAATAACAAAGAAGACTTAATCCAATTATGAAGGAAGTGGTCGAGAAAGAAGTATTGAAATGGCTGGATGCAGGCATTATATATCCAATTTCAGATAGTTCATGGGTGATTCCGGTATAATGTGTACTGAAGAAGGGTGGTATGACCATCGTTTCTAATGAGAACAATGAGTTGATTCTAACAAGAACAGTGACGGGGTGGAGAGTCTACATGGACTACCACAGATTTAAAAAAGCTACAAGGAAAGATCACTTTCCACTGCTGTTTATCGATCAGATGTTGGATACATTAGTAGGTCATGAGTTTTATTTCCTTCTGGATGGATATTCAGGCTACAATCAGATTGTTATAGCTCCAGAGGATCAAGAAAAGACAACCTTTACATGTCCGTATGGTACTTTCTCTTTTAGAAGGATGTCTTTTGGTTTGTGCAATGCCCCAACCACTTTTCAGAGATTTATGATGGCTATTTTTTCGGATATGGTGGAGCAGAATGTGGAGGTATTTATGGATGATTTTTCAGTATTTGGGGATTCTTTTGATTTATTTCTTGAAAATTTAGTGATGGTTTTGAGAAGATGTGTTGAGACGAACTTGGTATTGAATTGGGAAAAGTGCCATTTTATAGTATAAGAAGGCATAATTATGGGACATAAGGTGTTGAAGAAGGGACTTGAGGTGGATAGAGCTAAATTAGAGACTATTGAGAATTTGCCACCACTAACTTCTGTAAAAGGTGTTCGAAGTTTTCTAGGACATGCAGGCTTTTACCGCAGATTCATAAAAGACTTCTCCAAGATAACAAAACCACTTTGCAGTCTATTGGAGAAGGATGCACAATTCAAGTTTGATTAGGATTGCGTGTCTGCATTTGAGCATTTGAAGAGAAGGTTAACTTCATCACCAGTAATTACAACATCGGATTGGGACCTACCATTCGAATTGATGTGTGATGCCAATGATTATGCTGTGGGAGGTGTTTTGGGTCAGCAAAAGGAAAAGATTTTTCATGTGATATACTATGCAAGCAAGACCCTTACCGATGCGCAGTTGAATTATACTACCAAAAAGAAGGAATTACTAGCAGTTGTGTATGCTTTTGACAAGTTGCGAGCGTATCTGATTGGTACGAGGGTGATAGTGTACATGGATCATGCGGCAATTCAACACTTAGTGGCAAAGAAGGATGTAAAGCCTTGTTTGATCAGATGGATACTTCTATTGCAAGAATTTGATTTAGAGATTAAGGACAGAAAGGGAACTGAGAATCAAGTTGCAGACCACTTATCTTGACTAGAGAATCCAGGAAGGGAGGTAGATGACAAGACTGTGATTAATGAATTCTTTCCACATGAAAAGTTATTTGTGGTAAAAGGGGAAGTGCCATGATTTGCAGACTATACGAACTACTTGGTGAGTAAGATGGTCCCTTCTGACTTAGTTGGTCATCAAAATAAGAAATTTTTGCATGATGTGAAGTGGTTTATATGGGATGAACCATATTTGTTCAAACAATGTGCTGATCAGATGATAAGGAGATGTATCCCATATAGTGAGACAGAGGGAATTTTGCAGGATTGCCATTGTAACGCCTCGGAAAATCGAACCTTTGTAAATACTTTTAGTAATGAATAAAATAATATTATTTATTATTATTACGTGTTGATAAGATGAATGTCGTTCTATAACTTAGAAACGTCGGAATGTCGTAGTTTTTTAACTATGTGGATGAATTAAAGTGTTTGAATTTCTAAGACGAAAATAAAAGCTTTCCGAGATATTTTCTGAAAAACACTATTCATCAATTTCTACTTAGGAATTATTTTTGAACTTGCAAGAAATACGTAACGTTATAATATCAATATAAGATGGATTATGTAATAATAATCTAAGTATGGAAAACATAATATTTCGCATGCGGACCTAATTTGGGAACGTTAGGATTATTAAGCGTTAAGGAAAGAAAGTATTAATCAAAGGATGTATGCATTATGTACGAGGTAATGAACGTAAGGATAATACTGACGATTATAATATTATGTATGGAGAATGGAATAACGTATATTACGAATAAATATACGAGCTAGCATACGAGAATTATACGTGGTGTATATATGTTAAGTTGTTAATTAAATGTAATGGACTTGTAGGATTATTAGCTTAATGGTAGAAGTCCAATGAAAAGTGTTTCTCAAGCCCAAGTGTTTGATAAGTCATGAGTCCAAACTATTGTAGTATAAGCCCAACAAGAAATTAGCTAGATTAATTAAACAAGCCCAATGAATTGGCCATGATCCATGGAGCAAACCAAGTGAGATGTGGGTAGACTTGATGGGCAAACATTTTAAGTGGTGAGCAAGTGTTGTGATGACCAAGTATTAGAAGTGGCTAACAAGTAGACTTGATTGTTAAGTAATGAATAGTAAGGAGGTGGGATTAAGGAGGTGCAATGCCTAATTGACCATAATGCCCTCACTTTGGATAACCTATAAATAGGAGAGTCGGTTGATCATTTCTCATTGTTCAACTTTCATCCAAAACAAAGTAACTTATTGGTTATAGAGAATAAGCACTTTTAAAGCCAAATCAACATTTTGCTAGATTTCAAAGAAGAAGACTTTAGTCATCATAGGTAAATGATCTTATGATCTATTAGTCTATCTCTACCATAATAAGATTGATATAGAAGTGTGATTATATGCTAAGAACCTATAAGAAGTCATTGATGAATGAACTTAAGCCGAATTAGTTGAATAAGCAACTTGAACCTAAATAAGTTGATAAACTTGTGAAGAACTTGTCATATGTTTGTTATATGATGTTAGTATGTTCAATATAGTATGAGAACATTGATTGATGGACTTAAGTTCATAGTAAGTCATAAGCATGAGAATAATAGTTCATAAGTTAAATAAGTCATTGACTTATGAGAATAAGTCAAAACCTACTTTGATAAAAAGTTGGTGTAATAAGTAACTTGAAATGTTCATGTGTTGGTTAAACTCCATTTAGAATGATTAGTAATGAGGTATTGCCGGAATTCACACGATTAGACGATAATCGTCGAATTCGTGAAATTCTCGGAATGGAAGTCGTATTTTGTGTTTGAAGTCAGAAACATTGGTTTTCGATGGAGACACGTCATATTTGGCATTATAGAGTTGCGGACTCGAAAATGACCGAATTCCGACTTAGAATGAAGAAACGAGCGTTGAACGTTCACGAACGTTTATCGTTTTCGTTAAAAATGAACTAATATGTGAAATTTTAGAAAACGAAGTCAAATAGATAAAATTCTTGCATTAACGCATAGAGTATGTAATTTGTGAACCGTAGGCTTTTGAACGAGCTAATTCGAACTTATAACGAAGAAGTTACGCGTTCGGAAGTTTCGCAAAAATTGCAAAAGCTGTAAATTTTCTAAGGCACAGAGTTGGCGCCGCGACGCCAACCCAAGGCCAAATGGTGGAAATACAGCAAATAATTGGGCATAGTGTCATTGTTCATCGCAAACTTCGCACTGCATGCATGTGAGAAGGAGAGCTACGTGTGGTGCCGCGGCGCCAGTCCTAGGGTTTTGACAGACAAGAATGTTTACAAGTATAGAATGAAAGATAACTCATTAGTAATGAACTAAGGTATAATTATAACGTTGTTAAGGCATTGTTAAACACTTAATGTATGATGATTAAAGGTTAATAATCAATTAAAGATGAACAAAATGAGGATGACGTAATGAAAAGCCGAAACCCATAATAACAGATCTAAATCAGGATTTAGATTGAGATGAAGGGTAAGATATAATAGTATACATACTTGATTATATATGACCTAATGTGGTACGTTATATGATCATGTATTGTAGAGACTTAGAGACTTAAAGTGTACGTGTGATAATCAAGAAGCGTATTAATCGAAGGCAAGTATTCTAACCCTTGTTCCAGTTCAGTCTGGACAAGCTTTGTAATTCATGTATCCTTTCACATGAAGTTTTGTATGAGGAAGTCAAAGCCAATTCTTTCTGCTAGACTTATATTATGATTCTGTCAAGCATGATTAATGTTTACCGAGCTATATTGGTGTGGTTTTCAATCGAAGACCGAGTATGCTAAAAATGTTTTTGTCGTTTAACGACAGACACGTGAGGTTGCCACAACTTAAACGTACACACGTTTAATGAATGTAGTGTTGATCAACATAGAGTACTATGGGATGATCACCCAGAAGTGCTCATAAGTAATGTCGGGATGTCCTTTTCAAAAGAACTTATGAAATGCTCAAGGTCTTGGACCGGAACTGATGTTTTACTGAATATTGTTGTTGTAAAATGTTTTGAATGAAAAGAAGTGCTATTTTGAATTAACAATAGTACTTCGTAACTATTGTTCAATTATTGAAGATATACGAGTTCTATGTTTCAAGCATGTTGTTTATTAGAATTGTAGTACTTGTTGAGCTAGTCATGCTCACTCTTGCTTGAACCATATGAATACAGCTAAGATCGAGCGGACCGAAGGCTCCAACAAGGATAAAGGCAAGGCGAAGACGAACCCTTAAAGTTCTTATGTAATAATATAAGTGAACGATTGTAATATATTTGATATTATGACAAGAACAAATGTATGGGTTATAAAGAACCTAGGGGAATGTAATATTATTTCTAATATATAGAAGACATATTTTTTCTTTTGAGACTTTTCAATTGAATGTAAGTGTGAATGGTAGTACCGTGTAGCACCATCTGTCAGGTTGGAAGAGACTCAGATTTGGGGGCATCACAGGTTGGTATCAAAGCATTAGGTTATAAAACTTAAGGGGGGATTTAAAAACCTTAAGTCATAACCTTAAGAAAAGTCAAAGAAGTACAAGAAGAAAATAACCTTATAAAACTGCATTATGATTATGTTATGTGTTTTTATTATTCTACTGACGTGTACTAATCAACTTAATTATTTTGTGTAGATGTCAGGAGTAAATAGAATTTATGTAGATGGTCAAGCCATTAGTGAAGAATTGGTGAACCAAATAGAGGTTTTACTGAATCCCATAGCAGCAGATCCGGAGGTGGTAGTTATTGAGTCTGGAGACTCAGATGATGCTGACTACATGTCAGAATTCGATGGGATGATAGAGGAGGAAGTGGAGACAGTGTCCTTTAATCCAGTAGCTATAGCAGCGGAGATAGCTCCTGGAGGGTCAATGATGTCTCTGTTCATGTCAGTATTGGATAGAAATATTCATTACTGTTAGGAGGTTAAGGAGCTGAAGGCAGAGCTCCAAACTGTTATAGAGGACAAGACTGATGTTGAGTCCATGTGGGAGCAGGAGCATGATGAACGAATTTTGGCTAATGACAAAGTCCACGAGTTAAAGCATGAGGTCTTTGAGCTCAAGGAGGAGCTAAAGACCAAAATTTAGAAGATAGGGAGAATGTCTTATATTCATAAGAGTTCTCACACAGATTTCCAGCAGCAGGTAGCTGGTTATCCTTTAGAGGTGGGGCAGACGCGACATTCTATCAGCCATGATATTATTGCCGGTCTTGCCAAGGCAGATTTCAATAATGCCTTAAGGCAGATGTAGACTAGTAGTAGCTAGAGTAGTATGTAAATATTGTGTAATTAGTAGTGACGTAAAGACCTCTTTGTATAGTAAAGGGTAGTCTTTTATAAATCCCAATTTTTGGAAAGCGATAGCGGGAAAGTAATGTAATCAGCTTAGGTTGTGTATGTAATCGATGTAGTATTATACTACGAAGAATGAATATAAGCCCTTTTTATGGAAAACAATGAGTAATGGATGTTGGAGTTATTGTTTAATATTAAATGATAACTAATAAAGAAAGGAATAATAATAACAAAATGTGTTTATTATATCAGCAAAATGCCGCCGAGAAGAGTGCAACGTAATCAAGGTGCTAACGTGAATCAGCCGGAGGGAGGTCCGATTAACCCGATGTAGGAGTTTGTTAATTTATTAACAAATGCTTTTAATAGAATCAAGGCTAATATCCCTCAGAATCTGGAGTAGCACGAAGCTACGACCTTTAAGGATTTCAAGAGTAATGGTCCACCGAGTTCAAAGGAACTACGGACCCTATTGAAGCCCAAACGTGGGTTAAGGAAATAGAGAAGGCATTTGTGATAGTAAATGTCGACGAGGCCCAAAAGGTTGCCTTTGCGACCTATATGATGAAGGGAGAGGCCAAATTTTGGTGGGAAGCCAATCAGGCTAGGGCCGGGATAGCGAATCTGACGTGGGAGAGGTTCAAGGAGATATTCTTCGAGAACTACTTTCCCACAAGCATGCAAGGGAGGATGGAGATGTGGCTTCTTGAGTTGAAACGAGGGGATATGACGGTTCCCCAATACGCCACCAAGTTTAATGAACTGGAAAGGTTCGCTCCACACCAAGTGGATACCGAGGTTAGGAAGGCGCGGCGGTTCGAGCAAGGCTTAAAAATCTAGCTCTATAACCGTATTTCAGTGTTTCAAAGTACTTCTTTTGGAACCATTTTAGAGAAGGAGATAATCGCCAAGGGTGGTAGTGAGGCTCTGAGTCAATACCACAAGGACAAAAAGAGTAAGGGGAAAGTAGATGGGGGAGTAAAGATTGAGGGAGCCAACAGTAGTGGCGAAGGACAAAAGAGGAAGAAGTTCAGCTCTGGGAATACTGAAATTAAGTTAAGAGATTTGAAGAGGAGAATGGAGGCCTGCAAGACCTGTGGGAAGACTCACTTAGGAGTCTGTCTCAAGGGGAAGGCCGTCTGTTACAACTGTTGACAGGAGGGGCACATTGCGCCTAATTGTTCGAGTCCGAAGAAGAATCATGGATTCTTTGTGTGTGGGTCAACTGACCACATGGAAAAGAACTGCCCAAAGAAGGGGACGGACGGGAATCGGGGAACTAATAATGGTAAATTAGCTATTAGTGGACCAGCGCAGCCGGGTAGGCCGATGGGCCGTACCTTTAACATGATAGTCCAAGATGCAGGTGCATCAGGGACGTCGTCGCAGGTATTATTCCGATCAACGACATAAATGCTTAAGTGCTGTTTGATTCGGGTGCTACTTGTTCGTTTATAGCATGCGATTTTGCTAGACAATTAGGATTACTTCCCAAAAAGTTGCCTATACCTTTAAATATTAAGGTAGGAAACGAAGAAATAATTCCTGTTGAAGATGTTCATAGGAGTTGTTGCGTAGATATACGGGGTTGTAAATTATTGGTAGATTTGATACCGATAAAGTTAGGAGAATTCGACGTAATTCTCGCAATGGATTGGTTAGTGAACCATGGGGCAATTATAGATTGTCAAAAGAAATGTGTGAACATTAAATCGTTAAGACAATCTCAGGTAGTATTTTACGGGAATAGGTCGCCAGGATGTTCGTGTTGTCTAACCATGACACAAACTAGGAAATTATTGATGAAGGGATGTGTAGGTTACCTGTGCCATGTTGTTGATACCTAGAGAGTGGTAGCAGCCATGGAACAAATACCGATAGTGAGATAATTCATCGATGTATTTCCGAGTGAATTGCCGGGTCTTCCGCCAGATAGGGAGACAGAGTTTGTAATAGACATCGTGCCAAGAGCGACACCAATTTCCAGGGCACCGTATCGTATGGCACCAGTGGAGATGAAAGAGTTGATGGTTCAGTTGCAAGAACTATTGGACAGAAAGTACATTCAACCGAGTGAAAAGAACTTATGAAATGCTCAAGGTCTTGGACCAGAACTGATGTTTTACTGAATATTGTTGTTGTAAAACGTTTTGAATGAAAAGAAGTGCTATTTTGAATTAACGATAGTGCTTTGTAACTATTGTTCAGTTATTGAAGATATACGAGTTCTATGTTTCAAGCATGTTGTTTATTAGAATTGTAGTACTTGCTGAGCTAGTCATGCTCACTCTTGCTTGAACCATATGAACACAGCTAAGATCGAGCGGACCGAAGGCTCTGGCAAGGATAAAGGCAAGGCAAAGACGAACCCTTAGAGTTCTTATGTAATAGTATAAGTTAACGATTGTAATATATTTGATATTATGACAAGAACAAATGTATGGGTTATAAAGAACTTTGGGAAATGTAATATTATTTCTAATATATAGAAGACATATTTGTTCTTTTGAGATTTTTCAATTGAATGTATGTGTGAATGGTAGTACAGTGTAGCACCATCTGTCGGGTTGGAAGAGACCCGGATTTGGGGGTGTCACAACCATGCTTCATTATACAGTGGTCACTATGGTGGAGAGCGAACATCGGCTAGAGTGTTACAAGCAGGATTTTGCTGGTCGACAATTTTCAAGGATGCTTAGAGTTTCGTCCAGAGATGTGACAGATGTCAAAGAGTTGGGAATATTTTGAAAATGAATGAAATGCCATTGAACACGACCCTCGAGGTGGAAATTTTTGATGTTTGAGGGATATATTTCATGGGTCCTTTCGTTTCTTCTTTTGGAAATCTATACATCTTGTTAGCAGTTGATTATGTGCCAAAGTGGGTGGAAGTGGCAGCTCTTCCAACGAATGATGTCAAATTGGTCCTAAAATTTTTACAGAGGAGTATTTTCACTAGGTTTGGGACTCCACGGGCTATCATTAGTGATGAAGGTAGTCATTTTCGTATTAGGCAGTTCATAGCTCTGTTGGCTAAGTATGGGGTAAATCATCGTATTGCTACAACTTATTATCCTCAAACTAATGGCCAAGCAGAGGTTTCAAATCGTGGAGTCAAGAGAATTTTGGAGAAAGTTGTGAACCCCACAAGAAAGGATTGGTCATTAAAGCTTGATGATGCTGTATGGGCATATAGGACTGCTTATATAACTTCATTGGGCATGTTACCTTTTTAGCTGGTTTATGGAGAAGCCTGTCACCTTCCTATGGAGCTTGAGCATAAGGCATATTGGGCGATTAGGAAGCTCAATTTTGATTTGATGGCTGTAGGAGAAAAACGCCTACTCCAACTCAATGAGTTGGACAAATTCAGATTACAGGCATATGAAAACTCAAAGCTATACAAAGAAAAGGTGAAGAAATGGCATGAACGCAAGATTATAGAAAGAGTATTTGAGCCGGGACAAATATTTTTGCTGTTTAATTCAAGACTTCAACTTTTTCCTAGGAAGCTCAAATCAAGGTGGTCAGGGCCATTCACAGTGAAGACAGTTTTTCCACATGGTGCTGTGAAAGTGTTCGATAAATTCCCGGACAAGCCGTTCAAAGTGAATGGACAAATGCTAAAACATTATTTTGGTGGCAAGGTTGACAGACAAAAAGTAACCTTAATTCTTTTTTTCAACATGAAATGTCAGAGATAGTCAAGCTAATTGACTATAACTTAGCGCTTGATGGGAGGCAACCCATTATTTCTATCTTTATCTTTTGTTTATTCGGTTTAGATTGTATTTGTTAGTTCATTTTCATGCTTAGTGTTATAACTTGTTGAGGGTTATATGTATATTATGGGAGCTAAATTTGCATATAATGATGTTTGAGCATAGTATAGGGAGTCTGGTTTTTAGATAGTCATTCTTGCGTATTCGGTGGTTTATGTTTGGTTATTGATGAATGTTGTTTGTGCAGGTGTTTTGGCCCCAAATCACCATGATTCTAGACGCTATTCTTTCTATAACTAATTATGGAAGATATAAACATAAATTGTTTATACATTACATTACACACTATTCCCCAAGGTCGAGTAACCTTAACTTATACACATTTCATAAACTATTTATTACATAACAATATTTATCACAATACGCTATTACAAACTAGTCAAGACAATTTATCCCAAGTCAACTTGGCATTAATCGCTTCCTCAGATCCGAACGCTTTCGCCTTTTATCTCGCAATGTTTTATCATGATATAGCAAGGGTGAGCATGAAAGTTGCCCAAAGAAGTTTAAATACAACAATATAAGGATATATCATGATCAAGAGTATGAATAATAAGTCGCTATAATTCATCAATATAATTGAGAACTAGCAGAACAAACTTTTGATCGAACAAGTTTTAAACATGAACAAACATTTCAACCAACCGGTAATGAAGGTGATCAAATTTTCATACCGATTTATACATGCAAGATGTACAGAGTACAATTTTCATGGCAATCAAAGAATGATTAACCATAAGCTTGAATAAAACACTCTTATTAGAGTTAAGTAAGAACAAACTTGCTCGAACCATTGATTACCGTAACGCAATTTATAACGCTTTTACCAAGACCTAATATTAATAATATAGATCTCCAATATTAGAATAATATCATCACAAGATAATATTGTTATATTTAAATACAAAATAATAACCTAAACACATAACACATAACCCTATAAGTCTATACAAAGACATAAGACTTAATATCGTGTCAAACTATTTCAAATCGACTTAAAACTAACATCATTCTATCATCCCGACGGTCTAGTTTGGACAATACTCGAAGTTTAAGTTCAATTAAACTCGCTTAAAACACTTAACAATTATCACAGATAATTTTCTTATCAACAAAAACATTTTTCCTAGGCTCGTAATAATTTTCTTGATAATTATTACCATTTATCATGATTTTCCAATCATTAATATCGTATTTAAAATGAATTAAATACCACATAATTCCTTAATCATTAATATTTATTTAATATAAAATATTAATGAAAATCATAACATAATATTATAATATAATTATAATATATCAAAATATTTTAATACCTTAAAATCATAATTATTTGATTTTTAAACACTTAAATCCATTATCCGATAATTAATATTAATATTAAAATATTAATATTTTCATGCCAAAATATCAAAAGTTATATTTTATAACTTAAAATATTTTTATAATACTTAAATCATTTTTATATGATTTTTAAATCATTAATTTATTTTTCCTTAATTTATTTAATATATTTATTAAATAAACTAATTACCATTAATAATAAATTATTAATGAAATTTATCACAAAATATTAAAAGTCATCAAAAATAACTTAAAATATTTTCTTTTACCATAATATTATTTTTCATGATTTTTCATGAATTAAAACTATTTTTAAATAATTTATTTAATATTATAATTAAATAAATAAATACCTTTTATATTCCCAAAAATATTAAATATTTTCAAAATATACTCAAAATAGTTAAAAACTATTTTTCGTAATTTAAAATAATTTTTCATAATTTATTTAGTATTTTTAATAATTTAAAATCATTTTTTTCTAATTTTTTAATCATTTTCCTAAAAATATAAATAAACTGTCGCTAAGGGGTCCTTAGGCACACAAAAGTGTCGCTAAATGTGTTCTTGGTGTTCTTCAAAATTTCCGTAAATTTCATGTCACCGACAAGTTACCACTTTGACCATACTTTGATCGCTGATAATAAGATTTTCAGCAGTATTAAGCATCAATCATGTAGTATATATGTAATACTACACATATCACCATCAACTATGTTATACAACATCACACGTGGAAGATCCGGGCCTCCAAAATATTCGATATCGATCGTTCTTCATTTTCCGGTTTTCCGTAAAATGAAGAACAATGAGGGTACTAGTTTTAGATCATTATAGTTTGCATTCGAGCTTGGTATGTGTGATATTAAGGTTCGTGATCGTAGTAGAGATGTCGTGGTACATGTTTATATCATAAGATCATCATATCAACAACTAAATCACAAGATTCAAGCCACCAAACCTTGTCGTAAATACGGTCTTGAAGAAACTGGGTTTTCCGTAAAATTCATATAGGTCGACGGCCAACGAGTTCGACCTTAAATAATTTCGCCCTCGCTCATGATCCGGGTGATCTAAAGCCTTTAACATGTAGTACTCATGTCGCTACAACATAAACACAATAACTTGGCCTAACTATCAAACATAAACGAGATCGACTTCTATGAACATGCTTGTCGACACATCGCTGAGAAATCTGGGTTACCCAGATTCACATTTTCGATCGGTCAACGACCTTTTGACCGCTTGTTCCGTTCGATCTACACATGATCTGACTTTGATTCTTTTTGCATCTAAAAGACCACATAACAGACTACATGTTACAACATTTAAAACACAAAAATAATTAATAAGAAAAGATCTACAGGCCCTGACATTAGGCTGTCACACCATATTTTTCCCATTTTCCAGACTTCTTAAAATGCCAAATCCGAGCACTTTGATGTTATGGGTTTGTGATTTGTCAACCCAGAACATCAATTGACACCCTATTACACATGTTTAACCAATCAATTGCAACATTTAACAACAAATCATGAGATTTCAAATTTTAGGGTTCATATACCTTTTGAGTTTTGATTTTGATTTCGCCTTTTGATTGCTCGCTTTCTATGAACCGATCATGCTTCATCTCATCACTCTTTATCTTACTAAATCCCAATTTCTAGAGAGAGAAGTGGCTTGGACAAAATGAAAATAAAAAATGAACTTTTCTCTCTTTTAATTTTAAAATTTGATACAATGCAATGTATACGAATCGATTTGGTCACCGAGATTGGTCGGTCATATAAGTCACATGCTATGGCTAGATTAGGCTAGGGTTTGGTGAACAACCTCGACTTAGCAAGATTTGCAAGTTGTCTTTAAAAAAAAAAATCTAAAAAGGGCATTTTGGTCTTTTCCATAAATTTCTAGAATTTGCTATTTAATGAAACCCTTAGGGTTTAGGGTTTGACATTTTTAGGTTTAGGGTTGGAGCATTTAGGTTTAGATTTTAACCCTTAACTTCCAAATTAAATTTCTAAAATTTCCAATTTAAGTTTTCAAAATTGAAAATTAATATTTCTAACTTATAATTAGAATTTTCTAATTATATTAAAATTTCTTAATCATAACTTTAAATCTTACTAATTAGGATTAATAATTCCTAATTACCATCGCTAATTAAGCAATTAGGATAAAAATCACTTGATTAGGGTTTATAACCCAAAATTAGGGTTTCTAATAGAAAAATTAATTTTCTAAATATAGAAATTAAATATTCGTAATTAGATTAGGGTTTTCTAATTACTTAACATTAAAATTAGGATTAATATATCCTAATTAACATAAAATATTCAATTAACACTTTCATTTTTCCTAATTATAAATTAGGGTTTTCAAATCCATCATTAGGGTTCCTCACTTTAAAAGTTTAAGTTCGATAATTTGAAATTAGGGTTTGCTAATTAATTGCTGCTACCCTAATTAATATTATAATAATAAAGAGAGAGCATTATAATTTCCATTAATTTTCCGCATTAGGGCTTCAATTTATCGTAATCAAAACTAGGGTTTTCGCATCAAGTATTAGGTTTTCAAATTTGGAATTAGGGTTTGTAATCAATTTGTTAAGATTAACCCTAATTAATCTTATAGTTATTTACACTTATGCCATTAAGTTCTCGATTTAGGTTTCATGCACCAATTAGGGTTTTGATTCTTAAATCAAAACTAGGTTTTCGTAACCGATTTCTAGGGTTTCTTATCGACGTTAGGGTTTTCTAACCTAACGTTGTTGTTCTTAATATATTCTTAGGGTTTGTTACATATATAATTTATCCGTCAACCTCGACCATTAACCACATTCTCAACACATCATTAACCATATACACGTAACTTAATCACAAAAACACTTAATCCTCGAATAATTCACCTATAAGCCTTCACGAAATTTTGAAATCCTCAAAATTCCATCCTAATAACATCAAATGCATACACTTATTTTCCGCTTCAGGTCTAATATTCGACCTTAAATCAATCATTTAAGATTTTAATAAATTGTCTAAATTCTCAAGTTATCACATTCACCCTCCTTCTAAGAATTTCGTCCCCCAATTCACCTTACACCTTACACCGTCAGATACCAAATAGCTTACACCATTCACACATATCACATACTACCCAATTCACCACTCACAAGAGTCAAAGGTTTAAAATTTTGTCGTGGGGAATCATATAAGATCATGAACTTATTTTCTGCATCTATCAAAGATACTCAAATTTCTCCATCTATCAAAGATACTCAAATTTCTGCATCTATCAAAGATACTCAAATTAAAATATTCCTCTTTATATAAAAGGTTATTCTTTTACCTCGGTTTTACTTGATTCCACAACAAAACAATTTGGTTTGGAAAATTTCTTTCAATAAAAACATTCTTGAGAATGACGTTATGATGCCGCAGACCGTATTTAATAAATTCGCTGAGGATTTCGTCATTTGGTGATTTTGTCATACTACATCATACCATAATGGAATAGTGATCTTAGAGTCAAATTCACACTAAGTAATTTCGCATTGATAACTCCATCATTTTTTTTCATCATCTCTACACCAGTCAAATGGTACATAAGTGATAAATAAAAACAATTTTTTTTTTTTTTTTAAAAGGCACATAGTGCGTATTTTATCTTGATGTCAAAATATCGAAGTTTAGCATAGCTAGGAGTTTAGGAAAACCTAAGTCTCCACTAAATGATCATTTGCTTAAACATTCTATCTATTCCTATTATCCTTAACACTCCATTCACACAACTATACCCAGCCATAAAACCACACTTATGAGTTCATAACTCGCCACAATTATATGAGTTTACTTAACTTACCCTAGTCGCACCTTTCACGTCCCATTCACGAGGGGTTCACAAACATTTCATATAACTATAAGTCAATAATGTCACATAAGTATGAGTTCTAAGAACTCGTATTTAACCTATATTCTCTACCTATAACCTATCTATTTGTTATACACATGAGAAATGAATCACCCTCTTAACTCCGCATATATATAGCAAATAGCGCGACACAAAACATTTCAATGATTATCAATGCCGTAAACTAAGTGGTTGTCAAAACAAACTCTACCACTAATCAATATAGGAAGCTAAGCCAAATTCCCCCCCATACAAAGAATTGATCAACCTAACCACTACATCGACTGTGAAGCTAAGTGATTCTAAAACCAAGTACAAATTCTCCCCATACAAGGAATCATACAACTCAAATTACCGATATGAGTCCTCATTGAAATCCCCACCTAATCTTAACCACCATTCACAATACGAATTTCATTTAATCCAGTATTCATAATCCTTTTCCAATCTGCACTATTCACACAACAATCATGCTTTAAACTTTTCAATCATCGATTGATTCTTTCCGTCATTATAACCTTAACAGATCACGGGTGATCTCATCGTATATATTACGATTCAATTCTATGACTATGATCGCTTTTGTTTTACGATCTCCTATCATCGAACTTTTTAGTCTTTTAGACTTTATCTATTCACCACTTCATTTCACCACTATTACCAGAGTTAGGGAACTCGTATCTTTACAACTTACCGAGATTCGCCTTTTGAATCTTACCAAACCAACTAACTCTATGTGAGTTAGATCTTATCCTAATCATCATGCGGTTATTGGTCTCGTATTCCTACCTAAGCTTCATAACCAATGCCTTTGATACTAACCGTATAGCGTCTCAAATCCCGGGTCCCCAAATCACACTTGATTCTTGGTGACACTATTCTTTCTATAACTTTTGCGGAAGATATAAACATAAATTGTTTATACATTACATTACACACTATTCCCCAAGGTCGAGTAACCTTAACTTATACACATTTCATAAACTATTTATTACATAACAATATTTATCACAATACGCTATTACAAACTAGTCAAGACTTTATAACCCAAGTCAACTTGGCATTAATCGCTTTCACATCCGATCCGCGCTTTCGCCTTATCTCGCAATGTTTTATCATGATATAGCAAGGGTGAGCATGAAAGTTGCCCAACAAAGTTTAAATACAACAATATAAGGATATATCATGATTGAAGAGTATGAATAATGGGCTTGCTATAATTCATCAATATAATTGAGAACTAGCAGAAAACAAATTTTTTGATCGAACAAGTTTTAAACATGAACAAACATTTCAACCAACTGGTAATGAAGGTGATCAACCTTTCATACCTGACTTATACATACAAGATGTACAGAGTACAATTTTCATGGCAATCAAAGAATGATTAACCATAAGCTTGAATAAAACACTCTTATTAGAGTTAAGTAAGAACAAACTTGCTCGAACTGCTTGATTACCGCAACGCAATTTATAACGCTTTGCCCAAGACCTAATATTAATAATATAGATCTCCAATATTAGAATCATATCATCAATAATATTATATTTAAATACAAAGAATAACCTAAACACATAACACATAACCCTATAAGTCTATACAAACACATAAGACTTAGCATCGTGTCAAACTATTTCAAATCGACTTAAAACTAACATCATTCTATCATCCCGACGGTCTAGTGGACACAATACTCGAGTTTAAGTTCAATTAAACTCTTCGCTAAACACTTAACAATTATCACGATAATTTTCTTATCAACAAAACATTTTTCCTAGGCTCGTAATAATTTTCTTGATAATTATTACCATTTATCATGATTTTCCAATCATTAATATCGTATTTAAATGAATTAAATACCACATAATTCCTTTAATCATTAATATTTATTTAATATAAAATATTAATGAAAATCATAACATAATATTATAATGTAATTATAATATTTCAAAATATTTTAATACCTTAAAATCATAATTATTTGATTTTTAAACACTTAAATCCATTATCCGATAATTAATATTAATATTAAAATATTAATATTTTCATGCCAAAATATCAAAAGTTATATTTTATAACTTAAAATATTTTTATAACACTTAAATCATTTTTATATGATTTTTAAAATTTAATTCTATTTTTCCTTAATTTATTTAATATATTTATTAAATAAACTAATTACCATTAATAATAAATTATTAATGAAATTTATCATAAAATATTAAAAGTCATCAAAAATAACTTAAAATATTTTCTTTTACCATAATATTATTTTTCATGATTTTTCATGAATTAAAACTATTTTTAAATAATTTATTTAATATTATAATTAAATAAATAAATACCTTTTATATTCCCAAAAATATTAAATATTTTCAAAATATACTCAAAATAGTTAAAAACTATTTTTCGAATTTAAAATAATTTTTCATAATTTATTTAGTATTTTTAATAATTTAAAATCATTTTTTTCTAATTTTTTTAATCATTTTCCTAAAAATATAAATAAATTTATCATTAAAAGGTAGCTTAGCGACAAAAGTGTCGCTAATTGTGTTCTTGGTGTTCTTCAAGGCATTTCGAAATCTTCATGTCACCGACAAGTTAGCCACTTTGACCATACTTTGATCGATTGATTATAAGGTTTTCTAGTGAGTATTAAGCATCAATCATGTAGTATATATGTAATACTACACATATCGACCATCAACTATGTTATACAACATCACACGTGGAAGATCCGGGCCTCAAAATATTTGATAACATCTTTGTTCTTCATTTTCTGGGTTTTCCAGAAAATGAAGAACAGTCGAGGGTACTAGTTTTAGGTCATTATAGTTTGCATTCTGAGCTTGGTATGTGTGATATTAAGGTTCGTGATCGTAGTAGAGATGTCAGGGTACATGTTTATATCATAAGATCATCATATCAACAACTAAATCACAAGATTCAAGCCAGTCAAACCTTGTCAGAAATACGGGTCTTGAAGAAATCTGGGTTTTCCAGAAAATTCATAAGGCTGATCGGTCAACGTAGTTTGACCTTAAATAATTTCGTTCCTGTTCATGATCTGGGTGATCTAAAGCCTTTAACATGTAGTACTCATGTCAGGCTACAACATAAACACAATAACTTGGCCTAACTATCAAACATAAACGAGATCAGACTCTATGAACATGCTTGTCAGACACTGTTGAGAAATCTGGGTTACCCAGATTCACATTTTCGTGACTGGTCAACGACCTTTGACCGCTTGTTCCGTTCGATCTACACATGATCTGACTTTGATTCTTTTTGCATCTAAAAGACCACATAACAAACTACATGTTACAACATTTAAAACACAAAAATAATTAACAAGAAAAGATCTACAGGCCCTGACATTAGGCTGTCACACCATATTTTTCCCATTTTCCAGACTTCTTAAAATGCCAAATCCGAGCACTTTGATGTTATGGGTTTGTGATTTGTCAACCCAGAACATCAATTGACACCCTATTACACATGTTTAACCAATCAATTGCAACATTTAACAACAAATCATGAGATTTCAAATTTTAGGGTTCATATACCTTTTGAGTTTTGATTTTGATTTCTGCCTTTTGATTTACATTCTTGGCTTTCTATGAACTGATCATGCTTCATCTCATCACTCTTTATCTTACTAAATCCCGAATTTCTAGAGAGAGAGTGTGGCTTGGACAAAATGAAAATAAAAAAAATGAACTTTTCTCTCTCTTTAATTTTAAAATTTGATACAATGCAATGTATATGATATGATTTGGTCTTTGAGATTCTTTGGTCATATAAGTCATATGCTATGGCTAGATTAGTCTAGGGTTTTGTGAACAACCTTGACTTAGCAAGATTTGCAAGTTGTCTTTAAAAAAAAAAAAAAAATCTAAAAAGGCATTTTGGTCTTTTCCATAAATTTCTAGAATTTGCCATTTAATGAAACCCTTAGGGTTTAGGGTTTGGACATTTTTAGGGTTTAGGGTTTGGAGCATTTAGGGTTTAGATTTTAACCCTTAACTTCCAAATTAAATTTCTAAAATTTCCAATTTAAGTTTTCAAAATTGAAAATTAATATTTCTAACTTATAATTAGAATTTTCTAATTATATTAAAATTTCTTAATCATAACTTTAAATCTTACTAATTAGGATTAATAATTCCTAATTACCATCGCTAATTAAGCAATTAGGATAAAAATCACGGATTAGGGTTTATAACCCAAAATTAGGGTTTCTAATAGAAAAATTAATTTTCTAAATATAGAAATTAAATATTCGTAATTAGATTAGGGTTTTCTAATTACTTAACATTAAAATTAGGATTAATATATCCTAATTAACATAAAATATTCAATTAACACTTTCATTTTTCCTAATTATAAATTAGGGTTTTCAAATCCGTCATTAGGGTTCTTGACGGAAAAGTTTAAGTTCGATAATTTGAAATTAGGGTTTGCTAATTAATTAAGCGTTACCCTAATTAATATTATTATAATAGCAGTAGAGCATTATAATTCTCCATTAATTTTCCAGATTAGGGCTTCAATTTATCAGAATCTGAAACTAGGGTTTTCAGATCAAGTATTAGGGTTTCAGATTTGGAATTAGGGTTTCGTAATCAATTTGTTAAGATTAACCCTAATTAATCTTATAGTTATTTACATTTATGCCATTAAGTTCCCGATTTAGGTTTTCATGCACCAATTAGGGTTTTGATTCCTTAATCAAAACTAGGTTTTCGAACCGATTTCTAGGGTTTCTTATCGACGTTAGGGTTTTCTAACCTAACGTTGACGTTCTTAATATATTCTTAGGGTTTGACACATATATAATTTATCCGGTCAACCTCGACCCTTAACCACATTACGACACATCATTAACCATATACACGTAACTTAATCACAAAAACACTTAATCCTCGAATAATTCACCTATAAGCCTTCACGAAATTTTGAAATCCTCAAAATTCCATCCTAATAACATCAAATGCATACACTTATTTTCTCTGCTCAGGTCTAATATTTGACCTTAAATCAATCATTTAAGATTTTAATAAATTGTCTAAATTCTCAAGTTATCACATTCACCCTCCTTCTAAGAATTTCGTCCCCAAATTCACCTTACACCTTACACCGTATACCAAATAGCTTACACCATTCACACATATCACATACTACCCAATTCACCACTCACAAGAGTCAAAATTTTAAAAATTTTGTCTTTGGGGTCATATAAGATCATGAACTTATTTTCTACGCATATCATCAAAGATACTCAAATTTCTCATTATATCTCAAGATACTCAAATTTCTCGGTATCTATCAAAGATACTCAAATTAAAATATTCCCTTTATATAAAAGGTTATTCTGCTCAGTCTTACTTGATTCCGCAGCAAAACAATTTGGTTTGGAAAATTTCTTTCAATAAAAACATTCTTGAGAATGACGTCATGATGCCGCACTGTATTTACAGTTCGTTGAGGATTTCGTCATTTGGTGATTTTGTCATACTACATTATACCATAATGGAATAGTGACTTTAAGTCAAATTCACACTAAGTAATACTGCATTGATGACTCCATCATTTTTTATCATCTCTACACCAGGTCAAATGGTACATAAGTGATAAATAAAAACAATTTTTTTTTTTAAAAGGCACATAGTGCGTATTTATCTTGATGTCAAAATATCGAAGCTTAGCATAGCTAGGAGTTTAGGAAAACCTAAGTCTCCACTAATGATCATTTGCTTAAACATTCTATCTATTCCTATTATCCTTAACAATCCATTCACACAACTATACCCAGTTCATAAAACCACACTTATGAGTTCATAACCTGGCCACAATTATATGAGTTTACGAACTTACCCTAGTCAGACCTTTGGCGTCCATTCGCTGAGGGGTTCACAAACATTTCATATAACTATAAGTCAATAATGTCACATAAGTATGAGTTCTAAGAACTCGTACTTAACCTATATTCTCTACCTATAACCTATCTATTTGTTATACACATGAGAAATGAATCACCCTCTTAACCTGCATATAGCAAATAGCGCGACACAAACATTTCAATGATTATCAATGCCAGAAACTAAGTGGTTGTCAAAACAAACTCGGCCACTAATCAATATAGGAAGCTAAGCGGTCCAATTCCCCACCCATACAAAAGAATTGATCAACCTAACCACTACATCGACCGAGGAAGCTAAGTGATTCTAAAACCAAGTACAAATTCCCATTCATACAAGGAATCATACAACTCATTACCGAGCATGAGTCCTCATTGAAATCCCCACCTAATCTTAACCACCATTCACAATGTCTGAATTTCATTTAATCCGTATTCATAATTCTTTTTGAATCTGTACCATTCACACATCAATCATGCTTTAAACTTTTCAATCATCAGATTGATTCTTTACATTCATCATAACCTTAACGGATCACGGGGTGATCTCATCGTATATATATTACGATTCAATTCTATGACTATGACCATTTTGTTTTACGATCTCCCATCATTTGAACTTTTAGTCTTTTAGACTTTATCTATTCACCACTACATTTCACCACTTATTACGAGTTAGGGAACTCTGTGTCTTTACAACTTACTGAAGATTAGTCTTTGAATCTTACCAACCAACTAACTCTATGTGAGTTAGATCTTATCTAATCATCATGCGGTTATTGGTCTCGGGTATTCCTACCTAAGCTTCATAACCAACGACTTTGATACCAATCTGTAGGTCCCCGAACATCCGGTCCCCAAATCACCATGGATTCTTGACGCAATTTTTTCTATAACTAATTGCGGAAGATATAAACATAAATTGTTTATACATTACATTACACACTATTCCCCAAGGTCGAGTAACCTTAACTTATACACATTTCATAAACTATTTATTACATAACAATATTTATCACAATACGCTTATTACAAACTAGTCACGACTTTATAACCCAAGTTTGAACTTGGCTTTAATCGTTTCACATGTCAAAGCGCTTTACGCTTTATCTGCAATGTTTTATCATGATATAGCAAGGGTGAGCATGAAAGTTGCCCGACAAGTTTAAATACAACAATATAAGGATATATCATGATTGAAGAGTATGAATAATGGGCTTGCTATAATTCATCAATATAATTGAGAACTAAGCGAGGAACAAATTTTTGATTGACAAGTTTTAAACATGAACAAACATTTACGAACCAACCGGTAATGAAGGTGATCGACCTTTCATACACGACTTATACATGCAAGATGTACAGAGTACAATTTTCATGGCAATCAGCAATGATTAACCATAAGCTTGAATAAAACACTCTTATTAGAGTTAAGTAAAACAAACTTGCACGAACAGTTGATTCTGTAACACAATTTATAACGCTTTGCAGAAGACCTAATATTAATAATATAGATCTCCAATATTAGAATCATATCATCAGTATAATTTTGTTATATTTAAATACAAAGAATAACCTAAACACATAACACATAACCGTATAAGTCTATACAGCACATAAGACTTAGCATCAGGTCAAACTATTTCAGTCTGACTTAAAACTAACATCATTCTATCATCCCGACGATCTAGTCGGACAATACTCGAGTTTAAGTTCAATTAAACTCTTTTAAACACTTAACAATTATCACGAGATAATTTTCTTATCGATCAAAACATTTTTTTCCTAGGCTCGTAATAATTTTGGGATAATTATTACCATTTATCATGATTTTCCAATCATTAATATAAATATTTAAATGAATTAAATACCACATAATTCTTAATCATTAATATTTATTTAATATAAAATATTAATGAAAATCATTACATAATATTATAATGTAATTATAATATTTCAAAATATTTTAATACCTTAAAATCATAATTATTTGATTTTAAACACTTAAATCCATTATCCGATAATTAATATTAATATTAAAATATTAATATTTTCATGCCAAAATATCAAAAGTTATATTTTATAACTTAAAATATTTTTATAACACTTAAATCATTTTTATATGATTTTTAAACCATTAATTCTATTTTTCCTTAATTTATTTAATATATTTATTAAATAAACTAATTACCATTAATAATAAATTATTAATGAAATTTATCACAAAATATTAAAAGTCATCAAAAATAACTTAAAATATTTTCTTTTACCATAATATTATTTTTCATGATTTTTCATGAATTAAAACTATTTTTAAATAATTTATTTAATATAATAATTAAATAAATAAATACCATTTATATTCCCAAAAATATTAAATATTTTCAAAATATACTCAAAATAGTTAAAAACTATTTTTCTAAATTTAAAATAATTTTTCATAATTTATTTAGTATTTTTAATAATTTAAAATCATTTTTTCTAATTTTTTTAATCATTTTCCGAAAAATAGAAAATAAAGCATCATTAAAAAAGGTCCTATAGCGACAAAAACTGTAAATAATTAGGTGTTCTTGGTGTTCTTGGGCATTTCCGAGAAATTCATGTCGGTTGATGAAGTTAGTCACTTTGACAATACTTTGATCGGTGATTATATGGTTTTCTAGGCGGTATTAAGCATCAATCATGTAGTATATATGTAATACTACACATATCGATCATCAACTATGTTATACTACATCACACGTGGAAGATCTCGGGCCTCAAAATATTTGACAACAATCATTCTTCATTTTACGGGTTTTCCGGAAAATGAAGAAACGATCGAGGGTACTAGTTTTAGGTCATTATAGTTTGCATTCTGAGCTTGGTATGTGTGATATTAAGGTTCGTGATCGTAGTAGAGATGTCAGGGTACATGTTTACATCATAAGATCATCATATCAACAACTAAATCACAAGATTCAAGCCGATCGAACCTTGTCGAAAATACTGGTCTTGAAGAAATGGGTTTTCGAGGAAAATTCTTAAAATGATCGGTCAACGTAGTTTGACCTTAAATAATTTCGTTCCTGTTCATGATCTGGGTGATCTAAAGCCTTTAACATGTAGTACTCATGTCAGGCTACAACATAAACACAATAACTTGGCCTAACTATCAAACATAAACGAGATCAGACTCTATGAACATGCTTGTCGACATTTGTTGAGAAATCACAGGTTACCCAGATTCACATTTTCGTGATGGTCAACGACCTTTGGCCAGCTTGTTCGATTCGATCTACACATGATCTGACTTTGATTCTTTTTGCATCTAAAAGACCACATAACAGACTACATGTTACAACATTTAAAACACAAAAAATAATTAACAAGAAAAGATCTACAGGCCCTGACATTAGGCTGTCACACCATATTTTTCCCATTTTCCAGACTTCTTAAAATGCCAAATCCGAGCACTTTGATGTTATGGGTTTGTGATTTGTCAACCCAGAACATCAATTGACACCCTATTACACATGTTTAACCAATCAATTGCAACATTTAACAACAAATCATGAGATTTCAAATTTTAGGGTTCATATACCTTTTGAGTTTTGATTTTGATTTCTGCCTTTTGATTTCTGTTCTTGGCTTTCTATGAACTGATCATGCTTCATCTCATCACTCTTTATCTTACTAAATCCCGAATTTCTAGAGAGAGAAGTGGCTTGGACAAAATGAAAATAAAAAATGAACTTTTCTCTCTCTCTTTAATTTTAAAATTTGATACAATGCAATGTATATGGTGATTGAGCTGCTTTGAGATTCTTTGGTCATATAAGTCACATCTTATGGCTAGATTAGTCTAGGGTTTGGTGAACAACCCTTGACTTAGCAAGATTTGCAAGTTGTCTTTAAAAAAAAAAAAAAAAAAAATCTAAAAAGGGCATTTTGGTCTTTTCCATAAATTTCTAGAATTTGCCATTTAATGAAACCCTTAGGGTTTAGGGTTTGGACATTTTTAGGGTTTAGGGTTTGGAACATTTAGGGTTTAGATTTTAACCCTTAACTTCCAAATTAAATTTCTAAAATTTCCAATTTAAGTTTTCAAAATTGAAAATTAATATTTCTAACTTATAATTAGAATTTTCTAATTATATTAAAATTTCTTAATCATAACTTTAAATCTTACTAATTAGGATTAATAATTCCTAATTACCATCGCTAATTAAGCAATTAGGATAAAAATCACGGATTAGGGTTTATAACCCAAAATTAGGGTTTCTAATAGAAAATTAATTTTCTAAATATAGAAATTAAATATTAAGTAATTAGATTAGGGTTTTCTAATTACTTAACATTAAAATTAGGATTAATATATCCTAATTAACATAAAATATTCAATTAACACTTTCATTTTTCCTAATTATAAATTAGGGTTTTCAAATCCGTCGTTAGGGTTCTTTGACGGAAAAGTTTAAGTTCGATAATTTGAAATTAGGGTTTGCTAATTAATTAAGCGTTACCTAATTAATATTATAATAATAGCGATGAGAGCATTATAATTCTCCATTAATTTTCCAGATTAGGGCTTCATTTATCGAAATCGAAACTAGGGTTTTCGGATCAAGTATTAGGGTTTGAAATTGGAATTAGGGTTTTGTAATCAATTTGTTAAGATTAACCCTAATTAATCTTATAGTTATTTACATTTATGCCATTAAGTTCCCGATTTAGCCGATTTAGGGTTTCATGCAATAGAATTAGGGTTTGATTCGGAATGAAACTAGGGTTTCGAACCGATTTTCTAGGGTTTCTTATCGAGACGTTAGGGTTTTCTAACCTAGCGTTGACGTTCTTAATATATTCTTAGGGTTTGACACATATATAATTTATCTGGTCAACCCTTGACCCTTAACCACATTCTGAACACATCATTAACCATATACACAGAACTTAATCACAAAAATCCTTAATCCTGAATAATTCACCTATAAGCCTTCACGAAATTTTGAAATCCTCAAAATTCCATCCTAATAACATCAAATGCATACACTTATTTTACATGCAGGTCTCTAATATTTGACCTTAAATCAATCATTTAAGATTTTAATAAATTGTCTAAATTCTCGGGTTATCACAGTATCTCATTCCTCTACACAGTGTGCACGACACTTCCTTCCCAAACCGTTCCAATTCAAAAGTGTAACTTCTCATCCCACTACGTGTATATCGAATCCGTTTCCTACCCACGTTCAAAGTCTTCATTGATAAAGCTAGGGTTTTTCCGTGGGTGTGTGAAATACAAGTTTGGGGGTTCTCTGTTCATCAGATATTACACTCACGATTCCATCAAGCAAGTTTCTATTCTTCTTCACTAATATAAATGAGAGCCAAAGTGGTGATAATGTTGATTTCTCTAAGTTTGTCAACTTGGATGCACAGATAGAGTACTACCGCATTGTGGGAAACTTATTTGTTCGAGAGAGAGGATTTAATACAGATGTGCAAGATGGACAATTAGTGCAGATGATCAAAGAAAAGTGTTGGCATGACGTGTGCTCTACGCCACTGGCTGCACCTATGGCCATTGTGCGGGAGTTTTATGCGAATGCATGGGAGACGATGAATGGTTTTTCTTTCGTTTGGGGGATTCAAGTGGATTATAGACCGAGAGCGATTCGTGGAGTATTCAATTTACCCGACCCTCCGGCTGGACGAACGAATTGGGTAGAGGCAGAACGCATGGAGACAAACTTGGATGTTGTTATTATTGATTTATGTATTCCAGGGACTCAGTGGACATGCACTCCTGGCACTAATAAGCCCAAGACCTTTCCGACTTCAACTCTTAACCGCTATGCAAAGGCTTGGAATCTTTTTGTGTGTGCCAAACTCATGCCATCATCTCATCAGCATGACGTTACAGTTGAATGAACAATCATATTATGGGGGATTATTGTGGGAAAAGATATTGATGTTGGTCACCTCATTAATCAAAATATGTTGCGATACATGCAGGGAAGTACTACGAGAAGTATACCACATGCATCGATCGTGACTTATTTATGTGCTAAAACAGGCATTAGGTGGATGGATGAACAGTTGCAGTACCCAAGCCAGGACATTACTCATGCCACAATAGCGATATTCGAAGATTGGCAAGGGGGTACTCCGCACCCAAGAGGAAAGGGTTTCATCCTTCGTCCCGCATCATCTACGCCATCATCGTAGCCCTCAAAGACAAATGAAGCAGGAACGTCAACTCAAGCCACTGCTGCTACTGAGGATCGACAGCTCCGAAGGTTAGAGCAGAAGGTCGACGCCATGTACGACAATTTTGCAGCGTTTGCTACAGGTTTGACGAGGTCGCTAACAGAGGCATTTGCGGAGCATGGGACTATGCTCGAGTGGCCGCAATTTGGGACAACCGTGCCATTTCCACCACCGGATTCACCACCCGAAGAGGGTGGTGCAGCTGATCAGTAGGGGAGTTCTTCTAACCCTATACCTTCATTTATTGGGACAATGAATATATTAAGTTTGGGGGTATTAGGTAGTAGGGTAGTCGTATGTAGTGTTTGCATGTTAGTTTAAATTTTGCATGTTTATTTTGCATGTTTATATGTTAGTTAATAATTGCAAAAAAAAATTCTGTTTTTAGTTATTATTATATGTTAGTATATGTTTAGTTGCATGTCCCGAAAATTTTTAGCTTTGTGAAGTTTGAGTCTAGTCAAGGATGAAACTGAATTTTGAAGGATTGTTGAATTTAATGGATAACATGAGCTTAGATATAATGTTTTACATGATGTAATCCATGGATTTTGTTTAGATGCTTTCGGTTTGCACTTACGTGTTCACAAATGCTTGTAGGTATAAGAGTTATGTGTTTTATTGCTTGATAGGAAATGTGGTTTTTAAAAATAGAATTATGTGGAAAATGAACTTAGGCTATGAAAACATTGATAATCAAGCTTTGGGAACACATGGGTATGCTTATTGTATATATATATAAAAAAATCAAACCTTCTTGAGTTGAACTATTGAATCTTTGGAAGGGGCGAGATGGAGCGTAAAACGCACTTGCTATATTAAAAAAAATAATAGCAATAAATACCGCGGGAAAGAGCAAAAATCGCCCTCGTGAGTAAAAATAAAGCAGTTTAAACCCATTGTTGAACCTTAGTTTGTATTGATGTGTTAGAGTAGTTTTTGTTGCATTAGTATACATGGATCTTGATTTAGATTACAATTTTCTGTTTTGAGCAGTTTAACATGTGTATTCTTTGCCTTAGTCAAGTTTTGGTGAACACAACACACACACACACAACATCTTTATAGAAAATATGGGTTATTTGATTGTATGATATTATGTTTATAGTTAGTTTGAAATTTTATTCTTGAATCTGGATAATTCACTGAGGCACATTGGATTAAAATTTCAACTTAGCTGGAAAAACTTGGGACACATTTGCATCGTAATTCAGTTGCATAGCATGTAGTTGCATTTCATTGTTTAATGTCGTATGCATTGCTTGTGGGCAAGCATTAGTTCAAGTTTGAAAGTATTTAATAAGTAGGTTTTATACCTACTTATTTGATATTAATTCACGAGAATTATGCTCATCTAAGTAGATTTTATTATGTTTTTATGCATTTTATGTTTTTTAGCATTTTTTGTAGATGAACTCCTAAACCAAGGAAGGACCTGGATTGGCATGGTGACACGAGCTAGCAAGGATGATGCATGATGGACATGGAAAAAATGAACTAAAGCAGTGGATGAGCGTTATGCGGAAAGGCAAGATGAAGGACAAATAACAGAACAACAAGCAGCAGCAGCAGAACATTAGAGTGCAGGTCATAGAAGCAGCATAGTTGCGCTACCCAACAAGCCAAGTATCGCGCGCCCGCGCTGGCTATCTACAGAAGCTAAAATCCAAAGCATGCGCGGTCGCACCTAAAATAAGTAGGAACATCACGCACCCGCGCTGGAGACTCTGTGAACATATATACATTACGCGCTCGCTACTGCTTTTGTCTCGGTGATCACGCTGCGTGTATGAGTCCTCTCCTCGATGTTGTTTGTTGACTTAATTTTTAAATTTGAAATTTGAAGTGCTTGAGCTTATCTAAACTATTCTAGTTGGCACCAAACGTGGATGGTTGGTTTTTATCAGTTTTTCATCTAAGTAATTAGGGTGCTAAGCTTTTGGAACTAGTTCTAGAGAGGGTTTGATCAAAGTTTAAGATTTTCTACATTTTCTCTTGAATTTAGTTATTAAATAGTTAATCATTTCATTTTCTTGGAGATTATTGGCGACTTGGACAACACTTTGGAACAGATTCTGCAATTGGGTTTAATCAATTCTATCTTTTCTCTCAATTGTGATATTTACTTTGTGTTATTACAATCCCATAATGGTTTTTGGTTCATAAATGAGCTAAACTCCATTATGGGATTCTAACGGATTTTGATATGTAATCTATAATCATTTGCCTGATTGTTTGATTGTATGCTTATCATCGGATTTTCTATTATGATTGAGTATATTGATTGAATGTTTGATCACCATTCACCTTGTATACTTATATGGAATTGATCAAAAATGAAATATGAGTATGGTTATAATTATAATAGCATGCGTTTATGAGGCTGAGATGTTTAGCTTTATATTTCGTGAACCAGATAGAAATATACTGTTTCACCGTTTGTAGTAATATAAGAACCTGTGCTTTAATTCATTATTGCTGCAATTTCACATAGAAATATAGTGATTTTGGTAATATTATCGATTACATGACTTCTATCACATGTGGAGGTTATGTAAACAGGTCATAATTCATTGAAAAATGATTATGTCTACTTTTTTTGCTCTTGGCTAATTTTCCATGATAAATGTACAATCTTGCATGATGGTAATATTTAGATGAAGTATGAAATGAAGTTAGAATCCCATTCTTTCCAAATTTGATTACATTAAATTAGTATTGTGTTTTTTATTCATTATTTGAGTTTAGATTAATTTAAAATTGTGAGTATTCGTTTAAGCATATGAAAATAGTGATACGATTGGTGTATAATAATTTAATTTTAAAATCTTTCTCCGTGGATCGATACTTTTCTTACTTTGTACTACTTGTTGACCCGTGTATGCTTGCATGAGTTAGAGTCCTTTTGTTAAGACTAAAAAGGAGGCAAAAATGGGATGGCACTATATCTGCCCGGGATATAGCCATTACAGATAGTACTGCAGTGAGGTCCCATACTACTGCTATTATTGTAGAGATGAGCACGTATATTGATGAGCACAATGTCATCATGCAGTTGGTTGTGGATTTGTTGGCTAGTGTAGATACCTTTGGGCAAGAGCTCACAGCGTTACCTCATTCTTCTGAGAGAGATGCCATGTTGGACTTGATAGCTCGCATATACACTGATTTGTAGATGGGCTTGTATTTTCTTGCACAGACTAGCTTAGCCATTTTGTCATGTACAGTACACATTGTATATATTAAACAACATTATATATGGCAGGGAAATATATTTTGATTCACTTCCCTTTTAGTTGTGCTTTGTTACGTGCATGATATTTGCCTGCTTCTCCAGGACTTGTGATCTTGATGTATTCTGAAGTCATCCTTGATGGGTGGACATTGAGATGTCTCAGGATCTTTCAAAATGGATAATTGATCTGTGTGTATCCCTACCCTTTGGTATCTTGGGACTGGTTTCTGTATGTAGTAATGGAGAGGAGTGTGGCTTTCCTCTCTGAGGTTGACCGCACCATAGATGGTCGCCGGTACTCCTTTGTATGGGGGAGCCCAGGTAGTTCCATCTCTTATGGATTGGTGTTCCTCTTTGAGGACTCAACCGCAGCTTAGATGGTCGCCAATTCTCCCATTTGTGTGGGGAGATCAGTTAGTTCCATCCCTTTGGTCTAAAGTCAATGAAGTGTGGTGGATTGAAGGTTGATCCTAGTACCATGTGACAAGTTTTTGTGTTTTGGTAGGGGGTAAGACCGAACCATGAAGGCTGCCTACGCACTCCTATTGAACAGGAGATCAGGTCTGCGTAGTTTGAACATAGTGTAAGAGGTTCAACATTTTATGTGAAAGGGTGTAGAGATTTATTTTTGTTTTTCTATGGTGAGACCGGACCATAATAATAGCTGCCTACGTACTCCCATATATTGGGGAGATCAGGTCTGCGTAGTTCACCCCTGATGGGACAACTAATGTGGTGAAAGGGTGTTGTTTTTTTTTTTTTGTAAAGGTTAGATTGGATTAATCAATGGTTGCCTACATACTCCCGTGTATTGGGGAAATCAGGTCTGCGTAGTTCATCCCTGATGGGACAAACTGATGTGGTGAAAGGGTGTTGTTTTTGTAAAGGTTAAACCAGACCAATCAATGGTTGCCTACGTACTCCTGTGTATTTGGGAGATCAGGTCGACGTAGTTTATCCCATGTGCAGGACGAATTATAGCCGAAAAAGTTTAATTCCATGTTTAGGATAAACTGCAGGTGAAAAGTTTGATCCCATGTACAGGACAAACTGTTTGTTCCCAGTATGCACAATATAGATCCGTAAGGGGGGTTCAATAGATCATTTTTCGTTTCAAATACTTTTCTCATTTATTTTGTCTCGCTCATGAATTAGCATATGACAAACATAAGAATCTTTTCAAGCACAGCGGAATAAGTAAAAGATCCCCTTCATTGATATATTCATAATCAGACATACATTGTTCGTAGAGTTAATTCAAAGAGTAAGTAGTTAAAACATACATGACAGTTATAGCAGTTAATATACATAATGTAAATGACATAAAGTAAAAGGCACAAGGGGTTTTAAGTGGTTCAGAGACTCAAGCTCCTAATCCACTCTTCTGCTTTCAACTAGCAGGATTTCCACTACGGAAGGGCAACACCCTGAATCACTAAGATTCCTTCAAGACCAGCAGCCTTGGGACTACAGTTCACTAAGAACTCTTCAAGGCCAGCAACCTTGGAACTTCTATAGTTCCCTAGGAACTCTTCAAGCCCAGCAGGCTTGAAACTTCATTTAGTCCCTCTGGACAAGAACCCCTCAGGCCTTGGTTTCTTCTTGTTGTTGTAGTAGTAGTTGTTGTTGTTGTTGGTGCTGAGCTACTAAGATGTCTTTAAGCTTGAACATCTTATATACTTAGCAGCTTAGTATGGTCCTCTTTATATTCTGCCTCTAGTCTGGACCACATCTTCTCTAGTGCAGCTGATCTTCACTCTTTTCTGCTCATCTTCATCTGGTGTCAACTGTGCACCATCACTGTGACACCCCCAAATCCAGGTACTTCATTCCCACAGGATTTGGTGTTCACTTATCAAAACTATTACATCTAACTACCCATCAATAAAGGATAAAGATATAATTTAAATAACTTAAATAATAATCTCTCCCATTAAAGGGTTACATCATCATCTCAAATTAAATCCCAGGTAATCTAACCTTAAAATTTATTACATCAGTTTGCGGAATACGTCATAAAATAAAACAAGTCTTTAACATAAGTTATTAAAATAAAATTCTCATAAATCTTCATAATTTGGACATCTTTCCCTTGCATTTGCTAGTCGACGGCTCATCAACTTTCTCCACTTTAGCTGCAATGTTAATTGCAAGAGTGAGCGAACAAATGCTCACTAATATAGAATGTAGCATGATAATAATATGAGAGTGAACAACGAAAGCTGAACAATAAGGAACTTGTTCTATAATTCAAAATAGAAAACAAGTTTGAACTTTATTTATCTGAGGGTCTTAAGACCATGAACTATGTCCCGGTGCATTTAGGTATTATTACCCAACCTTAACAGATCATTTAGACTATATGGACCCTTCTTAACGCATTTAGGGGATCAACCCCTTTGTACCATGTATTGTGCACAAACATCTAAACGTTACACGTACAAAATCCCCTATGTTAGGGTTGTTCATCTCAGTTTGAATTTAGAATTTTCCGCACTAAAGAAAGTTTAGTTTAGAACTAACTTATCAGTGTTTCTAGAATTTTAGAACACTGTTCGATTTACATCAGTAAAGGTTTAATACAAGAATGTATAACTGATCAAGGCTATTAAAGTTAAAGATCGGATATCAACAATAATTATAACTGAATAACATGATATACATGCAAAGTGCTATATTCAAAGGAGTTTAGAACAATCTTCTATGAATCAATGTACTAGAACAATATATGCTTCTAATGATAATAAAGAAAGTAAAACTCGCTCGATGTAACGAATTAGGTTAAATAAGCTTGTACAAACATACGTAAGATAGGTTAAGCTTGCTCAACTTTATAAAGAGTGTTAGAAACTTGCACAATAATAATTTAAGATTGGGAACTTGCATTCAATATGAAAAGAATGAAGTTAGAAAGATTGCTCAATGTAAAGAGTTAAGGTTTAAGAACTTGCTCAATAATAACAAGGTAGAGTTAGAAAACTTGCTCAATCGTAAGGAGATAAGGTTTAGAAACTTGCACAATTATAAAAGTAGGATTAGAGAACTTGCCTTGATTGTAAGCTACACAAATGTAAAATAATCTCCAATTATCCTACACATATCATTGAAATCGCAACAATAAATAATTGCATGAATATTAGCTTTTAGGGTTTAAACCATCATTTAGGTCATAACCCTAACCTAGCACCTAACCACGTTAGTTAACACCTTAACAATTTTGAAATCAAACTATAAACCTTATCATTTATATTCAACTTTTGAAAACATCACATTTGGTTCATTACATAACTTATTCAAGTAATCACTTAAATTCTTTTACACTTTATATAACAACGCATGACAATGTATTGTGGTTTATATTATGCCTCAACATTATTAACTCAACATCATTAACACTAATATATAGTCCACTAATATAATCCACTAGCGAGACCTCATGATCTCGATTCAGCGCCAATTAATAATGCCCACCTCTCTTTGGCTTTTGCTTGGCACCGGTAGCTTTTTTGTGTTGGCACTTGCAGAAGTAGCATGAACACTTAGGCACCGAGGAATGCAATCAAAAACAACAGCCATTTTAGCCTAACAAACCACCATCAAATGGTGAAATTAACACATCCAACCTGATATAAAACTAACACATACATGTTTCCTCACATATTCATTAACTTAGAACAATTAAACATCAAATTAAACTATTTTAATTCCTTAAATTTCATGTTTTCTCATGAAAACTCCATTTTTGACACCTTTAACGAATTTGATCACCACGAATTCGTTTTTCAATCAATTGACATAATTTAAACTGCGTTGTTTTCGTTTCTTAACATATTATCATAATCCATCAACAAGTTACAGATTACATCATATATTGAACAAGAAATTTGGTACTTTCTATGGCCATATTATAAGAACACAAACACTTTGATTTTCCTTTTCTTCCTCAACCCAATTTCACATGAATTTGATAATTTAAACAACACTCAAATATTATAATTAACAGATTCTACAACACAACCTACATCCTACAATTAACGTTTGAACAACAACTCCACAAAAATCAATTTACAGAGAACCTAAATAAAAACTACAACTTGGAAATTTAAGAATGAATTATACCTTAATCCTTGATTATTAAAGTATTTGTTATATAATGGCTTCAATTCCTCTCCTTCCATAGTGAAAACCCTCAATCCCAAGCAACTCTCTCAGTGTTTTTCCCTTTCTCACAAACTCTCTATCTTCTTCACTAACTATAGCCTTAGGAGGAAAAATAAGATGCGATAATAAACCGATAACTGACACGTTCTCTATCGCTTAGAAAATAACAAAAGTCGTCGGTTGAAAAAAGCCAAAGGCCACAAGGCCTTGTTTGGCTACCACAATAATCCCAAACTAGTTTATTATTATATTATTTATATTACATAGTTTTCACTTGTCACACTTTTACTTGAATTAATTAAATAACTTTGATTTTAATCTTATAATAGTAATAAAATTCTTATTATCATTATACCTTATAATTAATAAATAATTTTATATATCTAATTTAATTAGACACATAATTTAATTTAATTTATTTATTTCCATTAAATTAAATAATTCATTTAATTTAATTATTTTCTTAAATATTAAGCAATTGATTTAATTTAATTATTTCCTTAAATTAAATCCTTCAAATAAAATTATCACTACTCAATTTAATTAACATTAATTAATTTAGCTACTAAATTAATTCATGACAACTCATCAAATATTTATTTTCCTCAATAAATGAATTATATTAAACATTTATTTAATTTCATAAATATTTAAATTAAATTACAAATTTCTCGATTGTTACATCTTTCCCTCCTTAAAAGGATTATGTCCCCATAATCACAACTCAAAAAATTTATTCGCTACATTCTTCCCTCTTAACAAGATTTTCGTCCCCCAAAATCGCTATACAAAATCAAGCAAACAATCGAGGATAATTCTTCATCATAACGCTTTCAAGTTCCCAATGTAGCTTCCTCAAAGATTGTGGTTTCTCCAAATTACCTTAATGTAAGGTATTACCTTATTCCTCAAGATTTGCTTCTTTTCTCAATAATTTGAACAGGGACTTCTTCATTTGACAAATCCTTCTCAAACTGTAAGGGCTCATATTCTATAACATGCTTATAATCTGGCTTATATTGTCTCAATACCAAAACATGGAAAACATTATGAATATGCTCTAACTCCGGAGGTAAGGCTACCTCGTACGCCACTTCGCCAACTCATCGAAGCACTTCGAAAGGTCCTATAAATCTAGGGCTCAATTTTCCTTTCTTGCCAAATCGAATTTTCCCCTTCCAGGGAGACACTTTCAAGAAAACATAACTACCGACATCGAATTCCCGATTCTGTCGATGTTGATCGGCATATTTCTTTTGTCTATCTTGTGCTGCGATCAATCTAGCTTGAATAACCTTGATGATCTCGACAGTCTGTTGTACCAATTCTGGACCCAATAGCTGACGTTCACCAACCTCGTCCCAACATAATAGAGTTCTGCATTTCCTGCCGTATAACGCTTCGTAAGGCGGCATGCCAATACTCGCGTGATAACTATTATTATAAGCAAACTCCACCAATGGCAGATGGTCATCCCAATTTCCCTTGAAATCCATGATACATGCTCTGAGCATATCTTCTAGTGTTTGGATGGTTCTCTCACTCTGTCCGTCGGTCTGAGGATGGTACGTTGTGCTCATTCTCAGCTGTGTCCCCAAACATTCTTGTAATCGTTTCCAAAAATTAGATGTGAAACGTGGATCTCTGTCTGATACAATAGACATATGTACACCGTGTCTTGACACAATCTCTTTCACGTATAGTTTTGCTAACCGATCTAGGGTAAACCGAATCTTGATTGGCAAAAAAGTGTGCCGACTTCATCAATCGATCGACAATCACCCAGATGGCATCGTAACCTTGCTGAGTCATTGGAAGACCTACCACAAAATCCATTGTGATATGCTCCCACTTCCATTCTGGTATCTCCAATGGTTGTAATAATCCGCTTGGCCTTTGATGTTTAGCTTTGACTTTCTGACACGTTAAGCATTTCGCCACACACTCAGCCACATCCCTCTTCATATTCGACCACCAAAAATGATGCTTAACATCTTGGTACATCTTTGTACTCCCAAGGTGAATCGAATATCGTGAGTTGTGAGCTTCATTAAGAATTAATTCTTTAACCTTTGGTGCTGGCGGAACCCAAATCCTCCCTTCGAATCGAAGTAACCCTTCCAAATCGATTTTGAATTTGCTTTTCTCACCTTCAGATATCCTTTGTTTTATCTTTTCGCAGTCTCCATCCTGAAGTTGTGCATTTTTCACCTTATCCACCAACGTTGAACTATTTCCCATCTATAATAACTTTTCATCGGATTCTGTCGAATATTTTATTTCCAACTCCATCTTAGCCATTTCTGAAACTAGCTTCTCTTGATCAGTTAATATCATTAACTTCTCCCGTCCCTTCCTACTTAAGGCATTAGCAACAACATTCGCCTTTCCGGGATGATAGAAAATCTCGCAATCATAATCTTTGATCAGCTCCAACCATCTTCTTAATTTGTCGCATGTTCAAATCTTTTTGTGTAAAGATATACTTCGGACTTTTATGGTCGATATATATCTCACACCTCTCTCCATAAAGATAATGTCTCCAAATTTTTAGGGCAAACACCACTGCTGCCAACTCTAAGTCATGAGTCGGATACCCTTTCTCGTAATCTTTCAACTAACGTGATGCATACGCAATAACTCTGCCGTTCTGCATAAGCACACAGCCTAGTCCTTTATGCGATGCGTCACTATACACCACAAAATTTCTTGTATCATCAGGCAACGACAACACAGGTGCTGAACTCAACCTCTTCTTCAATTCTCGAAAACTTTCCTCACACTTCTCTGTCCAAACAAACTTAACCGCTTTTCTAGTTAAATTCATCAATGGAGTCGCGATCTTGGAAAAGTCTTGAATAAAATGCCGATAGTAACCTACCAATCCTAAAAAACTCCTCACTTCTGACGGTGTCTTCGGCTGATCCAAGTTTATTACAGCTTCCACCTTTGATGGATCTACCAAAATTCCGTCCTTATCAATAACGTGTCGCCGAGAAACCGTGACACGCTCCAACCAAAATTCATATTTTGAGAACTTAGCGTATAACTTCTCTTTTCTCAACGCTCTCCAATGTCACCCTTAAATGTTCCACATGTTCTTCTTTGGTTTTGGAATATACCAATATATCATCAATAAACACCACCACAAACTTGTCTAAGAATGGTTTAAACACCCTGTTCATCAAGTCCATGAACGCTGCAGGTGTGTTAGTTAAACCAAAAGACATAACCAAAAACTCGTAATGACCATACCGAGTTCTGAACGCTGTCTTCGGTACATCCTCCGACCTCACCTTCAACTGATGATAACCACTTCTCAGGTCTATCCTCGAGAAATACCTCGCTCCTTTCAACTGATCGAGCAAGTCATCGATTCTAGGTAATGGATACTTATTTTTAATTGTGACCTTATTCAATTCTCGGTAGTCAATGTAGAGCCGCATTGATCCGTCTTTCTTCTTAACAAACAACACCGGTGCTCCCCATGGCGAAACACTCGGCTGAATATACTTCTTATCGAGCAACTCTTGTAATTGCACCATCAACTCTTTCATCTCTATCGGGGCCATTCTATATGGTGCCTTAGATATCGGGGTTGTTCCTGGTAGTAAATCAATCACGAACTTGATTTGTCGATCTGGAAGAAGACCCGGTAAATCGTCTGGAAATACATCTGCAAAATCTCTTATGATCGATATCTCTTCCAGCTTCGCACTCTTCTTCTGTGTATCGACAATGTAGGCTAAGTATCCTACACATCCTTGTCTCAACAACTTCTTGGCTTGCATCACCATCAGACAACTTGCTTGTCGAGGTGACTTGCTACCAAAGAACACAACCTTTGACGGAGTCATAAGGTTAACACACTTCCTTTGGCAATCAATTACTGCTCCGTAATTGAATAACCAATCCATTCCCAGTATAACATCAAATTCACCAAGTCTAATTGGTATCAAATCTACCATCATCTCATGACCTTTTATAACCACTCTACAATTCCTATATATGAATTTAACAGGAATCACTTCCCTATTCGCAATCTCTATACTTAAGGGAAATTCTAATTCTTCCTGAGGCAAATCTAAGTTCTGAGCAAATTCATCGGATATAAATGAACAAGTAGCACCCGAATCAAATAGTACATAAGCATTAATACCATTAATCGAATGATACCTGACACCACATCCTTAGACTGTACAGCATCCTGCACGGTCATTTTTAAAGTCCTCTCACAGTAGAGAGTTCGGCTTGATTGAAATTTGGTCCAATGATAGTCAATGCACCACCACCATTGTTGTTTCCTTTTCCGCCACTTGCACTTCCCCACCGCTTCTTAGGGCAATCACGAAGCCATGTGATCCTTCGAATCGCAGGTAAAACATGCTCCTTTCTTCGGACTAAAATAGTTCGGTGCAATGTGTCCCTCTTGACCACAGTTGAAACACACCCGCTTTCCCTTCAAACATACCCCAGTATGGTTCTTCCCGCAAGTTGCACAAGCCTTAAACTTTTTCTTCTGTTGATTTCCCTGTTGTCCTCCCGCAGTCGAATTCTCGCTCCATTTCCTCTTCTGATTATTACTTCCAACGTTACTTCCACCCACCTTATTCTCATTGTCACTCTTCGTCTTCTTTTTTTCTTGGTTGTACTTGGTCAAAGCATCGCTTCCACCTTCCGCGATAATTGCCTTCTCCAAGACAAATAAAGAAATGTGTTCAAATTGAACATTGAAACCTTCTTTGTCAGAAAGCCGTGGCTTCAATCCTTGTTCAAATCTTCTTGCTTTATGTTCGTCAATATTGACTTGATAAGTGGCAAACCTTGCCAACTCGTTAAACTTTACATCATATTCCGGCACCGTCATAGTTCCTTGCTTCAACTCAAGAAATTGCACTTCCAGCTGATTTCGAGAACTCGCTGGAAAGTACATTTCAAAGAACATCTCCTTAAATCTATCCCACGCTATCACTCCTTGTCCTCCACGAACCTTGTTTGCTTTCCACCAGTAGCTAGCTTCAGACTTCAAAGATAAACGCTATTGAACGCATCTTTTGATCTTTGTTAACTCTAGCAACGTCGAACACCTTCTCCATTTCCATGATCCAGGTTTGGGCTTCCACTGGATTCATAGACCCTTGAAATTCTGGCGGTCCAACCGCTTTGAATTCCTTGAATGTCGTGACTTGAGCTTGCGGTTGATTCGCAAGTGCACCCGTCAACAGAGCTACCAACTACTGAATCGGATTAGCGTTGGTCTCGTTGTTATTATTAGTAGACCCCTCCGGAGGTGCTTGTTGACGTGGTTGTCTTCTTCTAGGAGGCATTTTCTATTAAAATATACGCTTATTAGCTCATTACTGAACTTATTGCGTATTTAAAGTCTAACTTAAACATTCCAAGATTAAAGCTTTAACACATAACATTTCAAATAAACTCTAATATTTTATTCATTCATAAAGTTTTAGAACATACTCAAAATAGCATAACCGCTATAAACATTCACTTTCCTAAAATAAACACGTTTCAGGATTACATACTCATACTATCCCTTTATTTATCTCAAAATAAGGGATTCACAATTTATTTATTCACATAATTAACCTCATATTTTTCTCTATCTTATTCTATCTAGGCATATTAAGACGTCGTAAGGCTTCCCGACGTTCTTCCTCCATGATACGATATGTCGTTCTGCGATCCATCACGAACCACGGAGAATTCTCAAACTGAGGTGGATAATAGTAGACTCGGTCCTGGGCCCTATCAATCGCCGAATTAAAAGCATAATCCATCTCTTTCATTTTGGCTTTCTTCACTTGGACCTTAGCCTCAGCACGATCTGCACGTTGAGTCGCCTTCATCCACGCATCCTCCGCTCTTGCACGCTTAGCTAATTCCTCCTTGAAATCATCTTTCAATTTCTCAATGTCAGTCTTCATCTTCTCGTGCACTGCCAACATGTCTTCATGCTGACCCTTTGTATGAACCAGATCCCACTCCATGTTTCCAAGTTTCGAATCAAGTTTCTGAATCTCTGCATCCTTTTGTTCCATTGAAGCGTGATGCATCTCAACCATTTCCTTCAGCTCCTCGACCTCGTCCTGTAACTCTATGTTATGGTCATACAAAGCATCATACATCTCGGCCGATATGGAGTTTGGTGGAAACTCCTCAAGATCCTCCTCCTCATCATCCTCTTCTACCTCCTCAGAACTATCCTCCTGGGATCGGCCACATGCACATCCTCTTGGATCAATCGCTCTCACACTCGTGTGAATATCCCGAGGCTCATCATCTATAGGTATTTGAGGTATCACCTCTCTAGCTGGACTGGATCCTCCTTTATTAGACATCCTGACAACAAAATATTTTAAGTTTTACTTAACATTTTTTGATACTCGCGAGCACACAAGTTATTAACACATAGCACATAATGTCTTTTATTATTTAACTTCAATGGATACCTTAATCAATTCCTTAAAACTTGATAAGAGTTGAACACCTCTATGTTTTCTATTTCCTTAAAGGTTACTTCCTAAGGTTTCCCCACCTAAGGTTCATAACCTAAAGCTTTGATACCAACTCAGACACCCCAAATCCAGTACTTCATTCCCACAGGATTTGGTGTTCACTTATCAAAACTATTACATCTAACTACCCATCAATAAAGGATAAAGACATAATTTAAATAACTTAAACAATAATCTCTCCCATTAAAGGGTTACATCATCATCTTAAATTAAATCCTGTAATCTAACCTTAAAATTTATTACATCAAGTTTGCGGAATACATCACAAAATAAAACAAGTCTTTAACATAATTCATTAAAATAAAATTCTCAAAGTCTTCATCATTTGGACATCTTGCCCTTGCCTTTTTTTGCTAGTCGATGGCTCATCAACTTTCTCTACTTTAGTCAAGCGAAGTTAATTGCAAGAGTGAGCAAACAAATGCTCACTAATATAGAAACGTATCATGATAATAACATGAGAGTGAACAACGAAAAAGTCGAACAATAAGGAACTTGTTCTACAATTCAAAATAGAAAACAAGTTTGAACTTTATTTATCCGAGGGTCTTAAGACCATGAACTATGTCCCTAAGATACTTAGGTATTATTACCCAACCTTAATAGATCATTTTAGACTATACTGGACCCTTCTTAACGTGCTTAGGGGGATCAATTTTTTTGTACCATGTATTGTGCACAAACATCTAAACGTTACACGTATAAAAATCCCCTATGTTAGGTTGTTCGTCTCAGTTTGAATTTAGAATTTTCCACACTAAAGAAAGTTTAGTTTGGAACTAACTTATCAGTGTTTCTAGAATTTTAGAACACTGTTCGATTTACATCAGTAAAGGTTTAATACAAGAATGTATAACTGATCAAGGCTATCAAAGTTAAAGATCTGATATCAAAGAATAATTATAACTGAATAACATGATATACATGCAAAGTGCTATATTCAAAGGAGTTTAGAACAATCTTCTATGAATCAATGTACTAGAACAATATATGCTTCAAATGATAATAAGGAAAGTAAAACTCACTCGATGTAATGAATTAGGTTACATAAGCTTGTACAAACATACGTAAGATAGGTTAAGCTTGCTCAACTTTATAAAGAGTGTTAGAAACTTACACAATAATAATTTAAGAATGGGAACTTGCATTCATATGAAAAGAATGAAGTTAGAAAGATTTCTCAATATAAAGAGTTAAGGTTTAAGAACTTGCTCAATAATAACAAGGTAGAGTTAGAAAACTTGCTCAATCGTAAGGAGATAAGGTTTAGAAACTTGCACATTTATAAAAAGTAGGGTTAGAGAACTTGCCTTGATTGTAAGCTACACAAATGTAAAATAATCTCCAATTATCCTAAACATATCATTGAAATCGAAATAATAATTAATTGCATGAATATTAGCTTTTAGGGTTTAAACCATCATTTAGGTCATAACCCTAACCTAGCACCTAACCACGTTAGTTAACACCTTAACGATTCTGAAATCACACTATAAACCTTATCATTTATATTCAACTTTTGAAAACATCACATTTGGTTCATTACATAACTTATTCAAGTAATCACTTAAATTCTTTTACACTTTATATAACAACGCATGACAATCTGTTATTGTGGTTTATATTATGCCTCAACATCATTAACATGCATGCTAAACTAATATAAGTCCACTACACATGATCTGCCAATAAGTAGATCCTCACTGTCTCGATTCGAGGTGTGGCGCAATGCCTTGCCAACTTAGGCTTAGGGACCGCAGCACAACAACATTTTTTTCGCCATTGCTTAGCCTATTTTGCTCAAGCAAGGCATTGCCAAGAACAAGCCATTCTTCTATGTTCGAACAGACGCAGAGAGGCACACCGCACGAAAGTAAAAGAATGAATAGCCGTTTTTAGCCCAATAAACACAATTTCACCCATCAAACAAAGAAATTAGCACATCCAATCGATATAAAACTAACACATACATGTTTCCTCACATATTCATTAACTTAGAACAATTAAACATCAAATTAAACTATTTTAATTCCTTAAATTTCATGTTTTCTCATGAAAACTCCATTTTTGACACCTTTAGCGAATTTGATCACCATAAATTCATTTTTCAATCAATTGACATAATTTAAACTGCGTTGTTTTCTTTTCTTAACATATTATCATAATCCATCAACAAGTTACAGATTACATCATATATTGAACAAGAAATTTGGTACTTTCTATGGCCATATTATAAGAACACAAACACTATGATTTTCCTTTTCTTCCTCAACCCAATTTCTCATGAATTTGATAATTTAAACAACACTCAAATATGATAATTAACAGATTCTACAACATAACCTACATCCTACAATCAACGTTTGAACAACAACTCCACAAAAATCAATTTACAGAGAACCTAAATAAAAACTACAACTTGGAAATTTAAGAATGAATTATACCTTAATCCTTGATTATTAAAGTAATTGTTATAGAATGGCTTTAATTCCTCTCCCTTCCACAGCAAAGCCCTCAATCCCTTAGCAACTCTCTGTGTTTTTCCTCCTTTCTCACAAACTCTCCTCTTCTTCACTAACTATAGCCTTTTTCAGGAAAAATAAGATGCGTATAATAAACCGATATGACACGCCTCTATCGCTTAGAAAATAACAAAAGTCGTCATTGAAAAAAGCCAAAGGCCACAAGGCCTTGTTTGGCTACCACAATAATCCCAAACTAGTTTATTATTATATTATTTATATTACATAGTTTTCATGTGTCACACCTTACTTCAATTAATTAAATAACTTTGATTTTAGCTTATAAAATAAAATATTATAAAATTTTTATTATCATTATACTTTAATTAATAAATAATTTTATATATATAATTTAATTAATACTTTAATTAGACATCATTTTATTTAATTTAATTAATTTCCAAATTAAATTAAATAAAATTATCAATTCAATTTAATTTAATTATTAATTCTTAAATATTATTAATTCACTCAATTTTTAATTTAATTATTTTAAATCATTAAATTAAATTTAATTATTACTTTGAGCTTTTGGTAGTTTTTCGTGCTGCAAATTAATTTTTGCGACATTAATTAATTTAATCTCTTGATCTAAATTAATTCATTCTCGATCAATTCTTTATATTTATTTTCCTCAATAAATGAATTATTTTAAATATTTATTTAATTTCATAAATATTTAAATTAAATTACAAATTTCTCGATTTAAAATCTTTTTGAATTGCCTCGCAGATCTTGATTTATTTGGTGTAGATTGTAGATGTGACATGACATGACTTTCTAACACTGCAGTCTACTGTTTCACCTACCCCATCAGAGATGTTACTTTTATATCTTGGGCAGGTAGTCAACTTTATTACCTCCTTCTGATTTCTCGATCAGAGGTTGTCTTTTTGCATCGATGCTCTTAATAAGCTCTTGTCCGAATACCAACCTTCAGATTGAACCATTGCCAATGCTTCAATCTTCGGATGACCGAACTCTACGATCCTAATGCTTACTTTCTTGGACCTGATCGTAGTGTCTTTTTGACTTGCTCATTTGATATGTAGAGACAACACTACGATCTTTGAAGAATGTTCATCGGATCTTCAATGTAGGACACTTCTTCCTTCTCTTGTGCAGTGTCATAACACTTTTGTTTTCCTCGATTGTTCTCAGATACTGATGGCTTGACTCTTTACTCTGGCCCTTTCTGAGTAATAAGACACTTCAGATTTGTGGCGTGTCCAGCTCTCTTTCTCCTTGTGATCTCCTGTTCACTTATCATCAATGGACTGACCAATGCTTAATCACTTTAGCCTTGTTCTTCATATGCTAACCAGTATCTCTGTGTACACTCCATCAGTTCATTCTTTGTTTGGCAAACACTACGATCCAGGTGTTTCCAGGATCGATGTCTTCTATTTACTTGACAGCAACTGCACTAGCTGACTTTCCTTAGTCAGTTATTGAAGTCTTCTTATGATCAACTTGTGGAAGACTTCATCTTGAATGGCTTCACAACTCAATCAGTGCTTTCGATTGAGTTGATGCTTAGATCTTCTATTAGCTTCGCATGCCATTCGCTGAGTGCTCCGGTTTCCTTCTGTGGGATGTATCTTTGCGCATTACCAACCGTAGGCTTCATCCCTTTGGATATTCTGGGAGTGCTCATTTGTTGAGAATCGTATTAGCTCTACGATTCTGCCTTGGCGTTGTGAGCACATTTGTTGAGGTCTCAGTTCTACACTCTATGATTCAGCTTCGTCTGTGCAGACACCATGACTTTGAGATCAGATCTAGACACTCTACGATTTTTATCGTTGTGCTTGTTGTCTTCATCTGATCTTGCTCGACTACGATCTCTGCCTTTGATACGATCAGTAGACTCTACGACTCTGAGTGTAGTCTACGATTCTTGACTTGGCTTCGTTATCAATAGACTCTTCGACTCAGAGTGTAGTCTACGATTCTTGACTTGGCTTTGATAGATGCTCTATTACTCGTGGCGGTGGTGTCTCTCACGATTGAACATGACTTCCTCAAGAGACTACTGCTCCGAGGAAGTGCTACTCGACACTCTGATCCTTCCTCGTCTCTCCCGATACCACGAACTCCGAGATCTACTATCTTGCAGCACTACAATTACGCCTTGATAGCTATCGAGTTTTCCTCGACTCTCCCAGCGCATCACGATTTACAGTGCAATTGTTTCGACGATCGACAAGCCTATCTATTACATCATAAGATCAACCTAACATGCTTGATCTTTCTATATATATAGTCCTTGTACATCATTTCTTTTTAAGGACTTTACAAAGATATTTAGCTTCTGTAGGATCATCCTAACATATTTGATCAATTCATTCTAAGTCCTTGTACATATGTTTCTATATTCTATTAGAGGACTTTACAGCTTTTCTTAATGCAAGCATACTTGCATATTCATTCATATATATATTATAATCAAATCATATGTAAATAGGAATATCATTCACATGCTTATTCCTAACACAAACTGCAGGTGTGAAAAGTTTTATCCCTAGTGGGATAAAATTGCAGGTGTGAAGGTTTAATCCTTGGCGGGATAACCTGAATTGAGTGAAAGTTTTGAAATGAAATGGAGCGAAGGATCTGTTGATCCGAAACCACGCTACTGGTTTGAAAAGTGTGTTTGTCTCTAATGGGGCAAATGGGTATGAAGAAGGGTTATATGTAGTGAAGGGTTAGAAAACCTAAAGTGACTAGGGATTTGGTGATCCAAAATCAGGATGTTTGCTTGATTGTAACTTTAGACATATTACCATTTCACGGTGTCCGAGTTGATGAGTTGTGGAAATTCATCACCATCCATTTCCTGTAATCGGAGAGCACCTCCTGTCAATACCTCCTTGACAACAAACGGGTCTTCCCAATTTGGGGTGAATTTCCCCTTGGATTGATCTTAGTTGTCAATGATCTTCTTCAAAACCAAGTCATGTTGTTTAAACTGCTGTAGCCGAACTTTCCTGTTGTAGGATCTGGCGATAGCAGTGGTTCGCTTTTCGTCTATTAGAGACAATTGGTGATACCTATTTTGTAACCATTGGTCTTCATCCAGTTGAGCGTCTATCAACACTCTGAGGGATTCCATTTCCACCTCTATGGGGAGCACTGCTTCCATCCCATAGGTTAATGAGTAGGGGGTTGCCCCAGTAGAAGTGCACATTGAGGTTTTATAGGCTAATAGAGTCAGAGGCAACAGGTCAGACCATCTTTTGTGATTGACGGACATCTTTTACATAATCTTCTTGATGTTCTTATTAGCCGCTTCAATAGCACAATTCATCTTTGGACGGTAGATGACGGAGTTGAGATGTTTGATGCGGAATTTATTGCAACTCCTCCATCATTTTGTTGTTGAGGTTCTTAGCATTGTCTGACATAATTACCTCTAGTTGTCCATATTGATAAATGACATTGTTCCTGATGAAACTACTGATGACTTCTTTGGTAACGCTAGGGAAGGAGGCTGCTTCTACCCACTTAGTGAAGTAGTCGATCATGGTGAAAATAAACCGATGCCCATTACTGACTTTGGGCTCGATAGGCCCGATCGTGTCCATTCCCCACATTGAGAAGGGCCAGGGTGAACTCATATTATGGAGTTCTCTTGGAGGGGCGTGGATAGCATTCCCATGAATTTGGCATTGGTAACATCTCTTGACGTGATCATCACAGTCAGCCTTGAGAGAAAGCCAGTAATGCCCTGTCTTGAGGATATTTTTAACAAGTAAAGGGCCGCTCATGTGTGGGCCACATACTCTAACATGGATTTCATCTATGAGCCTCTGAGCTTGGTCCTTGTCCAGACATCTGAGGAGACCTAGTCCTGCATCTCTTTTGTAGAGTGCGTCTCCGCTCAGGTATAATTTCATAGCCATTCGATGGATCCACTTTTTCTCAGCAGAACTAGCTTTAGATGGATCCATCTCATAGATACTCCTTCATGTGCTGATACCAAGGGTGTTGGACGGGAGATAGCTCATTCGATACTTCTCCAATGTAATTCCCATAGGCTGGAGCCTTTTGCAGGGCAAATGTGATGCTTGACATTAGGGGTTCTCAAAAAATTTGATTTTTTCTTGCCATTCTTAATCAGTTGAAACCAAAGACTTGCCATCATTTTTTTTCGATTTTGATTTTTTCGGTTTTGGTTTTTTGGTTTTTTTATACTTTTTGGTGCTAGTAACAGTAATGAAAATTTTGAATTCGGTAAATACCGAAAAAATGAAAAAACCGAAAAGTTGAAAATTTTGAATTGGGAAGATGCTGGTGTCATGTTAGCACATTTCATCAATAAAGTAATGGAAAAAGGTTGCAAGTAGATGAATTTGATTCATGGACCTCTTGTTTTGTTAGAAGAATTACTCCCTCAGTTGATTTTCTAATCAATTTGTAGAATTCTAAAATTTAGAACTCCTGAATTTATTTATTTAATTTTGATTAATACAGTAATTAATATTATAAACTAATGTTATTAAGAAAATAAAATAAATTTAAATCATATTTTAAATTTTACCATTTCACTAATTAATTATAATCAAGCTCAAATTTTATTCATTTTATGGGACCGAAGTAGTATTTGGAATAGTATATAATAATGATATTGGTTTCTTGTGTAGTGAAATCACGTCATCAGAATGCTGGTACTTGTTCTTAATTTTTCAAAAACAAAGGTATTATTGTTATATTTAGAGAGAAATTATATAGAGTTAGGAATATTTAGTATTCACTTAAAAGCATGTCGAAAGAAATAATAATAATAATAATAATAATAATAATAATAATAATAATAATAATAATAATAATAATAATAATAATAATAATAATAATAATAATAATAACAATAATAATAATCAGGTGTACTCAACGAGGTTCTTGGAACTTTCCAGCAATATTAATCAGATTTAATTGTGTCCAGTTTTGTACATCTAAATTTATAATAATGATACAATAATAATGATACATTTTCAGCAATATTAGTTTTTGAAAAATGGGTAAATAGGGGTCCATAAAATAAGCAAAACTTCATAAAAATCACCTTAATAATTTTAACAACATTTATCATCATTATTATAATTCACAATATTAATCGACCAGTCGCTCCTGTGAAAGAGGGGGCTTTCCAATAAGGATTTCTCCTATTCATGCGTGCAATTAGGTGACCAAACCTCTCCTTGATGTAACTTCTAGACATCGTTAATATTGCAAATAATATTATTAATAACTTTGTCGTCTCAATTATTAATTTAATAATATATAAAATATTGACAATAATTGAATCAAATAACGTGAGATACTATGCAACAATTCTCAGTGAGCAATAATTGAACAAAACTGAGCGACTTCTCACGTAAGCATTAATAATCAATATCCTCGTATACTATGCAACCACGCCAGACATCGTACTTTTAACACCGGTGTTTCAACAGTTAATGGTAAAACTTCCGCCGTTATTTTCATAAAATATTTTTGTCATTTTCTCAATCCGAAAATAATAATTAAGTATAGGGTCCACTAACGATTGTCTTGGTTATGAATATTCCCCGTTAAAATGAATATTCCCCACCAATCGAATATTATATAACAACTTGCGTGACTTTGTAAAATTTATAAATATTACCCACAACTATAACATTATATCAAATTCATTCCATAATATTCAAAAATGATATTTATAGAAAAATCATTTTTATTCATAAAAGTTGGGGTCTTACAACCTCCCCTTCTTATGAAATTTCACCCTCAAAATTAGGGTATGTACTTGGTATGTCGAAGAGGTAAGGATACCTTGATTTCTTTTCAGATTCTAACTCCCAGATCATTTTCTCAACATCGTGGTTCCTCCACAAAACTTTAACTTGAGATATAACCTTGGAGCGTAGAACATGTTCCTTCTTATCCAAGATTTTAACAGGAACCTCTTCATACGTTAAATCTTCCGCTATTTCGTCTGGTTCTAACTCAATAATGTGGTTCAGGTCATCCACATATTTACATAACATGGATATGTGAAAAACGTTATGAACACGAGACATACTTGGCGGTAAAGCGAGTCTATAGGCCACACTTCCTACTCGATCGAGGATTAAAAATGGGCCAATGAATCGAGGATTGAGTTTTCCTCTCTTTCCAAATCTCATAACTCCTTTCCATGGAGCAACACGTAACAACACATGATCTCCAACATCGAATTCCACGTCCTTTCGATGAAGATAATCATAACTCTTTTGTCGATCTTGTGAGGTTTTTATACGTTGTCGAATCATTTGAATCTTTTCCATAGTCATACGTACCAACTCCGGTCCCAATAACGTTGCTTCACCCACCTCATCCCAGCATACTGGAGAACAACACTTTCTTCCATACAACGCCTCAAATGGAGCCAAGCCAATACTTGCTTGATAACTGTTGTTGTAGAAAAACTCCACCAATGGTAAGAACTTATCCCAACTTCCCTTGAAGTCAAGGACACAGAGTCTTAATAAATCTTCTAGAGTTTGAATAGTCCTCTTTGATTGTCCGTCCATCTGAGGATGATATGCCGAACTAAATCATAAATCCATGCCCATAGCTTTTTGCAAACTAACCCAAAATCGTGAAGTGAATCTTGGGTCTCGATTAGATACTATGGATACTGGCATACCATGCAGTCTTACAATCTCGTTTATGTACATACGAGCAAGACATTCAAGTGTATAAGTTTCTTGTATTGGTAAGAATGATCAGACTTGGTCAATCTATTAACAATGACCCAAATTGCATCTATGCCTTGAGAAACCTTGGGAAGACCAGTAACGAAATCCATGGTAATGTGCTCCCACTTCCATTCTGTAATTTCAAGTGGTTGCAATAGACCTTTTGGTACTTGATGCTCCGCCTTGACTCGTTGATAAGTTAGACACCTTGAGATAAACAACGCTATCTCTCTCTTTATATTGCTCCACCAAAATGTATGACGAAGATCACGATACATTTTGATACTCCCAGGATGGATTGCAAACGGCATGTTGTGCGCCTCCATCATGATTTTATACTTTAAATCAGGGTCATTAGGAACACAAAGTCTAGAGTTGACTCGAAGTATTTCTTCATCATCGATTCTTGCTTCCGGCATAGCACCTTCTTGCACTGTCTTCCTCATACGCATCAGCTCCAGGTCTGTAGCTTGAGAAACTTTAACTTTATCAATTAAAGTCGGTTCTACTCGTATATTCGTCATCATCACATGGGTCCTTATAGTCTTTAACTCTATCTCCATCCTTTGCAAATCACACAAAATGGGCCTTTGCATTGAAAATATCGCACTCGTACCTGCATATGATCTTCTACTCAATGCGTCAGCTACCATGTTTGCTTTTCCAAGATGGTATTGGATGATATGATCATAATCTTTCAACAGTTCAAGCCAACGTCGTTGTCGCATATTGAGTTCCTTTTGAGTGAAGAAATATTTAAGGCTTTTATGATCCATAAAGATCTCCACTTTCTCCCTATACAAGTAATGCCTCCTAATTTTAAGTGTGAAGACAACAGCTGCCAACTCTAGATCATGAGTAGGATAATTCCTCTCATATTCTTTGAGTTGTCGAGAGGCATAGGCTATGATTTTCCCATGTTGCATGAGAACACATCCTAACCCTTTGCCCGAAGCATCATTGTAGATGACAAATCCCTCTAAGCCAAATGGTATTGGCAGAACAGGTGCTGAAATGAGTCTCCTCTTGAGTTCTTGAAAAATCTTCTCACATTCCTCGCTCCAATCGAATTTTGTATCTTTTCGAGTCAGCTGAGTTAGTGGAGTAGCGATTCAAGAAAATCCTTCCACGAATCTCCGATAATAACCAGCTAAACCAAGAAAGCTACGTACTTCGGTCACTGATTTAGGTTGATCCAAGCTTTGAATTACTTCAATCTTTACCGGGTCAGTAGATATTCCATGATTTGATACTACGTGCCCAAGGAATGCTACTTCCTTAAGCCAGAACTCACATTTCTTCAACTTGGCATAAAGCTTGTTTTTACGAAGCTTTTGGAGTATCAGCCTCAAGTGTTGCTCATGATCTTCACGGCTTTTGGAATATATGAGGATTTCATCAATAAAGACGACCAAAAAGTGATCTAAATATTCCTTGAATACTCGGTTCATCATATCCATGAAGGCAGCAGGAGCATTAGTCAATCCAAAAGATATGACTAGGAATTCATAATGCCCATACCGAGTTCTGAAAGCCGTCTTTGGAATGTCATCGGTTTTAATCTTCAATTGATGATATCCGGAATGAAGATCAATCTTTGAAAAGAATTTGGCGCCTTGCAACTGGTCAAACAGGTCATCAATGCGAGACAATGGATATCTATTTTTGATAGTGACATGGTTCAACTCCTGATAATCAATACAAAGTCGCATACTCCCATCTTTCTTCTTCACGAATAGAACAGGAGCACCCCAAGGAGAGACGTTTAGGATTTAATGAAATCGATGTCTAATAATTCCTGCAGTTGGGTCTTTAACTCCTGAAGTTCAATATGAGCCATTCGATATAGGGCTTTGGAAATGGGTTTTGTACCAGGTTCAAGATCGATACAAAATTCAATTTCACGCTCTGGGGTAGGCCAGGAAGTTCTTTAGGGAATACGTCAGGAAATTTATTAACAATAGAAATATCATTCAAAACTGACGTATTTTTGTTTAGATCCGTGACATGAGCTAAGAAAGCTTGACATCCGTTTTTCAATAAACGAATAGATTTATGGCTTGAGATGACAATGATTGATTTTAATGGTTTGGTTGCTTGAATTTGCATAATAGGTTGGTTAGGAATATGAAAGTTAACAACCTTACGAAAATAATCAATTTTTGCATGATGAGCAGTTAACCGATCAATCTCTAGAATCACATCAAATGCAAGTATTTTCAATGAAATAAGATCGACAGGTAACGTGCGGGTGCCGATTTGAACTAAACAAGACTTATAAACAGTAGATGTAATGAAGGTTTCTCCCAATGGAGTTTCAACAGATAAGTCAAAGTCTAATTTCTCCAGAGTCAAATTTAAACGTTGAGCGCAAGTAGGAGAAATAAAAGAATTGGTAGAACCGGTATCAAATAAGGTATAGAATTCGCTAGAGTTTATGATAAGCTTACTCGTGATGACCTCGTTCGGGTTTCTTGCTTTCTGGGAGGTCACAAAAAACTCTCTCCCTTGAACTACCAGCTTTTAATTTTCTGGTACGGCCTTTGGTACCTCCATCCCAACTGAACTTGCATTCCCTGAATGACAAAATCGAGCTAGGTGACCTTCTCTTCCACATTTGTAACACGTTTTAGACTGTTGTGCACAGTTTAGAGTGATATGTCCCTCCCCTCCGCATTTGAAGCATATGATAGGTGGTCGTTCTCCTTCCTTAACAACGGGTGCTGATGCTGACGTCTTTCCATCATTGTTGAATCTCCTCTTCTTGAAATGTCCATTCTTATTATTTTTGCCATGATTACCACCGAAGTGATTACCATTTACTCGCATGTTGATTCCTCCACGCTTATTGTCACCGCTTCGATGATCGCTATCACCGGTATTATCATTTTGCTTGCATTTTTCTTTTTTGGTTGGGTTGACTCATTATCATGCTCCAATAACTGAGCCCTATTAACAACATTTGAATACAAACACAGTTTTTGAGAGATAAGATATTGACGTATCTCGGGTTTCAAACCTCTTAGAAACTCGCGTCATTCTCTCCTCATTATCAACCAAATGGGACGCAAACCAGGATAACTCGGCAAACTTGGCTTTGTACTGCAACACGGTTATGTTGTTTTGCTCCAGCTTGATGAACTCTACCTCGTTAATGTGACGAATACTTTTGGGAAAGTACTTGTCATTGAATAATTCTTGGAACTTCTCCCAAGTCATCTTCATCACGCGAGTTGAGTCGCTTCTGATTCCCACCAAGAATCACCTCCTCAGTAAACATGAAGGTGGCAAAAGGAACCTTTTGCTCCTCAGAACATCCCAAGACATCAAATATCTTGCAGATCTGATTTATCCACGTCTCCGCCTTAAGTGGTTTTGGCTCTCCAAAAAACTCTGGTGGTCCCAGTTCCTTGAACTGCTTAGCGGTGACCGTCCGAGAGTTGCCAGTGTTTCCACCTGCATTTTGGACAGGAACCGCTCTTGCCTGATGTCGCATGAATTGCATAAAGCCTCTGAACATTCCATCATTCATCATTTGGTCAGTGTTGTTGTTTCATGAGGATTGTCGCCTTCCTGATGCACATTATCCTGATTATTGATCTATGGAGACTCAACAGTCTCCTGTGCTCTATTGTTATTCTCAACATTCTCGGATGCCATTTTCAAATACTGCCACAAAACAAGGTTTAATTAACATATCACATATTATCTCTATACTCTTACCGACTAATTAAATACCAAATAAACTTAGGTAGGTCATACTAGCGAATGAATTCCCCGTCTCTCCCCTCCTAGTTCTTGTCTCACATCTCAGCCAGGGATCATATCCCTAAGCTTTGATACCAACTGTGACGCCCCCAAAATAGGTATACATCACCTATTCTAAGTCGCCAAATACATGATACAGAATGCAAATACAATCTTAAATATAAAACATGAGCTGTGAGTTTTAATACAAAAATTGTCTTCTAGACAGTATTCAAACTCAAAATAAGTCCTCAATACATTTATTATCACACTATTTCATAGAATAGTGAGGACTACTAATGCTATCATCCTGACCGTCACTCCATTCCCCAGACTAGTCCCTCGCTACGCTCTCAATTCTCAAGAGAATAATGAAAGCAAAAGGTGAGCTCAACTAGCCCAGTAAGAAATATTATGACTAAGATAATGCAGAATAAATTATCGTTAGCCTTCAACAGTGTTAAACTGATACAATATAACAAACATCAAGTTTAACTGCAGTGGAACAAGCAATCCATTAGAAGAGTCAAGTAGAGAATAAAATCTACTATATTCTATGATTTAAAAGGTTTTTCATCACTTTTATCGCTGAGACTCAGCTCAATAAATAATCCACATCATCCCTACACTACGGCCAAGGATATTCATTAGTATCACAACCACAAATTATCCATGCACTACGGGCTAAGGATATTCATGTTTTCATCAATGGTCATGATCATGCCAACAACTGTCCATCAATGCACTACGGGCCAATGAGGACTTTTACCACATCATTTATAACATTACGGACATGATTATACCGAATAATCCTTGGTCATAATCATACCAAGTCCATCTATGCACTACAGGCCACATCTGACTTTCAACATAATATAAACATGAGGATGATAACAATGACATAATAATTCAATAAAACAAGTTCAAGAATAAATTTTAAAGATTTATAAATTAATTTATCTAGGAACTAATAACGTCCAAATTGTCAACATGATACTGCTTTATGGAGTAAAAATTCAAGAATGCTCAGAAGAATATTTCCATGAAAAGATACTGGATGAAGCGCAAATATCCAGGATATTCTACTAATTTCATGGAGTATAGAAGCTAAAACTTTAACCAACCGAGTATAATAGAATATATGAAATCGCAAATGGATTTTTACGCCGCCATGTGGTAATCCGTGAGATGCATCATTTCCACAAGTTAATAAGGAATGAATACAAAGGATCATTCACCATACATGCGGTAATCCACATAGACAAAGTTATTCCAACGAGTAACAAAGAATGGAACCAGTGTCATGCGTAATCCGCATGCAGATGTGATATTCCAATGTAATAATAAAGAATGGAACTGGTCATGCGTAATCCGCATGCATAGGATGTTCCAACATAATAATAAAGAATGGAACCAGGTGTAATCCGCACAGACAGGATGTTCCAACAGAATAATAAATAATGGAATAACAACATAATTCACCAGGCATGCGATAGACCACATAGACAGGTTATTCCAACAGAATAATAAAGAATGGAATAACAGAAGAATTTCACCATGTATGCGGTACTTCGCATAGACAGATTATTCCAACATAATAATAAAGAATGAAATAACAACTCTTACGAGTATTGAAAGAAAATAACTCTCTTCATGAATACAAAAGAATAATACCCCTTACCTTAAAAAGAAGAGTATTCCGACGGGTAGGGCGGGGATATACTTGAAGAAAACTTGCACTATTTTCTACGCTCAAAGCATTCTTAAACTCTAAAGAAATATGCTCAAGATTATAGAAGAAGAATTCTCTGAATTTCTGGTGTGTTTTTCAAATCTAACTTAGCATACTATTTATAGGAGAATGGAAAGAATACTATGCAATAAAATATAATATAATATATTATATTTATAATTATATAATAAAATAAAATTTATAATATATATATATATATATATATATATTTTAAAATCTAATAAAATAAATAACTTTATAAAAGTATTCTGCTTTTATATAAAAAAGATTTTACTATACAAATACTATGCGATACACTATGCAAACACTATGCATAATAAAATATAATATATTCTATTTATAATCAAATAAAACAAAACTTTATAAAAAGTATTCTATTTTATATAAAAAGTTTTCTGTTTTATTACATTTATAATAATAATAAAATAAAATTTATATATTTATATATATATATAAACTTCTGCGCCTTCCTAGATTCCTCCCCCCCCCCCAGTTTTTTTGTGGGCCCCGCATGTGGGCCCACCTTTTAAGAAATTTCTACTGATTATTTTGAAAAATGGGTAAATGGGGGTCCATAAAATAAGCAAAATAATTCATAAAAATCACCTTAATAATTTTAACAACATTTATCACCATTATTATAATTCACAATATTAATCGACCAGGTCGTTCCCAAGAAAGATGGGGCTTTCTAATAAGGATTTCTCCCTATTGGCGCGCAATTAGGTGACCAAACCTCTCCTTGACAGAACTTCTAGACATCGTTAATATTGTAAATAATAATATTAATAACTTTGTCGTCTCAATTATTGATTTAATAATATATAAAATATTGACAATAATTGAATCAAATAACGTGAGATACTATGCAACAATTCCTGTAGCAATAATTGAATAAAACTGAGTGACTTCTCACATAAGCATCAATAATCAATATCGTGTTCTACTATGCAACCACGCGTATTACTGTACTTTTAACACCGGGGGTTTCAACAGTTAACGGTAAAACTTTCGCCATTATTTTCATAAAATATTTTTGTCATTTTCTCAATCCGACAATAATTCTGTTGTGGAGTCCACCAATGATTGTGTCGTTGTACGAATATTCCCTGTTAAAACAAATATTCCCCGACCAATCGAATATTATATAACAACTTGCGTACTTTGCAAAATTTATAAATATTACCCACAACTATAACATTATATCAAATTCATTCCATAATATTTAAAAATGATATTTATAGAAAAATCATTTTTATTCATAAAAGTTGGGGTCTTACATTAACCAATTCAATTAATCACATATTATATTTTAATTAAATATAGCATTTTAGCAAATATCACAAAATTATAATTTTCATTATAACTTTTTATATATTAATTTAATTTAGAAAATTCTCTAATAAATTTAGATTCAACAATAGACAAATCAAATAAATATTTATATTATTCAATAAATATTTAATATTACAATTTGAAATATTGGATCGTTACAATTATTCCGTAATATATATTTTTCATTAAATAATAATTTTATAATTAAATTAAAGAGTTTATTTAATCTTGAAATTGGATTTCATGCAACATAAAATTGCCCATTAAATGATATATATATATATATATATATATATATATATATATGGAATGATTTTATTTATTGATGCATATGATGATATGTATGATAATAAATGGGATTGATTATGTACTATTGACCAATGTGATTGGATTTATTTTGGTTGAATGTTTGAAAGAATGAGTTTTATTAAATGGGGTTTGCGTACCTCGTCTTTTCTGGTTTTCTTCTTGATGTAAATTCTATCTTTCTCCTATGTACTTCCCCTTGACTGCTGATCAAGGTTTCTATTTAAATTAAATAATTTATTGTAATAGGATTAGTTAGAATTTTTTTGAAGAACCGGAGATCAAGGAGAAAGGAGCGCTCGAAGACCCGTTTGTAATGGAGTCCGGGTTTAAATGTAATAGTTATATTTAAATGTTTATTCTTGCACCCTAGGGTTTGACCTTTTGGTTCACTTGGTGGCTCTAGTGAACCAAACTAGAATAAAAGTCCATAATCAATCCGGGTAGAATATAGTATTCTATATGTGCATGCTAGTATTATATATATTATATATTATGCAAACATGCTTCGCATGTTTAATAATATGACGCGTATTTTATATATATATTTGCATGCGCGCTAAACAAGATGAGACTAATAATAACAAACCCCTCAATGAAATTATATTAAGTTGTAACGTTCAAAGATATTTGGAATATCGAACGTTGCCTTCTAGCATGATAAAAATAATAGAGCATTGAATATTTAATATGAGTTTGTTGTGCACACACAAGGCGAGTATTAAATATTTAAGATGTTGTTTTTATTACATTTGATGTTTATAAGGAATTGAACATTACCGCTTTGTTGTGCACACACAAGGGCTGTAGTTTTCTCTTCACTTATATGGAAATGCTGGGTATGACTTAAGTTAAATCATTTTAGTTCGGATGTGCACACACTTGACCATTATAATTTAAGAGGCAAAATATAAGTAGTTACATGATGATGTAATTGACAAGAGTTGTCTACCTATTTATTTATATATAGTTTGTGGTGCACACACAAGGCTATATACATTTGAAATGAGATCCTTATTCTCACTAACAAATCTTTAATTAGATATTGCCGAACTATATTCATGAGGGTAATATATTTTGAAGAAAATAGTGGGATATACCAATATAAAATAAGACTTATTTATTTTGGTAATTAATTAAATGAATGTTTGCTAAAATATTGTCTTTTTACATGTAGAATTTTGAAAATATCACATTCACTAATTTCACTACGTAGCATACTTGATGCTAACAATCTGATCGTACCGAATTACACGGACTGGTTAAGGAATCTGAGAATTGTTCTCACTGCTGAAAAGATTTCTTATGTCCTAAATTCACCCGTACCTGTAAAATTTGCAGAGACAGCCTCTGAGAAAGAGATTGCTACTTTTAAATAGTGGCAAGATGATGCATCTGTGGCTCAATGCATCATGCTCGCATCTATGAGTAACGAGCTTCAGCGTCAGCATGAAACCATGGATGCTCCTACTATGCTACTGTACCTTCAAGAGTTGTATGGTGTGCAGAGTAGGACTGCTAGATATGAAATATCTAAGGAGCTCTTCCGATCTCGGATGACCGAGGGTAATACCGTTGAGACTCATGTCTTAAAGATGATCAATCTGATTGAACATCTTGGACAGCTTGGGTTCGTCATGGATGGGGAGTTGAGTCAAGATTTAGTCTTGCAGTCACTCCCGGACACCTTCTCACAATTTGTTATGAATTTTTACATGAATAAGTTAGATGTCAGCTTGCCTGAATTACTTAACATGTTGAAAACTGCTGAATGTCACTTCCCATCCAAGAAGGACCATGTCTTAATGGTGGATGATTCTTCCAACAAAAGGAAGAGGCCCAAGGTATCTTCTCAAAAGAAGAAATCCAAGAAGGTTAAGGGTAAGGTGAAAGTGAAGATCAAAAGAAACCTGATCCATCTAGCAAAGGAATTTGCTTCCATTGCAACAAGCCGGGTCACTGGAAGAGGAACTGTAATACCCTAACTTATTATAAATGAAATTTAATTTCCTCTATTTATTATTTTGAAATAGTAAGGGTTGATTTGATTAATGTGGTTAGTTATGGGTAAAATGCGCAAATATCTCAAATAAGCAAGTGGTTATAAAATATTTATTATTGTCGGGAAATATTCGTTTGGTCATGGAATATTCTTACTATTGGGGAATATTCGTACGATGGCGCAGTCTTGTGTGGGCCCCATAACAGAAAGCGATTGGATGAAGAAAACGACAAGTATAAGTTTTTAAATAACGGCGTAGTTGTTACCGTTAACACTGTTGGAATACCCGGTGGTTAAAACACAATATTACGCGGTAATGCACTAATTATTGATTTTTAGGTAAGAAGGCACTACTCAATAATTGTTACAGTAATTACTGTTCAATATTTTATTTTATTGATTCAATAATTTCTACGTTGATATTTTATATTATTGTTCTTTCAATAATTGTCACTACAAAGTATTTTCCATTATCAGATCAAAAATTCATATTATTTGAATAATATTATTAGATAACATTGAAAGTAGTATGCATACAAGCCAATCATGTATGATGATAAAGCATATACTTTGTAATCAATCTTATTTGTTTATTAATAAAAGAATTATTTATTAAAGGCATTTATTATGTACATGGTGTTGTTTTAATAATATGTGATAAACCTATAGTTTTAAGCAATGCTTTTAGAATCATGATGAGATTATGCTAATGAGATCTAAATTCTTAGATAGCTTAAAACTAAAATGTTCCCAATCAATGGATTACTAAAAAGGGGATTAGTGAATCCGAATAGATTGGTACGTACGTTGCTTGCTCATTGGATGAGGATGATTGATCTCATGATCATTTGTGTGGAGACACTAAAGCAAGTATGTAGGTGCTTATTAGAGAATAAGTTCACTGAACGTGATTCGCTAAGGAATACCTAATGGAGTTTTACTTGCATGTCAATAGGAATTCCTGTAGTGATAGTAGTACAAATGATCCTTAGACTTGAGATCATCATAGTATCTTATATATAATGAATTACACTTTGACTTATTCCTTAAGACTCTTAGAGTATATCAAAGGGTATGCTTGGGTGTAATAAGTTCTATATGAAGATAGTGAATGATCAATAAAGAATCTACCACTTCTAGTAAAAGAAGAGAAATGTCCTATGTGATTCGATAAATGACAACCCAGGAATCCTTGGCCAAGGTGGAATGAAATTAGAAAGTAGTTTCTAATTTGCATTCATTAGGAGTTGTGCATTTAGGAATAAAAATACATATAATTAAATAAAATTAGACTTGACAGTAATTTCATGTCTTATATTTAATTGGGACATTGTATGGCGGAAGGATTGAATTGTACGGTAACTATTTACTCAAAGGTTCTTTTATGATTAATGTTGAAATCTATATTATCTGGAAAGTCGTTAATCGTTAGGGAGGCTTATCCCTATTGTAGAATAAATATTATTTATTTAAATAAATTAATTATTTAATTTATTTATTTAAATAAGATTAGAATTGTTCTAAATGATTTATTCATAACCGGTTTAATAAGGAGAACCTAAAGGGTCACACCATAAAAGGAAGAATAATTATTTAAGAAGTTAATGGCATAATCGTAATAATATGTTGAGTATATTTAATTTAATCTATGGTGATAGAATAAATTAAATAGCTTAATATTTTAGAAATATTAAATATAAATTAATAAGAGGAGTCTTATTAATATTATTATAATTATTATTATTTTAATTTCTAAAAGAGTTTAGGAATTAATTTAATATAAGTACTCTCATTTATTCCTAATTGGATTAGGAGGGAAAATTAGTTAAAAGAGTTTAATTAATTATCCCTAATAAGATTAGGGAGCCCATTTAATTAAAAGAGTTTAATTAAATAAATGATATATTATTTTTAATTAAATAGGGTTACCTGATATCTTTATAAGAGGAGTCTTATATCAGATATCAAAATATACGTAATTCCAAGAGTTGGAGAGTACCCACCCTTTTTCTATAGAGATAGGAAAAACTAGGGTTTGAGTCAATACACCCTTCTTCTTCCTTGGTGGATCACCTCTAGAGGCCATACACTTGGGTGGCTTACATTGATCAAAGGAAGGAATCAATCCGGAGATTCAAGGAGATCGCGGAGAAGTAGGAGGTGAACTCGTACCTGAGGAAGCTCGTTTCTACAAGGGTATGATTTCATAACTTCTTATTCTTCGTTTAATTAATAATATGCATAAAGGATGATCCAGGTAATTGGTTTGTGAATTTTTTTTTTAAATCTGATTTTATTATGCTTTCGCTATTTTTTTTTTGCAATTTGATTACTATTTTGATTTTCACAAAACCTAACAAACATTATTGGCAATGTCTTGAAATTTCTGTCTAAGGAGAGGTTTGGTCACCTAATTGCGCACCAGTAAGGAGAAATCCTTATTGGAAAGCCCCATCTTTCTGAGGAACTACCGGTTGTCATGATTGTGATTCTGTAATATTATTTGTGAATAATTAATTATTGATTTATATGATAAGGAAAATATTCATTTTATGTGGATATAGATGGAGAAATTTTTAATGTGACAATTGTTGAAAATTGATATTTTATCTTTTCTAATAAAATAATTCATTTAAATATGTTATTATATTATAATAATATAATAATGGTGATATTTTACAATGAATGTGTGATATATGAATAAATGAGGAGGAAGAGAATTTTTGTTACAAAAAAATGTTTAAAACAGGTTAAACATGTTCGTGGGCCCCATTTCTTGACTGAAGTTTAATTATAGCTTGTAAAATCGGCCGTATGTGGATTTCGGTCAATTTCTGTTTGGAATTTGGAAAAACTTAAAACTACAAAGTTGTAGAGAATTGAATTTCCTATGGAATGGACATAAGATTCAAATTTTTCTGATAAAAGGGCTAATTATTATGAATTATTGAAGTTCCAAAATAATTGATTTTTGGAGTTTAAAATATTTATCTTAAGAAAAACATTTTTTACAATTGGGTGGGCCCCACATGTGTTGTAAACATGCTGAAATCAGATTTCAAGAGGTGGGCGTGAAATTTTTTAATAAATATTATTATTTTATTAAATTTTCTACTTTGGTGTTCTAAGCATTTTCCTATAAATAAGGTGCTTAGGTTAGAATTAAAAATCACACCAGAAACTGAAATATTCTCTCTCTATATTATCGAGCGTATTCTTGTGAGTATTTTGATACTTTGAGTGTTGTTATACGGTGCAAGTTCCTTTCAGCGTTATATCTGATATTCCAGCCAGAAGTACTATTCTTTTGAGGTAAGAGATGTTCTTTTTTATAAATGATATTATTTTTTCTAATATCATTATGCCAAAATATTGATATGAATTTTATTGTGGAATTTCTACCTTTTTATGTCGGGGTTACTATTCACGTATACAAAACTATTCACGTATACGACATTATTCACGAATACGACACTATTCACCGAAAAATAAAATTTTCTCTTCTTTGTCCCAGATGTCTATTTTTGTTACTATCCTTGATTGTATCCATGTTTTGATATGTATTCTTAAATTTTACTCCACCATAGTATATTATGAGGTGTTTTTGAACATAGATAAACCAAAGTACGAATCCTTAATATTTGTTCTTTTGTCTCACTGGATTCATTTTCTTTAAAATATTTTTCATCTTCCTCAGTCCTAAATGATGATATAATTGAATATCTTTGCCCTGTAGTACAAAGATTAATGATTTTCTGATGAATATCATTGGCCCGTAGTGCAAAGATGAACATGTGTTGATTGATGTTAAAGGGATACAATATTGATGATGGACTTTGAAATCATAAAAGATAGTAAATTTCATTCTCTACTTAACTCTTCTAATGAATTATTATTTCCGCTGCGAATATTGATTTAAAACTTGTTGTCTAATATATTCTATCAGATTTTTCCCTGTTGAGGACTAACGATAATTTGTTATATATTATCTTAGTCATAATATTCTTTACTAGGCTAGTTGAGCTCACCCTTTTCATTTTTGTTCCATTTTTCTTCTCAGGAAGTGAGAATATAGCGGGGAGTAGTCGGGGTGTGGAGTGATGTTCCAAGGCAGTTGTTATAGTAGTCCTCACTATTTTGTAAAATAGTGTATCAATAATTATAATGAGGACTTATTTGAGTATGAATATTGTCTAGAAGACAATATTTGTATTTAAACTCATAGTTTATGTGTTGTCGTATTTTGCACGACAATTATATTAATAAAGTTATAGTTATTTCTGTACCATGTGTTTGGCGACTCAGAATGGGCGATGTATACCTATTTTTGGGTCATCACAGTTGGTATCAAAGCTTAGGGATATGATCTCTGACACAGATCGGGGAATAGAACTAGGAGGGGAGAGACGAGTAAATCCTTCGCTAGTATGTCCTATTTAAGCTTATTTGTTGGTTGGTTAGAGTATAGGGTTATTATGTTGCATGTCAATTTCTTTAATTAACCCTTGTTTTATGGCAGTATTTGAGAATGGCAACTGAGAATGTTAACAGTGGAATAAATGAGACCGTGGAGACACCTTTACTCACCAATCAGAAGAATGTGCAATAGGACGACAATGTTCCTCCTGTAAACAACACCACTGATCAGAAAATGAACGACGAGATGTTTAGAAGCTTTTTCCAGTTCATGCAAAATCAGATGAAGGAAACTCGTGTACAAAATACAGGTGGAAATGATAGCAACACATGGTTTGTCACATCCAAACAGTTCAAAGAGTTGGGACCACCAGAATTCTGGGAAAAGCCAGATCCGATTAAGGCAGAGACGTGGGTCAAGCAAATTACCAAGATATTCGATGTCTTAGGATGCACGGAGGAACATAAGGTTCCATTCGCCACTTTTATGTTCCATAATGAGGCAGACATCGGTGGGAATCAGAAGCATACCCACCAAAACTCAACATGTCTTGGTAAATGTTTCAAAAACTATTCAATGATAAATACTTTCCTGAAAGTATTCGTCATATGAAGGAGGTAGAGTTTATTAGACTAGAGAAGAACAACATAACGGTGTCCTAGTACGAGGCGAAGTTCGCGGAGTTATCCAGGTTTGCACCTCATTTGGTGGAAAATGAGGAACGTATGACGCGGATGTTTCTGAGAGGTTTGAAACCCGACATACGTCAATATCTCATTTCGCATAAATTTTCTCTATATTCAGATGTTGTCAACAGGGCTCAGTTATTAGAGTGAGATATCGAGTACGTTCGAGGGACCACAACCAGGGTTATACCGGTGAGATAAAGCGATCAACGAAGCAACGATAACCAAAGCAGGAAAGAAAAATACTGGACAAAAGCGGTAATAACTCCTGGTGGTAATCGTGGCCATGATAATAAAAGAAGCGAGTCCTGGGGAGATTTTAAAAGAGAAGGTACAACAATGACAATGTGAAGACATCAACACCAACATCAACTATTTCTAAGGAGGAGAACGACCACCCATCATATGTTATAAATGCGGGAAAGAGGGACATATCATTCAAACCGCCCACAATAGTTCAAGGTATGTTATAATTGTGGAAAGGAAGGACATATCGCTCGAGATTGTACTGTAGCGAAACTAAGTTAAGCGGGGATGGTGACTCAAAAGGCTGTCCCAGAAAAGTCGAAGTTGGCGGTTTCTGGAAGAGCGTTTGTCGTGACTGGCCAAAATGCGAAGAACCCGAACGAGGTGATCATGGGTAAGCTAATCATAAATTCTTGCGAAGTTTATACCTTACTAGATACCAGTTCTACCCATTCATTTTTCTCTCCTGCTTGTGCTCAACGTTTAAAATTAACTCCGGAGAAATTATACTTTGACCTATTTGTAGAGACTTCATTAGGAGAAACTTTCATTATATCGACTGTTTATATATCTTGTTTGATCCAAGTTGGAACCATCACATTACCTATTGATCTTATCTCTTTAAAGATACTTGCATTTGACGTGATTTTAGGGATTGATTGGTTAACTACTCATCATGCCAAAATTGATTGTTTTCATAAGGTTGTTAGTTTTCATATTCCTAACCAACATGTTATGCGAATTCAAGCAACTAAACCACTAAAATCAATCACTGTCATATCAAGCCATAAAGCCATTTGTTTATTAAAAAATGGATGTCAAGCTTTCTTAGCACATGTTATGGATTTGAATAAAGACATGTCAGATTTGAATAATATTCCTGTTGTTAGTAAATTTCCTGACGTATTTCCTGAAGAACTTCCCGGTCTACCCCAGAACGTGAAGTTGAATTCTTTATTGACCTTGAACCTGGTACAAAGCCCATTTCTAAACCCCATATTGAATGGATCCTATTGAACTTCAGGAGTTAAAGGTCCAACTACAGGAGTTGTTGGATATCGGTTTCATTCGTCCTAGTACATCTCCTTGGGGTGCTCCTATTTTATTCGTAAAGAAGAAAGATGGGAGTATGCAACTTTGTATTGACTACCGGGAATTGAACCATGTCACCATCAAGAATAGGTATCCGCTACCTCGCATTGATGACCTATTTGACCAGTTGCAAGGAGCACAATTCTTCTCAAAGATCGATCTTCATTCTGGATATCATCAATTGAAGATTAGAACTGAGGATATTCTGAAGATTGCCTTCAGAACTCGGTACGTGCATTATGAATTCCTAGTCATGTCTTTTGGATTGACTAATGCTCCTGTAGCTTTCATGGATATGATGAACTGAGTATTCAAGGAATATTTGGATCAGTTCGTTGTTGCCTTTATTGATGACATCCTCATATATTCCAAAAGTCATGAAGATCATGAGCACCATTTGAAGTTGGAACTCCAAAGGCTTTGTAAAAACAAGCTATATGCCAAGTTGAAGAAATGTGAGTTCTGGCTTGAGGAAGTAGCATTCCTTGGGAACATGGTGTCAAAACATAGAGTATCTGTTGACCCGGGGAAGATTGAAGCAATACAAAGTTGGGAGCAACCGAAGTCGGTGACCGAAGTACGTAGCTTTCTGGGCTTAGCTGGCTATTATCGGAGATTCGTGGAAGGATTTTCTTGAATCGCTACTCCGTTAACTCAGGTGACTTGGAAGGATACAAAATTTGTATGGAGCGAGGAATGCGAGAACAGTTTTTAAGAGCTCAAGAGGAGACTCATTTTGGCACCTATTCTGACAATACCTTCTGGTTCGGATGGATTTGTTATCTACAGCGATGCTTCAGGCAAAGGGTTAGGATGTGTTCTCATGTAACATGGGAAAGTAATAGCCTATGCCTCGCGACAACTTAAAGAATATGAGAGGAATTGTCCTACTCATTATCTAGAGTTAAGCGTGAATTTTTTTGCTTAAAGATCTGGAGGCACTATTTATATGGGGAGAAAGTGGAGATATATTCAGACCATAAAAGCCTCAAATATTTCTTCACCCAAAAGGAACTCAACACGGGGCAACGACGTTGGCTCGAGCTGTTGAAAGATTACGACCACACCATTCAATACAATCTTGGAAAAACGAACGTGGTAGCTGACGCATTAAGTAGAAGATCATATGCAGGAACGAGTGCGATGTTGTTAACACAAATGCCTATTTTGTGTGATTTACAAAAGATGAAGAAAGAATTCAAGACTCTAGGGACCCATGCGATGATGTCAAGTATACACATAGAACCAACTTTAATCGATAAAGTTAAAGTTGCTCAAGCCACAGACCCGGAGCTGATGCGTATGAAGAAGAAAGTACAAGAAGGTGTTATCCCATAAGCAATAATCGATAAAGAAGGAGTACTTCGAGTCAACTCAAAACTTTATGTTTTTAATGACTCTGATTTGAAGTATAAGATCATGATGGAGGCACACATTACGCCGTCTGCAATCCATCTTGGAAGTACCAAAATATATCGTGATCTTCGACATACATTTTGGTGGAATAATATGAAGAGAGAGATCGCGAAGTTTATCTCGAGGTGTTTAACTTGTCAACGTGTAAAGGCGGAGCATCAAGTGCCAAAGGGTCCATTGCAACAACTTGAGATTCTGAAATGGAAGTGGGAACATATTACTATGGATTTCGTTATGGGTCTTCCCACGGTTTCTCAAGGCATAGATGGATTTGGGTTATTGTTTATAGATTAACTAAGTTCCGCTTTCATTTCTTGCCGATACGAGAGACTTATTCCTCGAACGCCTTGCTCAGATATGACGTGAATGAGATTGTGAGGTTGTATGGCATGCCAAGATCTATAGTTTTGGATCGTGACCCAAGATTCACTTCACGATTTTTGGGTAGCTTGCAAAAAGCTATGGGCACGGATTTATTTATCTTCCTTCGCATACCATCCTCAAATGGACGAACAATCGAGAGGACTATTCAAACTCTTGAAGATATATTAAGACTCTGTATCCTAGACTTCAAAGGGGGTTGGGATAAGTATTTACCATTGGTGGAATTCTCTTACAACAACAGTTATCAGGCAAGTATAGGTGTGGCTCCATTCGAAGCATTGTATGGACGAAAGTGTTGCTCTCCAGTATGTTGGGATGAGGTGGGTGAAGCAACATTGTTGGGACCAGAGTTGGTACATATTACTATAGAAAAGATCTTAATGATTCAACAACGTATACAAATGGCACAGGATCGACAAAAGAATTATGCGGATCTTCATCGAAAGGACGTGGAATTTAGTATTGGGGATCATGTATTGTTGCATGTTGCTCCATGGAAGGGAGTTACAAGATTTGGGAAAAGAGGAAAGCTCAATCCAAGATTTATTGGTCCATTTCAGATTCTTGACCGAGTAGGAAATGTGGCCTATAAACTCGCTTTACCTCCAAGTATGTCTTGTGTTCATAATATTTTTCACATATGTGTGCTTCGTAAATATGTGGAAGACCCAAACCACGTTATTGAGTTAAAACCAGACAAAATAGCCGAAGATTTAACGTACGAGGAGGTACCTGTCAAGATCTTGGATATGAAGGAGCATGTGCTACGCACAAAGGTCATACCATAAGTCAAAGTTTTGTGGAGGAACCATGCTATTGAGGAAATGACCTGGAAGTTGGAAACAGAAATGAAATCGAGGTATCCTCACCTTTTCTAAACACTAGGTACATACGTAAATTTCGAGGATGAAATTTCATAAGGAGGGGAGATTGTAAGACCCCAACTTATTATAAATGAAATTTAATTTCCTCTATTTATTATTTTGAAATAGTAAGGGTTGATTTGTTTAATGTGGTTAGTTATGGGTAAAATGCGCAAATATCTCAAATAAGCAAGTGGTTATAAAATATTCATTGTTGTTGGGGAATATTCGTTTGGTCGTGGAATATTCTTACCGTTGGAGAATATTCGTACGATGACGCAACCTTGTGCGGGCCCCATAACGGAAAGCGATTAGATTAAGAAAATGACAAGTATAAGTTTTTATAAACAACGACGTGTAGTTATTCACAGAATATGATGTTGGAATACACCGTGGTTAAAACACGATATTACAGATTGCACCAATTATTGATTCTTACGTAAAAAGGCACTACTCAATAATTGTTACAAAGAATTACTATTCAATATTTTATTTTATTAATTCAATAATTGCTACGTTGATATTTTATATTATTGTTGTTTCAATAATTGTCACTACACAGTATTTTACATTATCAGATCAATAATTCATATTATTTGAATAATATTATTGGCAATGTCTAGAAAGTTCTGTCTAAGGAGAGGTTTGGTCACCTAATTGCGCCACCAAAGAAGGAGAAATCCTTATTGAAAGCCCCCTCTTTCTGGGAACTACCGTTACGATTATTGTGATTCTATAATATTATTTGTGAATAATTAGTTATTGATTTATATGATAAGGAAAATAATCATTTTATGTGGATATAGATGGAGAAAATTTTTAATAGGCCAATTGTTGAAAATTGATATTTTATCTTTTCTAATAAAATAATTCATTTAAATATATTATTATATTATAATAATAAAATAATGGTGATATTTTACAATGAATGTGTGATATATGAATAAATGAGGAAGAAGAGTATTTTTGTTACAAAAAAATGTTTAAAACATGTTAAACATGTTTGTGGGCCCCATTTCTTAACTGAAATTTAATTATAGCTTGTAAAATCGTCCGTATGTGGATTTCGATCAATTTCTGTTTGGAATTTGGAAAAACTTAAAACTACAAAGTTGTAGAGAATTTAATTTCCTATGGAATGGACATAAGATTTGAATTTTTCTGATAAAATGGCTAATTATTATGAATTATTGAAGTTCCGAAATATTTGATTTTTGGAGTTTAAAATATTTATTTTAAGTAAAACGTTTTTTGCAATTGGGTGGGCCCCAAATGTGTTGTAAACATGCTGAAATCAGATTTCAAGAAGTGGGCGTGAAAATTTTTAATAAATATTATTATTTTATTAAATTTTCTGCTTTGGTGTTCTAAGCATTTCCTATAAATATGGTCCTTAGGTTAGAATTGAAAATCACACCAGAAACTGAAATTTTCTCTCTCTATATTATCGAGCGTATTCTTGTGACTATTTTGATACTTTGAGTGTTGTTATACGGTGCAAGTTTCTTTCAGCGTTATATCTGATATTCCAGCCAAAAGTACTATTCTTTTGAGGTAAGGGATGCTATTTTTTATAAATGATATGATTTCTTCTAATATCATTATGTCGAAATATTGATATGAATTTTATTGTGGAATTTCTACCTTTTTGTGTCGGGGTTACTATTCACGTATACGGCAATATTCACGTATATAGCACTATTCACGAAAATGACACTATTCATCGAAAAATGAAATTTTCTCTTCTTTGTCCCAGATGTCTATTTTTGTTACTATCCTTGATTGTATCCATGTTTTGATATTCATTCTTAAATTTTACTCCACCATAGTATATTATGAGGTGTTTTTGAACATGGATAAACCGAAGTACGAATCCGTAATATTTGTTCTTTTGTCTCACTGGATTCGTTTTCTTTAAAATATTTTTCATTCTCTACTTAACTCTTCTAATATTAGTTAAGTAGAGAATGAAATCCTTAATAGTAGATTTCATTCTCTACTTAACTCTTCTAATGAATTATTATTTCCGCTGCGAATATTGATTTAAAACTTGTTGTCTATTATATTCTATCAGATTTTTTCCTGTTGAGGACTAACGATAATTTGTTCTATATTTGCTCACCCTTTTCATTTTTGTTCCATTTTTCTTCTCAGGAAGCGAGAATATAACGGGGAGTAGTCGGGGTGTAGAGTGATGTTCCAAGGCAGTTGTTATAGTAGTCCTCACTATTTTATAAAATAATGTATCAATAATTGTAATTAGGACTTATTTCAGTGTGGATATTGTCTAGAAGACAATATTTGTATTTAAACTCACAGTTTATGTGTTGTCGTATTTTTCATGACAATTGTATTAATAAAGTTGTAGTTGTTTATGTACCATGTATTTGGCGACTCAGAATGGGCGATGTATACCTATTTTGGGGTCGTCATAGGAACTAGAAGGATTATCTTGCGGAACAAAAGAAGAAGAAGCTTGGAGAAGCTTCGAATCCTAATCAAGGTTTGTTTATGATTGAAATTAATTTTTCTAAAAGTCAATCTCCTACTTGGGTATTGGATACCGGCTGTGGTTCTCACATATGTAATAATATGCAGGGACTGGTCAGAAGTAGAAAGCTGAGCAAGGATGAGGTCGTCCTACGAGTGGGAAATGGAGCAAAGGTTGCTGCATTAGCTGTAGGGACTTATTGTTTAGCACTACCTACGGGCAAGTCCATTAGTTTAAATAATTTTTATTTTGTTCCGTCACTTATTAAAAACATTATTTCTATCTCTTTATTGGATATGGATGGTTTTAACATTATAATAAAGAACAACAATTATTCTATTTATAATAATAATATTTTATATGGTGTTGGTAATTTACGAAATGGACTTTACATTCTTGACTTGCATGAAAATATACTTCAAATTGAACAAACTAAGAAAAGGAAAAGAGATGATGTAAATTCTACCTTCATGTGGCAATCAGAGACTTTGGGTCATATTAATGAAACAAGATTATCCAAGTTACATAAAGATGGGCTCCTAGAGCTATCTGATTATGAATCATATCCAACTTCTGAATCTTGTCTCATGGGAAAATGACTAAATCTCCTTTTAGTGGAAAAGGAGAAAGAGTTACAGAGTTGTTAGCGTTGGTACACACAGATGTATGTGGACCTATGACAATGAATGCACGAGGAGGGTATTCTTATTTTATTTTATTCACTAACGATTACTCAAGATTTGGATATGTGTATTTAATGAAATACAAATCTGAATCATTTGAAAAGTTCAAAGAGTTTAGAAGTGAAGTAGAGAAACAAACTGGCAAAAGTATTAAGATTCTTTGATCAGATCGAGGAGGTGAATACTTAAGCAGTGAGTTTCTCAATTGTCTCAAAGAAAATGGTATAATCTCACAATGGACTCCACCAGGGACGCCACAGCTGAATGGTGTATCTGAAAGGAGAAATCGAATACTGTTGGACATGGTTCGTTCCATGATGAGTTTTACCGATCTTCCGGTGTCATTCAGTGGATATGCCCTAGAAGCGGCTACATATCTACTAAATAAGGTTCCCTCGAAATCCGTCCCTAAGACTCCATATGAGATGTGGACAGGGAGGAAACTTAGTCTTAAGCATATTAAGATTTGAGATGTCCAGCTTATGTGAAAAGGTTTCAGAATGATAAGCTTGGGACAAGATCTGATAAGTGTACTTTTGTGGGATATCTTAAAGAAAGTTTAGGATATTATTTCTACAATCCTACTGAACAAAAGGTGTTTATTTCCAAACATGCTTCCTTCTTGGAAAAGGAGTTTATCCTTGAAGGGGTCAGTGGGAGGAAAATAGATCTTGAAGAAATTCAAGAACCACAAACCACTACAGATCAAATGGATGAACTTGTCCAAGTAGAGACTCCTTCTGTACCACACCCTATTCATAAATTTGGAAGAGTACCAAAGATACCTGATAGGTATGGACTTGTCATAGAGGATGATGATGTGGTACGCATTATAGATGATGATGATCCATTGAATTACGAAAAGGCTATGAATAGTAAAGACTCAGAGAAGTGGCAAGAAGCCATGAAATCCGAGATGGACTCCATGTATGAGAACCAAGTATGGACTTTGGTTTCACCACCTGAAGGCATTAAGCCTATTGGGTGTAAAGGGGTCTTTAAAAGAAAGACTGGAGCAGATGGCAAGGTAGAGACCTATAAGGCCCGACTGGTCGCAAAAGGTTTCAAACAAAGACAAGGAGTTGACTATAACGAAACCTTCTCACCAGTAACAATGCTTAAGTCTATTCGGATTTTGCTTGCGATTATAGCTTAACATGACTACGAAATTTTGCAGATGGACGTGAAAACAGCTTTCCTCAATGGAAAACTTGAGGAGGATGTGTATATGACACAACCAGAGGGATTTGTTTCAAAGGTTGGAATAAATCAAGTCTGTAAGCTACAACGATCCATTTATGGACTGAAGCAAGCTTCTCATAGGTGAAACATCCGTTTTGATGAGACAATCAAAGAGTTTGATTTTATCAAAAAATGAGGATGAACCATGTGTGTACAAGAAGGTTAGTGGGAGCGCTGTTTCATTCCTCGTATTATATGTTGATGATATATTACTGATAGGGAGTGATATTCCTACGCTACAATCAATTAAAATTTGGTTATCTAAACACTTCTCTATGAAGGACTTGGGAGAAGCATCCTATATTTTTAGGATAAAGATATATAGAGATAAATATAAAAGGATGATTGGCTTGTCCCAAGGAACGTACATTAACTCGATGCTAAAGAGGTTTAGCATGGAAGATTCCAAAAGAGGTCTCATGCCGATGAGCCATGGAATACATCTCTCCAAGAAACAGGCCCCAAAGACACCTGAGGAGAGAGAGACCGTATGAGTAAGATTCCTTATACTTGAAAGAATAGGATCTATCATATACCAGTATGATATGTACTAGACCTGATGTCGCCATGCACTTAGTGTAACAAGCGGATATCATTTAATCCGTGGAGAAGAGCACCAGAAGGCAATGAAAAATATCCTAAAGTACTTAAGAAGAACTAAGGATGTATTTCTTGTCTACAGTGGGTCTGGATTGAAACTAGAGGGCTTCACAGACTCATGTTTTCAAACGGACCAAGATGACAATAAATCCATTTTGGGGTATGTGTTTACCTTGAACGATGGAGCAGTGAGTTGGAAGAGTTCCAAACATCAAACAGTTGCTGATTTAGTGACAGAGGCAGAGTACATAGCTATAAGTGAAGCTGGAAAGGAAGCAGTTTGGATGAAGAAGTTCATTACCGAACTTGGTGTGGTTTCTAGCATTACAGGACCATTACCTTTATTCTTTGACAACACCGGAGCAATTGCGCAAGCTAAAGAACCCAGGTCTCATTAGAAATCCAAACACGTGTTGCGGTGATTTCATTTGATCAGAGAGATCATTGGAAGAGGAGACGTCACCCTTGAGCGTGTGGACTCTCAAGACAATATTGCAGATCCATTTACTAAAGCGTTAACACAACAACAGTTCGATCATCACTTAGAGAAGATGGGTATGAGATACCACAGTGATTGGCTTTAGTGCAAGTGGGAGATTAAAAGTAGTATGCATACAAGCCAATCATGTATGATGATAAAGCATATACTTTGTAATCAATCTTATTTATTTATTAATAAAAAAATTGTTTATTAAAGGCATTTATTATTTACATGGCGCTGTTTTAATAATATGTGATAAACCCATAATTTTAAGCAATGCTTTTAGAATCATGATGAGATCATGCTAATGAGATCTAAATTCTTAGATAGCTTAAAACTAAAATATTCCCAATCGATGGATTACTAAAAAGGGGATTAGTGAATCCAGATAGATTGGTACGTACGTTGCTTACTCATTGGATGAGGATGATTGATCTCATGATCATTTGTGTGGAGACACTAAAGCAAGTATATAGGTGCTTATTAGAGAATAAATTTACTGAACGTGACTCGCTAAGGAATACCTAATGGAGTATTACTTTCCTGTCAATAGGAATTCCTGTAGTGATAGTAGTACAAATGATCTTTAGACTTGAGATCATCATAGTATCTTATATATAATGAATTACACTTTGACTTATTCCTTAAGACTCTTAGAGTATATCAAAGGGTATGTTTGGGTGTAATAAGTTATATATGAAGATAATGAATGATAAATAAAGAATCTACAACTTCTAGTAAAAGAAGAGAAATGTCTTATGTGATTCGATAAATGACAACCCAGGAATCCTTGGCCAAGGTGAAATGAAATTAAAAAGTAGTTTCTAATTTGCATTCATTAGGAGTTGTGCATTTAGGAATCGAAATACATATAATTAAATAAAATAAGACTTGACAGTAATTCCATGTCTTATATTTAATTGGGACATTGTATGGTGGAAGGATTGAATTGTATTTCAAGAACTATTAACTCAAAGGTTCTTTTATGATTAATGTTGAAATTTATATTATCTAGAAAGTCGTTGATCGCTAGGGAGGCTTATCCCTATTGTAAAATAAATATTATTTATTTAAATAAATTAATCGTTTAATTTATTTATTTAAATAAGATTAGAATTGTTCTAATTGATTTATTCACAACCGGTTTAATATGGAGAACTTAAAGGATCACACCGTAAAAGGAAGAATAATTATTTAAGAAGTTAATGACATAATCGTAATAATATATTAAATATATTTAATTTAATCTATGGTGATAGAATAAATTAAATAGCTTAATATTTATTATTTAATATTTTAGAAATATTAAATATAAATTAATAAGAAGAGTCTTATTAATATTATTACAATTATTATTATTTTAATTTCTAAAAGAGTTTAGGAATTAATTTAATATAAGTACTCTCATTTATTCCTAATAGGATTAGGAGGGAAAATTAGTTAAATGAGTTTAATTAATTATCCCTAATAAGATTAGGGAACCCATTTAATTAAAAGAGTTTAATTAAGTAAATAATACCTTATTTTAATTAAATATGGTTACCTGATATCTTTATAAGAGGAGTCTTATATCAGATATCAAATTTACGTAATTCCAAGATTTTGGAGAGTACGCCCCTTTTTCCACAGAGATAGGAAAAACTAGGGTTTGAGCCAATACACCCTTCTTCTTGAAAATTGTTCTTCCTTGGTGGATCACCTCTAGAGGCCATACACTTGGGTGTCTATCATTGATCAAAGGAAGAAATTTACCCGGAGATTCAAGGAGATCGTGGAGAAGTAGGAGATGAAGTCGTACCTGTGGAAGCTCGTATCTACAAGGGTATGATTCCATAACTTCGTGTTCTTCATTTTAATTAATAATATGCATAAAGGATGATTCGGGTAATTGGTTTGTGAAAAATTTTAAAATCTAATTTTGCTTTACTTTCGTTAATTTTTGCAATTTGATTGCTACTTTGATTTTCACAAAACCTTACAGATGAAGACCAATGGGTACAAGACAGATATCACCAATTATCTCTAATAGAAGAAAGGCGAATCACGACTATCTTCTATGGTCAATTATATCAACAAAGGATCGCCAGATCCTACAATAGAAAAGTCCGACTACGATAATTTATACAACATGACTTGGTTTTGAAGAAGATCATTGATAACCAAGATCAATCTAAGGGAAAATTCGCTCCAAGCTGGGAAGGCCCGTTTGTTGTCAAGAAGGTATTGACAGGAGGCGCTATCAGATTACAGGAAATAGAAGGTGATGAATTTCCACAACTCATCAACTCGGACACCGTGAAATAGTACTATGTCTGAGGTTACCATCAAGCAAACATCCTGGTTTTGGATCATCAAATCACCAGTCATTCAGGTTTTCTAACCCTTTATTACATACAAAATCTTCTGCATACTCTTCTGCCCCTCATGGAAACATACTCTTCAAGCCAGCAGCCTGGTTTCACCTCATATCAAACCTTTCATACAATTTCGGTTATCCCACCAGGGATTGAACCTTTCACACCTGTAGTTTGTCTTGAACTTAGGATCAAACTTTTTCACACTTGCAGTTTGTCCTGAACTTAGGATCAAACTTTTTTATACCTGCAATTTGTCCCAAACATGGGATTAAACTTTCTTTCCCCCCTGCAATTTAGCCTGCACATGGGATTCAAACTTTTCTTCGACTACAAATAGTCCTGAGGAGCGAACTACATCGACCTGATCTCCCTGATACCCAGGAGTACGTAGGCAACCATATTCTATATGGCCCGGTCATAATAAAAAAAACAAAAACATTTCTGCCCTTTCTCTACAAAAACAAAAACAACAAAAACATTCCTACACCCTTTTACATTCAGCGTTGAACCTCTTACACCAGGTTCGAACTACGCAGACTTGATCTCCACTTCAATAGGAGTACGTAGGCAGCCATTTATGGTATGGTCTAACCCCCTACCAAAACACAAATACTTGTCATACGGTACTGGGATCAAACTTCAATCCACCATATTTCATCAGCTTCAGACCAAAGGGATGGAACTACCTGACCTCTCCTCATAAATAGAAGATCCGGCGACCATCTAAGTTGTGGTTATGCCTCAAAGAGCAACACCAATACATAAGAGATGGAATTAACTAGGCTCCTCTTAAATAGGAGTGTTGGCGACCATCTGTGGTGCGGTCAATCTCAGAGAGGAAAAGCCACACTCCTCTACTCATTTCCATACAGAAACCAGTCCCAAGACACCAAAGATGGTAGGGATACACACATATTAATGATCCATTCTAAAAGATCCTACGACGTCTTAATGTCCACACATCAAGGATGAGTTCAGAATACATCAAGATCACAAGCCCTGAAGAAACAAGCAAATATCAAGTAAGTATCAAGGCGCAACTAAAAGGGAAGTGAATCAAAATATATTTCCCTGCCATATATAATGCTGTTTGATATATACAATATGTGTTGTACATGACAAAATGGCTAAGCTAGTGTGTGAAGGAAAATACAAGTCTATCTACAGATCTATATGTATTTGTACTATCAGATCTAACATAGCATCTCTCTCCGAAGAAGGAGGTAACGCTGCAAGCTCTTGTCCAATGGTATCTACACGAGCTAGCAGATCCGAGACTAACTGCATGGTGACATGATGCTCATCAATGTATGCACTCATATCGGTAAGGATGCCAGTTGTATAGGATCTCACTAAAGTACTATCTGTGATGGCCACATCCCGGGCAGATAAGGCAGCATCCCGCTCTACAATCAATGCATCTTTGGCTGATCTGGCCTCGTTTCTCTCTAATAGAGCGGCGTCTCTCCCATCAAGAGCTGTCAACATCAAAGCCCTAGCCTGATCTCTCTCAATGGTCATCAGATGAAGACTCTACTCCAGATATTGTGCTAAATGCTGAATCACAGTAGCACTCGTAGTGGGAGAATCCATCACAACTACTGGCAACCCAGTAGTCAAATCCTCCTCGATGGGAATATAAGTCTCCTCCATAAGCTCCCCATCATCAGAATTAATCCCCTACACTGTGGATACTACCACAGTCAATGTTGTCTCTATCGCCATCCATGTGGAATACTCTACAAAACAACCCGGGTGGCTAATGGAAAACTCAGCTAGCTCACGCTGATCCCAACAGGCATACAACCTGGATCTATCCTCTGCTGATAAGTGGCGAGAAGCTAAGCGCTGACTCAATGCCCCCTCAAAAGGATGGAAGTCCTGGAACTGGTCAAACTGACACATCACGGTTAGTGGGTGGTAAGTAGTCATGCCCCTCAAACCAGTGAGAGGGAGATAAACCATGCCCAGAGCATGAGTGATGAAGCTGTAGGGTGAGCTGAGCCCTGAATACAGAAATATATTAAATAGATCTCTGATCCCTACCAGGAAAATGGACCAAGATGCATGATCTGTACACTCCGCAGGCTGAAAGGAACATGACATAGCTATCTCATGGGTGAAACAATACCCATGCCGTCTGAAAGTGCCAATCGATCTCAAGTGTGACATAAACCACACGTACAACATGACCGAGCTGCCTGGGAATACCCCTGCAGGGTAAGTGCTGTAATATGTGGCTGACCTCAGTGTCTCTACAATGATCATTAGTATAATGGTGTGACCCTCCCTAAGAGCTCTCACTGCCATGATGACGCCAATATCTAGTTCATCCATGTACTGTGGTATGTATACATACGACAATACGCACAGTAGCAAGACATTTACTCTGGATGAGTGCCAATGATCCTCCGGCATGGTGAAATCCCTGGAGTGCCGTGTATAACTATCCTCAGAGCCAAATCTGTCCATCAGAAAATGCTGGGATACAACGTGACCAGATGTGATCTCATCCTGCACAACTCTATGCCTCAGCCCGGTGAGAGTCATAAATTGCCGACTCACGTATCCGATGGCCATCCGCGTACAAGGTCTGTCTAATGGCAGCGCTGTCAACCGTGTGTACTCCTCTAGAGTAGGAGTCAACTTATGGATGCCAAACCAGAAGACCTGTCTCTCATGTATCCAATGCTCTAGCATACCCTCTATGAAGCCTGAAGGAACTTAAAACATCAGGAGAGTCATAGTATGCTGCAATAACTGATCTACAGTCACCCTGTCTTAAGGTGACATACTATCATACCATGATCTCATACGGGATGCCACCAATGCTGGTGGGGTATGATCAATGCGGCTAACTGTCGAAGAAGACATCTATGTGGGCCGTATCATAAGACCATCCAGAGGTCAATGCTGAATATCTCTGGATATACATACATATGTATAACATAATACATGCATGATAGGGAATAGATGGCAATATGATATAGGGAATGTAAAATTGTGCATACATTCCTAAGTATATCATCATCTAATACATCTCTGTACAACTAGAAATATAGGGAAATGGGGCACAGACGCCCTACATCTAACAAAGACCTATCAAAAGATATAGCGAGAATGGGGGAAAGCCACCCAATGTCTAACAGAGGCCTATCAAAAGAGATAATGAGAATATACATCAGAAGAAGACAATGGTGTCAATGTCTACATCGTCAATCCTGTCCACCTGATGTAAATCCTCTTGAGTCACTGGATCTCTATCCACAGGGATGTCAGACCTATACAAGGGAGGATCTGCACCGACAAAGACATATGGGTCACCTGAAGGGCCATCGTCATAGCTGGAAGGATCTAAAGTATCTGCCTCTGAAGGATTTCTGCCCAAGTGCCAGATAAAGAAATGTACCCTATCCAACTACCGGGTCAAACTATCAATCTGTGTCAAATGATTCGAATCTCAGATACAGGCTAGCCAATCCATCATCATCACAGATCCAAGAACTATATCCCCCATGAACTGAGTGGCACTGATCTGGGCTCTAATGGTATGAGGGAACCACTAATGCTGGAATATTTCTTGAGTGTAGGGACCCTTTGATAATGTAAAACCGTCAACACCCAACAATGGGATATCAATGATGGGTGACTGTGAAACAGGCCAATAATGTCTGGCAGGAGGCAAGATCGGTATACGAATCTCTCTTGTGGTGCTCCTGAAAGCATGCGCTCCTAAGTAGAGCTCCCATCCTCCATCTGTGAAGAGAGGAATCCTATGAGTGGAAATCATGTACTCGACACCAGTCGGGTACCCATCCTCAAATCCAATGCTCAAATGCTCCCCTGAATAAGAAATCCATGTGATGACATTAGCTGTCAATAACTCCAGTTGTAGGTGGCTATGAGTGAAACCCTCCGCTACAGGGACCTCCGCCAGTATGGAATGATATCATCGCTGTCTTCGTGGGTAGGTATCTAATCCTAACACACTCACTGGACGTAAGCATGGAAGCCTCTCATAGGCCCAGAACTGCTAACACAAAGGCAAACATCTGCTATCAGTCAACACTCTTAACCTGTACATGGGAAATTATAAGAGAAATACTCACCAGTAGAAATGGGTAAAATCCTAGCTAAGCCTCTATCATGCCCTGGGAATGCATGCGCATTCCCCTGAGGAAATAGGCAAAGGTATAGGAGCCCCAATCATACTCTCCAATACGGTCCACGTGTCGTGTGGGGCTGATCAAAGCGAATGACACCGTAGAAGAGTTATCAGCTATGAAGCAACCCCTAATGATCATCAGGAACAATCGCCGAAGAATGTGATCCCTGACTCTCACATCAGCGGGTGTGGGCTCACTCAACAGCTCGCTCATAGCATCTACGCTCAAAGGACCTATACGAGCAGTCTTGCCCTTGAGCTCCTCTGCCGGAACTCCTAGCATGGATCTGACGCCAGTCAGGGTAATATCCCCCGTACAAGGCACTGGTGCCCCTCCAAACTCCATACCTATGATAAACCGCCAATCCATCGGCATCATCATTACCTCACAGTCCAACAAATGGAGTGACTGAGTCTAGTGAAACCAGCACTCAGATAATGCCCTGAGGTAACCCCAGGGACAACAGAGGGGAAGGATGGAAAAGAAAGCTCGAAATCCCCAGTTATGCACGATCGCTCTATAGTCGATGCGTAGCACGGTACACATAGAGCAAATGTTTGAACCGCCTCTAGTCGTGTAAAGTCGGGAACCTACATCACAAAGTAGATCAACATCAGAACCCTTTACTCCTCATCAATAGGAAATAAGGAAGATCAAAATTTAGCTTTATACCTCGTTTGCATTCAAGTAAATTGAGGGATGTCGACTCAAATCAGCCAAAAGCTCTGGGTTCACCACCTGAATACTCAGGAGGTTCCTACGGGGAACATATGAAGCAGGAGCGGGAGCCTCGATCGGTACATCCTCTTCCTCATCCTCCACATCTGGTACATCAACCCGGACATGACGTATCACCGCCACCACCAAACGACGAGGCTGTCTAACGGAACAGGGTAAAGGCACTTCAAAAGCCCTCCTCCGTACCCTAGAAGTGGTCCCGTGGGAACTACTCGGCTGATCCGGATCCATATATCTGGACAATAAGTCTCCAAATTACCTCAGAAAGGGTGTGGTAAATTCTTTTCTGGAGCTTTTCAAAATGTAATTTTATAACTACATGCATGCATGCATTATTTTAACATACATCTACAGTAGAGTTAAAAATGCATGACTACCCAATGCCTACATTTTGGAAATTTTTTGCCATAGTCCCCTTTGTAAATAGGACTATCCTCATGCACATAGGCATAACTAGGTGGCCATTCAGTAGCACACCTACCCACAGTCATAAACATCCTACATGCATCAATATATCAAAGTAAAAAATTCGTAAGGGTAGCCTAATTACCAGGATTATTTTACTTTTTCACCTTTGCTCATTTGTCCTCAAATAGGATACGAAATAGCATAAAAAGGTGTCAATTTGACTGTTTCAAAAGTCAAATTTTTTCACATCATTATGTTCAGCATGGTTTAATACTAACATTTACTATGTTGAATATTTTTTATCAAGTCGTTTCAGCATGAATAATCACTACAATGTGTTTAGATGCATTTCATATCATATATCATTTTCCAACGGATAAAAACTAGAAACAAAGGCATGCATACATTATCAGGACAGTGTAGAACACTTGTACTGTGACAGAATTTATAGAAAGTCATCCGAACTCAGCAGATCTGAAGAAGAGCTCTCACGTTTCCTTTGCGACGCAGCTTGAAAATGACTTGGGAAAGTAACCAACGCATTTAAAGGAAGTCACAGTTGGCCGCAGGTCCACCTGCGACTACTACAGGTGTACCTGCGGCACCCCTATGTGGGTCCCACCCCTCCGACTCGGTCCAGTTTGAGTTGCAAAGGAGTTCTTACAAGCTGAAAAGGCTAAATCAGGAATAAAAATGCTACGCAATTGAGCGAAATAGCTTGAAATCCTAGTTTTCACGTGCCAAACTGTGGCTTTACATAACACTCATTGCTCTTCGCCCAAACATAGGGTACACTATACCGATGATCTCAGCTGTTGCAAACTACATTCGGCAATACCTCACGAAGGTCTGATGCCGTCAGTTCAGGGTCGTAGCCCTAAAACCTTTTCCCCAACGGATTTTCATACATCCATTAATGCACACATCAACGAAGGTCAGACATCCTTGACATTATCCCCAGCAGGGATCTCATCCGTTGATACACATGTCAATGATGGTCAGGCAACCCTGACAACAATTCATTGTTGGCGAAACTCAATGAGCGGTGGAAAGACTCAAGCGGACAAACCAAGGAAGAACATCCTCATTGGGGAGGACCGATGATTGAATATGTTATGCACATCTTCAACAGAAAAAGCTATATCCCCACAAAATCTCTTGTACATGAGAGTTGCATCTTCAGGATAAAGTCTGTATCAAGGATTCAAGACTTTGGTGATAACCCCAACGTCAACAATCCTAGAGATTCCTGATAGCTATGGATCGATCGTAGCGTCCATGACAACCATCAGTCAAGTATGTAGTGCTCCCCGGTAGAAACAGCGAGGAGCCGGTAATCATCCCATCATGTTGGAGAACAATCCAACAAACCACATACATTTGCATCATGCATGGCATCATAATCATCATGTTGCATTTCAAGTGTCTAGTATTCTTTATCCTGTCCATGCCATTGTATTGCATAAATATGATAAAGAGGGGCATCTGTAGACACTCAGAGTTTTTCTGCCTACCTATTACTAACATTGCAGGAAGTGCATAAACTTCCTTCAGAGAAAACCTTGGAAAACAGCTCAGTTTAATCCCAAAAATACCACCGGAAGTTCAGTTTCAACTTGGAAAACATACCGGGAGTATCATTTCCCCACCTCGGAGATAACCCCGGAGATAGCAGTACAAATACCAGAAATTCCACCGGAGAAGGCCGATTCATCTTGGAGATAACCCCGAGATGTTCATTCTCAGTCCCAGAAACAACACCAGAAAAGATAATATCAACTTTGGAGATAACCCCAAGGAGTACAGTTGCAGTTCTGGAGATAACCCAGGAGATGCTTGTTTCAACCCATGCAGTTAGCTTCAACCTTGGGACTCACACCAAGGCACTCAACTCCCAAACCCAAAGATAACCCCAGGAGGACAGGCACACCTCAGAGACAACCCTGAGGGCATTCAATACTTGCAACAGCCCAATCTCAAAGATAACCCTAAGCAACGTCTACTTTATCAGCCAAAACTGGAGATAACCCCGGTGAAGGAAAAAATCATCAAATTGCCACCTCAACCCCACATGGCACCGTCTCAACAAACAATAGTCAACATACATTCTACACAATAATGTCCCACAAGAACCAAGGAGTTACAATCCCGAGTGACTACTACGCAAGGCAGAACACCAGATAGAATTTGAAGCTTGAAGAGATAGGACATGGTTCGATCATCCTGACATCGTACAACCTCTAATCCCATGTCATTGTGTAGCTCTAGACAACAGCAGGCTGAAATATGTCTTATACACCCATGTTGGATTGAAGTTCTATAAGTTCGAGCGGACATCACGTTGCACGCATGCACGTACTTCGAGACGGCGGGACCCGCGGAGCCCAGGCACCCCGAGCGTGCCAGAAGTGCATCTGCATGGCTGCAAGTACACTACTGGCTCCCCTACTCTATAAATAGAGGGCTTGGGGTGGCCATATTCAAGAGAAAAAAGGCAAGGAAGCCCTGTCCAATTTGCTCTGTACACACCCTATATTGAGTGCTTTCTCATTTTAAACACTTGTGAGCTCACATATAGCTATATTTTTACCGGTGGGAGCCAAGTGTTCTTACACTTAAAGCTATAAAAGTCTTCTTTGGCAGTCCACTGTAGGCCTTCTTACACACTTTAAAGCCTTTCTCTTCATCTTTGCACACACTTTTCTTCACGTTAAGAGTCGTGTTATGTGTGTATGCCCGGACTTCGGTCCGTGGTTTTCATTTCTGTTTATATTTATATATATATATTTATTTATATAGACTAAAATTATCGAGTTATGCCTCGATTGAGCCTGGATTCATGTTCGGAGCATTTATTTGCTTAAATATATATATATATATATATACTTATATATATGAACTGTTGTCAAACTTTGTTCGATGAGCCTGGATTTTACATCCGGAGCGTTTATTTCTTATATATATATATATATACAACAACAAATCGCTGAAATGATAAACCGAGCCGGGTTTGATATATATCATGTGCATTTACCGCTTTTGTGACGCCCCCAAAATAGGTATACATCACTCATCTTGAGTCGCCAAATACATGGTATAAAATTTAAATACAACTTAATAATACAACTGTCGTGTACAATACGACAAAACATAAACTGAGAATTGTAATACGAATATTGTGTTCTAGACAGTATTCAACTTAAATGTAGTCCTCAATACATTTATTATCACACTATTTCATAGAATAGTGAGGACTACTAATGCTATCATCTGGACCATCAGTCTATTCCCCGACTAGTCCCGGCTACGTTCTCATTTCCTGAAGAGAACAATGAAAGCAAAGGGTGAGCTCAACTAGCCCAGTAAGAAATATTATGACTAAGATAATGCAGAATAATTTATCGTTAGCCTTCAACAATGTTAAACTGATCAAATATAATAAGGGCAAAGGTCCAAAAATGCCCTTGACGTTTATCCCGATATACCACTTGCACCCTAAACTAATTTTTTTTCCAAAAATACCCTTAACTTTACAAAGATCAGGTCACCCGTGCCCCTCCCGTTAACAAATCTGCCACATAGACTAACTTGACTAACACCTCATCTAAATTTGCTGACAAGGCATGAACACCTCATCTACTTTTGCGGACACATAACAAAAATAATATTTAATAAAAAATTATATTTCTTCTCCCTCTTTTCTTTCTCTAATCTCCTTCCTCTATTCTCTCTCCTCCGTCTTCCTTATCAAATTGGGAGATTATCATTAGCAAGAACAGAGGTTCACAAAATTAAACCCACTCAAAAGCTATAATATTCATCTTATTCCTCTTCTTCAAATTCGTGTGTACCATATTGCATGCTCCTGCCGGTGTAATTTTCCACCATCATAGCAACCCCTTCTTCTTCTTTAGATTTCTATTTCAAAATCCCAAGTTTTTTTACTAAAATTCTTTTGAGTAATTCTAGTTTCAAATTTCAGAAATTGAAAATTTGCTCACAAATTTGCGAGTGAAAATTAAACAAACGATGATAGTAGTGGGTCAGTTTACCCCCAAAAAATTAGATCTAAAATTTGAGAAACAGAGTATTATATACACATTACCTATAGAATTTCATCTTAATTTGCTCCAGATCTCTCTATCAATGGAGATCTAAAATTTGCTCCAGTATTTATATACCCAAATGAATAACAGAGTATTCATATACCCAAACAAATTTGAAATAACTCTGATCAGATGAAATTAAAATACCCAAATGAATAACAGAGTATTCATATACTCAAATTAAACAAATAACTCTGTTAAGATGAAATTAAGCAAACATATTCCGGTATTTATATACCCAAATTTGCTCCAAATGAATAACAAATGGTGATGGTGGGGGTGGGGGCATTTAGATTTTAGTTCAGGATGTTTGTTTGCTTCTTTATATTTATATTTCCAAGAATTTAACAAAGAAAAGAAAAAACTATATTGCACATTCTATGTAACGTAACTCACTCGGTATTTGACTAAACACAACATTCTTTTATGTGTTTGTCCTTGTTTACCTATGCTCTTTTCTGTTGTTGGTATTGTTTAATTAATGATTACTCACATGAAGAAGTCATTCCAAGCCCCAAGACGCCCGGGGAGGCACCAAATGGTCTAAATCTGGATTCTCGATCGCGATATTCTCTCCTCTTCTACACAGATTTTCTATTGTATAGAGATATACGAGGTTTATTGTTGTTTGGTGATGGAGCTGGGTCGGCAGGAGGAGTTGTGAGAGTCGAGGAGGAGGAGGTGATCGGTGGTTGGAGGAGGAAGTGGAGGAGGTGATTGGTGGTGGATTTGGGGTTTTTTTATTGTTAATGAAAAAAATGGAGGAAGGAGATGAGAGAGAGGAAAAAGGAAGAAAAAAAAAGATTTTTTTTATTAATTTTTATTCTTGACACGTGTCAGCCACGTCAAAAATAAATTAACATCTGTTTGTTTAGTTGGCATTTTTTTAACGGGAAAGGTATATTTGAGCTACGTTTTATAACGTTAAGGGTACTTTTGGAAAAAAAATTAGTTTAGGGTAAAAGTGGGATATCGAGGTAAACGTCAGGGGCATTTTTGAACCTTTGCCCAATATAATAAACATCAAGTTTAATTGCAGCGGAACAAACAATCCATTAGAAGAGTCAAGTAGAGTATAAAATCTACTATCTTCTATGATTTAAAAAGGTTTTTCATCACTTTTATCGCTGAGACTCAACTTAATAAATAATCCACATCATCGAATCACCCCTGCACTACGGCCAAGGATATTCTTTAGTATAACAACCACAAATTATTCATGCACTACGGGCCAGGGATATTCGTGTATTCATCAATGGTTATGATCATGCCAACAACTGTCCATCAATGCACTACGGGCCAATGAGGACTTTTACCACGTCATTTGTAACATTACGATCATGATTATACAGAATAATCCCTGGTCATAATCATACCAAGTCTATCTATGCACTATAGGCCACAGATGACTTTCAACATAATATAAACATAAGGATGATGACAATGATATAAGAATTCAATAAAACAAGTTCAAGGATAAATTTTTAAAGATTTATAATTTAATTTATCCAGAAATCAATAACGTCCAAATTGTCAACATAATACTGCTTTGTGGAGTACAATTCAAGAATGATATTGTACCAAAAATAATTTGGACCGAAAACAAATCAATTTTTATCATGAATAGTACCGGTGAATAGTACTTTCGAGTGAATAATACCACATGAATAGTACTTCTGGAATAGTAACCCCGTGAATAGTACTCCTCAAGATGAAAAGTTAAAACTTATCAAGAATGCTCAGAATAATATTTCCATGAAATGATACTGGATGAAGCGAAGATATCAAGGATATTCTACTAATTTCATGGAGTTTAGAAGCCAAAACTTTAACAAAACGAGTATAAATTCAAAATCTGAAACGAAATAATATTACTTACATACGATAGAGTATGGAAGAAAATATTATTTCAAGCGAATATGGAACAAAAATAACATCCCTTACGAATATTAAACGAAAATAATATTCATTACGAATATTAAACGAATATAATATTTCTTGCGAATGTTGAACGAAATAAAATTTCTTATGAATATTGAACGGAAATAGTATTAATATGAATACGAAAAATAATCTCTTTAGAATGTGAAATAAATAATACCCATTACCTTGAAAAGAAGAGTATTCCAACTGGTATAGCGGAGATATTCTTGAAGAAAACTTTCACTATTTTCTATACTCAAAGCTTTCTAAAACTCGAAAGAAATACGCTCAATATTATAGATGAAGAATTCTCTGATTCTGGTGTGATTTTCAATTCTAAATAAGCATCCTATTTATAGGAGAATGGAAAGGATACTATTTGAATTTAAAAATCACGAATTTGCAAAATGAAGAATGCACTACCAACTCAAGCTAAAAATTTTACGAATTTTGATTTTTATTGTGCATTACTATGCAATAAAATATTCTAATAAAATAAAAATTTTAAATAAAATATAATATATTCTATTTAAAATCAAATAAAACAATACTTATAAAATATATATATATATATATATATATATAATTATAGCCTTTCGGGCAAAGGCAAAGCTTACTATATATATTATATATATATATATATATATATATATATATATAATTTATAAGCCTTCCATATAATTCACAATATTTAAATCCTGCTCCTGTGAAAGAGGGGCTTTCAATGATTTCTCCATATTGGCGCAGATCAGGCAACACCCCTTTTTGTACCGCTGATAAAATGAATCATGGTCGAGATGAAACATAATATCCTAAGCCTAAAGACAACTTGTAGATGTTTCTTAACTGTAAAACTTTTATTTTAATATGAGGACCCCACCATAGTCAACATGTTGTCGGGCTTATTGAAATAAAATGAATTTTTAATATTAAATATCGCCCGACCCAAGACAAATTATATATATATATATATATCGGTCAGGCTTTTTTATAAAATACTCCTACCGTACGCCATAAGCTCTTACTACCAAAAAAAAAAAACAAAAAAAATTCCAACCGACAAGCTCTTACTACCAGTAAAAAATAAAAAAAAAAAAAAAAAATAAATCCAAACCTAAGACAACTTCTTACTTACAGACAAGCTCTCAAGTTCTTTATTTGCATATTCCAAATAAAATATTTGTTATTTTTATAACTCTTTCATTTAATAACAAATAAAGAATTATAATTCAAATAAAAATAATATCCTATTTTATAAAAATATATTTTATAATTTTTATTTGCTATTTTTATAAAAATATTTTATATTCTTTATTTGTTATAAAATATTTTAATAACAAATAAAGAAATAAAAATAGCAAATATTTTATATTCTTTATTTGTTATAAAATATTTTATATTCTTTATTTTTTATAAAATATAGCAAATAAAAAATTATAAAAATAAAGCTCTTCCTACCAGAAAAAAAAAAATACCAACCGGGACAAGCTCCTACGGCTGTACAAAAAAAAAAAAAAAAAAAAATTATACCAACCGGGACAAGCTCTTACGGCTGTTAAAAAAAAAAATGTACCAGCCGGGACAAGCTCTTACGGCTGTAAAAAAAAAAAAAGTGTACTAGCCGGCTGTTAAAAAAAAATTATTTTACTAACCGGGACAAGCTCTTACGGCTGTTAAAAAAAAATACCAAATGACAAGCTCTTACTACAGAAAAAAAAAAACTAAATACTACCATCGTTAAAAAAAAATTATTTTATTCAAGCAACTTGTCGCTAAATGCACTCTAACTCGCAACCTCAAACTCCAAACACACGCTATACGACCACCCGAGCACCACTTGCCTAGTTGCTAATTTCAAAATTTCAGGATATGTCTTTATATTAAAACTTCACCATCCCCAAAATCTATATTCTCGCATTATTATTATATTACGAAACAAATATTATTAATAAGTCTATATAATACATATGGGGGTTTGATATTTAGAAATAAGTTAATATCTATATTTATTAAGCAATGATTATTAGTAATGATTTTATATATTAAGCAATGATTTTATTATTAAGAAATGATTTTATTATTAATAAAACTAGTTCAATTAGTCTAATAAGTAATGATGATAATTTTTCAAGTCATTTCAGAAATTAATTTACTTATCGAATTTATAAAAGTAATGAAGTATTATTATAATAATAATAATGTGATTATCAATATTAAAGTACGTAATATACCAATACTAAAGATCGCATAACATTAAGAGGAATAAGACATATTACATGTTCATTTTCATAAAAAAAAAAAAACATAGAATGATTAATACAACCGACGCTTATATCTCGTAGGCCTAAGTAATCTCATGATTTCTTGTCCAAACAAATATTATTAATAAGTCTATAATACATATAATGGGGTTTGATATTTAGAAATAAGTTAATATCTATATTTATTAAGCAATGATTATTAGTAATGATTTTATATATTATTATTAAGAATGATTTTATTATTAAGAAATGATTTTATACATTTTGATACATTTTTTGATACATTTTGATACATTTTTGATACATTTTTGATATATTTGATACATTTTTTGATATATTTGATACATTTTTGATATATTTGATACATTTTTGATATATTTTGATATATTTGATATTTGATATTTTGATATATTTTATATATTTGATATATTTTTGATATATTTTATATTTGATATATTTTTATATTTTGATATATTTTGATACATTTTTGATACATTTTTGATATTTGATACATTTTGATATATTTTTGATATATTTGATATATTTGATTTTGATACATTTTTGATACATTTTTGATATATTTTGATATATTTTTGATATATTTTGATATATTTACATTTTGATATTTTTGATATATTTTTATATTTTGATACATTTTGATATATTTTGATACATTTTGATATATATTTGATACATTTTTGATATATTTGATACATTTTTGATACATTTTTGATATATTTGATACATTTTGATACATTTTGATATATTTTGATATATATATTTTTGATATATTTTGATATATTTTTTTATATATTTTTGATATATTTTTATATTTGATACATTTTGATACATTTTGATATATTTGATATTTTGATATTTTTGATATTTTGATATATTTTTGATATTTTTGATATTTTGATATATTTTTGATATTTTGATATATTTTGATATTTTGATATATTTTATATTTTTTGATTTTGATATATTTTTATATTTTTGATATTTTTGATATCAAATGTTTCATATCAAATGTATCAAAATATAAAAAATGTATCAAATGTATCAAATATATCAAAATATATATAAATATATCAAAATGTATCAAATGTATCAAAATATATCAATTATCAAAATGTATCAATTATCACAAATGTATCAAAAATATATCAAAAATGTATCAAATGTATAAAATCATTTCTTAATAATAAAATCATTGCTTAATATATAAAATTATTACTAATAATCATCGCTTAATAAATATAGATATTAACTTATTTCTAAATATCAAACCCCATATATGTATTATATAGACTTATTAATAATATTTGTTTCAGAATATAATAATAATGCAAGAATATAGATTTTGGGGATGGTGAAGTTTTAATATAAAGACATATCCTCGGGTCGAAATTAATAAACTAGGCCTGTGGTGCTCTGGGTGTCATACGACGTGTGTTTGAGTTTGAGGTCATGAAGTTCGAGTCTCTGCTTAGCAGTTAAGTTGCTTGAATAAAATAATTTTTTTTAACAAATTTATTAGTACACATTTAATTTGTTTTTAACAAACCAGAAACAGCTTATACTACTACTTTCTAAGACAGCTCATACTACCGGTATTAAAAATTGAAAAAAACCTACGCAAGACAAATTTTGTCACTACTACATACTACCGGTATTTTATTCAAGCAACTTGTCGCTAAATGCACTTTAACTCGCAACCTCAAACTCCAAACACACGCTATATGACCACCCGAGCACCACTTGCCTAGTCAAGTTAAATTTTAAATAAGGATATATCTTTATATTAAAACTTCACCATCCCCAAAATCTATATTCTCGCATTATTATTATATTACGTAAACAAATATTATTAATAAGTCTATATAATACATATGGGGTTTGATATTTAGAAATAAGTTAATATCTATATTTATTAAGCAATGATTATTAGTAATGATTTTATATATTAAGCAATGATTTTATTATTAATAAAACTAGTGAAGTATAATAATAATGTGATTATCGAATTTATAAAAGCAAAGAAGTATTATTATAATTATAATAATGCGATTATCAATATTAGAAGTATGATTATATCAATACTAGTATCGCATAACATTAAGAGGAATAAGACATATTACATGTTCATTTTCATAAAATAAAAAAAAACATAGAATGATTAATACAACCGACGCCTATTTTTTTCGCTCAGAATCCCTAGCACTCGATAGTGATTTCGCTTATCGTGGCTTTGGGCTTCAAAGCCACAAATTGCACATTTTCGGCGAGTCTTAGAAGGAATGATTTTCTCGAGTGCACTCTCAATCTAGATTGTTTTTTGCGCCTTTGTTTGAGAAATATTAGGCGGCAAAAACTCTTCTTCTTCTTCCACCTCTCGTGATCTTCATCGCCATTATCGTATCCCATATCATGATTTGATCTCCAACTCGCAATCAATGTCGCCATCCGCCAGCCTCAAAGAATATTCTCATCCGGATCATACCGGGTCAACCAACTCTTTTCCTCGCATTCTGGGCTTTAAGAACAGCTTTTGTAACTCCTGACCGAAAGCAGCCGCTTGTTCGCTAACTCCCGTAATCACCCATCAAATGATTATAAATAAGATCGCTTGATTTTGTTCAAAATCGCCAGATGTGGAGTTAAAGAGTAAGTCTTCACCATTGCTTTTGTTCGCTGGCTCTCTGTCCACCGATGAAGGATCATGCTTGGCGGATTTGTGAAATACTTTTTGCCGTGGAAATATCTCAAGATGTGCTCGCATAATTCACCGTAGTGAGAAAACATTTGGCGCTTATATGTTACCGATCCCAAATGTCGATTGTTGACAACTTCTTTATATCTTCCACCACTTTCAACAGATTCAGATTATACACCGCGTGATAAACCTTAGTATCGCTGACACACATCTCACTAAGTTTATGAACATTGTATTTCATGGAATCGATTTAATCGACGCTGGAAACGCCTAAACATCTCTTTTGTACACTTGTGCAAAGATGAACTTCTAAAGATGAACCGAAAATACCATAATCCTTTTACGATGTTTTGTTATGTAGTCGGCCTTTCTCTCCCGATAAACCGCCTTTCTACAAAAATTTTTGACTCAAGTAAAGACAAAACATAGCATACCCGCTGATGCATTAACATACTCATCAAAAAGGCATTCATGCTCGCTTCTTCCAAAGCCGTAGTCATTCCCACAAGCAAAATATCTCTTTGATATGCCGAATCCATTTCGTCAGACATCATACAAACTTCCAAGCCATTCATTAGTATACAATTCATAGGAACTTATCGTAATATGCCAACGCTTTTCAAATTCCTCGATGGACAATGAGTTATACACACAAATTGTTAAAATCATTTTTGAACGATGGGTGCTCATAATAAACACGATGCAATTTTTTCAGAAATTTATTGCTAATATGCCAAGAACACAATAAATGATGACTAGTTGAAGTACCGTAGCAATAGCATTACTCATGGCTCGCCTTTGATCAAAGGATGATGGTCAGAAAAGTTTTGCACCCACGGCTTCAAGCCATGTCTCAGAAACCCCAAACGAAAGTGTCCTCTCGCCCTCGCCTCGTAATAAAGGCAAATCCAAACAATATAGATCGATAATGGTGGTCGACCCCAAGAATGGAAACAAACGGCATGCCATACTTATTTGTCCCAGATGTACTATCAAATGTCACAACGCTCCGGTAAGTTGATACATAAACTCGACGCAAGGCCAACCCACAAAATACAAGCTATGCGCGGTTGTTTTCACCGGTTTCACTCGAAAAAAAAATTTGGTCGGCACTTCGATGCAAGTTTGTTCAAATGATCGACAAAGCATTTTGCATCATTTTCATCTCAGAATCACGCCTTAAATCTCGCACCACATTTTCAACATCAAGCGAGAGAAAGGAACATTTTGCAAACCACCTCCCATCAGGCTCAAAACATTCATCATCTTACTAGACCAATACCGGACTTATTTAAAGTGTCAATTAAATTTCTTGCAACAGACTAATATTTCGTGAGTCTCGATCAAATCTACTTTGGTGGGGGGTCACTAAGTGATGATTGTGTTTAATTCAACAAAGAGAAATACGCCAATTGTCTTCTTTCTTATCAGGACAAATATATATTCTAGCTTTTTTCACATTGTTCGTCCTATCGAGTCTCTCTCTCGCTCTAGTTATTTTATTACTACTATCTTCATCATCGTAAACTCTTGCCAACAATTGGTGTACCGCTTTTTACATACATACCGCCAGATCCGATATCATTCAGATAAGATGTTTACGACTAGTTGCAATTTAATCTCAAATCCATTTTTATGAAATATGATCTATAAAAATATTCAACCTCTTCCAACGCATAAAATAATCGACCAACGTTAAATAATATCGATTTATTACTTTCAACTTCAATCGACAAATTCGTATGTATTATATGACATTTTGAAAAACTTACTTGTGAATAATAGTGATGAATTTTGCTCGATCGTAACTTCAACTTGATTTTCCTCAAGTGAAAGTGGGCAACAAGATGAAACAAATTATGAGTAGAGGTGAAAAGAGAAAATAATATCGTAGAACAAATTCTATGAAAGGATAAGAAGATAACTTGAGAAAATAAAGCAATTTTCTCCGACAATATTTAAAGGTAAAAAGACCAAATTGATACAACTTTATAATAATAATAATAATAATAATAATAATAAAATAATAAAAATAAACATAAGCTTAAGATAATATGGAACGGAACTTTTATACTCAATTCGTAATAATAATATAATAATAATAATAATAAAATATTGAGAAATTTAATTGGGGGAAATGAACTGCTTTAAGATATATACAAATTCAAGGTAAAATAAAATAAAAGGCCCTGTGGTGCTCTGGGTGGTCATTCGACGAGGATCGGTGCTTGAGGTCACGGTTCGAAGTCTGCTTAGAAGAAAAAAAAAAATTTCATTCAGAAGTCATATAAATTGCATCTACTTAACTATTTTATTAATAATATAATTTTTTTTTTCATATAAGTTTAGATAGCCTCTACCTACTTAAGCAGTTTTATTAATAATATAATAAAAGAAACAAAACAACAAAGGGTAAACCTAAGAAGTTTATACCTACGAAAGCAAAGCAACAAAAAACTTTTTCTCGCCATGTTCGACTTCTTTTTTTACACATCATTTCTGAAAGAACACCCTGAAAGAACACCGCAAGCTCTTGTAGAATATAAAAGTCATGGACCCATAACAAAGATTAATGTTTGAATTTGGTCCTAAAATAATTCATGTAATTTGACTTACTCACCTTATTTAAACGCTCTATTGAGAACATATGTTGTTCAAACTAAAGTTCACTTGCCAAGCTAAGCTAGATAAAATAAAAATAACAGAGAGTAGAGAGGAAGTATTTTAAGAGAGGAGCAAAAAACTTCAACAAGTAAGTTTTTATTTATTGTTATTTGTTCAGCTTTTTAATAGTTTCATTGGTGTTATTTTTTATCACCGACGATTTATTATCAATTAAAGGGATATAATACCACGCATGTATTTGTTTTTGTTGTCATTAATGCATGTTATCACCGTGATATTATGATGATAAAGATATCATTGTTGTTATTATTTTCAGATAATAACAACAAAATAATGCAAGATTTATAATGATCACTTTATATTTTATTAAAGAATGATATTTATTTTAATATATTAATTAGACTAATTGACATATTTTTACAAAAAAAAAAAAATTGTAGGGATAATAATAAATATAGATATTAACTCTTTCATTTAATAACAAATAAAGAATTATTTTATATTCTTTATTTGTTATAAAATATTTTAATAACAAATAGCAATTGCAAATATTTTATATTTTTTTATTTGTTATAAAATATTTTAATAACAAATAAAGAAATAAAAATAAAGAAATATTTTATATTCTTTATTTGTTATAAAATATTTTATATTCTTTATTTTTTTATAAAATAGCAAATAAAAAATTATAAAATACAAGCTCTTCCTACCAGAAAAAAAAAAAAATATCAACCGACAAGCTCTTACTACCAGTAAAAAAAAAAAAAAAAAACCAACCAGACAAGCTTCTTACTACCAAGTTAAAAAAAAATGTACCAAATTGGGACCAAATTGATGAAATTCAGACTCTACGTACCAGATAAGCCTTCGCTTACTACTACTGTTAAAAAAAAAAAAATTAAATGTGTACTAGCCATACGTTAAAAAAAAAAATTATTTTATTCAAGCAACTTGTCGCTAAATGCACTTTAACTCGCAACCTCAAACTCCAAACACACGCTATACGACCACCCGAGCACCACTTGCCTAATGTTAATTTCAAATGCAAGGATATGTCTTTATATTAAAACTTCACCATCCCCAAAATCTATATTCTTGCATTATTATTATATTACTTAAACAAATATTATTAATAAGTCTATATAATACATATGGGGGTTTGATATTTAGAAATAAGTTAATATCTATATTTATTAAGCAATGATTATTAGTAATGATTTTATATATTAAGCAATGATTTTATTATTAAGAAATGATTTTATACATTTGATACATTTTTTTATATATTTTGATACATTTGATACATTTTTAATATATTTTTGATACATTTGTGATAATTGATAAATTTTTGATATATTTGATACATATTTTATACATTTGATACATTTTTGATACATTTGATATATTTTTGATATATTTGATACATTTGATACATTTTTGATATATTTTGATACATTTGATACTAATATGTATCTTAATACTAATATTTTGCAAAGATGTTACTTTTAACTTGATTTTGTCATGCATCTTAATACTAATATGGAATCGATGTATTTTTTTAGGTAAAAGATGGATAGTGGGAATACGGGCCAATTGATCCAGTGTTCTCTCGCATGATCAACAAGATCATGTATCGATGACATATATCATGGGAGAGATAGGAAAAACTAAGCTCTACCAATATAATCGATCGTAAATATAATCAAAGGGCTTTTTACAAAAGAACAAAAAATCCTTTTTAGATAAATGTGGATTTGGAGTATTTAGTTATCAAGGTGTTGTACACCAAACCGATCTTCGTCCGATATCCGCTTTAGTCGAGAGATGGCGTCCGAGACCAATACTTTTCATTTAAACTGTGGAGAAATAACAATCACGCTAGAGGATGTTCACTTTATTTTTGGGTTACCGGTGGGGAAAGCCCTTAATCGTCCCTCATTGCCACCAATTTGAATTATTTTAGGATTGTTTTGAGATAAATTAGTCGATGAATATTTTAGTTCAAAAAAACGCAAAGGTAATTTCATTAGTGTGGTCAGCATCTAACATTTTAATAATTGTCCCGAGAATGCAAGTAAAGATGTCAGGGCTTACACACAAAGGCATACATATTGTGGTCAGTGTGGGGCAATATTATTCCCTAATAGAATAGAAATAGTGTGCACCCACGATATATGTCTTTTATTGCCAACGTCAAGATTGTGTAACTTACTCTTGGGTGCGTAAATGTTAGCATATTTGTACATGATCTTTATATACCGCTACTAGAAAGGAGTTAAATACATTAATGGTTGTGTTACATTGTTACAAATTTGGGCTTATGAGCGCAGGTATTGGAAAGCCAAACCTTGGCCACAATCATCCTTATGGTTACCTAGGGCTTTAGCATGGTCCTATTTTGGAGCCCACAGCCACTCTCGGTAGACGGAGAATCCCCATCACCATTTGTCATTTTACCGAGGGGAGTTAGATATTAAGTCTATGTGGATGTGGTTCGCTACTTTACATAATGTGGGATGATGATATCAAGGATTTAATTTTGAAGGCGATTGTTGGATCTGTGGGGTCCCTCGATCCACTTTGATATTGTGGAATTTCAGATGCTTGATCGTGTGATGAGACAGTGTTCATGTAAGGCATACCATCACTACCAAAACCACTACACCCTTAGGAAGGAGAAAAGTTTAAATTTATTGATGTCGAGGATCGTATGGCCTCGAGAGGGAATATATTTCATGATGGGAGGCATACATGGATCATCTCAAGGACAACAAACCGAAATTGCCGATTATGTCCCAATAGATGATTACATGGTCCGTATAGGAAAATTACACGCTGAAAAATTCACCGACCTCGACCTAAGTTTAACCACTTACGATAGTTGTTATGAGCCCTCGCCATTTACAACCAACAACACCTTATTCAAATGGTATAAAATTATATTCTTCTTTAATAAATCATGTATTGAGTAAATACTTAATATTACATTTATTCATATTTATTGTTAATAATATTTATTTGTGTTTATCTTATATGACAAAGTCGAGAGTGCAAAGTCACATTTGATAAATTTTCAAGATTTACTCACCGCCTCCCGAGTTGGTTCTCGCAAAAAATAATTGGGATTTTCAATACGCCTCTATACGACTTTCAAGCAAGAGGTAAACAAATACCTCGATGGGGGGGTCCCACAAATTTTAGAACACAAATTCCCAATACACACAACTCAATGAAGGGCTTGGGAAACAAACCGATTATGTTGTACAAGAGAGCTACATACCCACCCCACAAGTAATCGAGGAGAGCTCCATTCCCACCACCCAAGCCACGAGGAGTGTTACATTCCAACCTTCCAAACCTATGAGGAGTGTTACATTCCAACCAAGTCTTCATTTCATGGACTTTCCGACGCCAAGGATCTAGTTCACAAAAGGTATATATAGTTATGTTAATAGTGATGGTTTTAATTATTATTGCTATATAATAATAATGTACATTCGGTCTCAATCGTGTACAAGATGCGGAGACCACATCTCTTATGGATCAAAAGGGTCCTTATCCAAAAGACTTAAAGATCGAAGGAGACATTTGTAAATAAACATATGTTTGGAAACGTAGGGCACCGTAAGGGATTTATATCCTTTATCACATCCGCGCCAGCTTATATGAATTAGAACACAATGCAAAGGTAACCTTAGGGCCCGAGTCGATATTCGAGCATGTCATCGACGCTTATATGTTGTTGCTACGAGACGTAGAGGAATACTACAGTGTCGCGGAATACAAAGGTGGTCCCAATTTGGTTTCATGAATTCATTCTTCATGATCTTAAGGTATTATTATGTGCCATACACTAACGTGAATATCGTGAGGAGTTTTTATGATCCGTATGTTAACCAAGATGTCGGTCCACCTTTACACGAATGCAAATACATATTCATGCCGCAGGTAGTACCAATCAACGCCATTTTGTCTTGTTCCTATTCGCAATAAGATTGATGGTTACCATAATCGACCAAGACTACAATGACACTAAGTATATTAAGTTACATGAAATGTACTCGTAATTCAAGTAAAGTCATGATGTTTAGTTTTAAAATATTTTAATTTTATAATGTCCTTTAATATTAAAAAATTATTAACCAACTACTTTGTACATGCAGTACATTTGATACCATTTTGTTTGCAAAATGGTAATCCGACAAGCGAGAGTGGCCCAAATGCAGAATCCCACCGCAAGTATCTTTAAAGATTCGAATCAAACAACACAACCACGCAGATCGTGGCATTTTTGTCCGCAAGTATGTCAACTGCTTCGTTAGGGCCAATGGTAATATTTCAAGAGAAGTGGTCCTCGAAGATGTCACAGCTTTTTCGCTATCAAGCTGCCGCACGGGAGCTCTACAAGAAATCCAAGAAGATTACTTCCTACCTCCTAGATATAAAGGCGCTTATTGTATTAATCATTCTATGTTTTTTTTTTTTTATGAAAATGAACATGTAATATGTACTATTCCTCTTAATGTTACGCAAAGACTAGTATTGGTATATTCTCAGATTTCTAATATTGATAATCACATTATTATTATTATAATAATACTTCATTACTTTTATAAATTGATAAGTAAATTAATTTCCTAAATGACTTGAAAAATTATCATCATTACTTATTAGACTAATTGAACTAGTTTTATTAATAATAAAATCATTTCTTAATAATAAAATCATCATTAATATATAAAATCATTACTAATAATCATCGCTTAATAAATATAGATATTAACTTATTTCTAAATATCAAACCCCATATGTATTATATAGACTTATTAATAATATTTGTTTCAGAATATAATAATAATGCAAGAATATAGATTTTGGGGATGGTGAAGTTTTAATATAAAGACATATCCTCAATCGAAATTAATAAAATAGGCCTGTGGTGCTCTGGGTGGTCATATGACGTGTGTTTGAGTTTGAGGTCATGAAGTTCGAGTCTGCTTAAGCAAAGAAGTCGCTTGAATAAAATAATTTTTTTTTTAACAAATTTAAGTAGTACACTTTTTTTTTTTTTTTTACAAATTGAAGAGCTTGTCCCTACCGGTACATTTTTTTTTTTTAACAAATTAAAGAGCTTGTCCCTGCTAAGTAAAATAATTTTTTTTTAACAAATTTGCTTAAGTACACTTTTTTTTTTTTTTAAATTGAAGAGCTTGTCCCTACCGGTACATTTTTTTTTTTTTAAAAATTAGTAAGAGCTTGTCCCTATTGGTATAATGTTATAATTTTTTTTTTTTTTTTACAAACCGTAGAGCTTGTCCCTATGGTATTTTTTTTTTTTTTTACAAATTTAAGAGCTTGTATTTTTATAATTTTTATTTGCTATTTTTATAAAAATAAAGAATATAAAATATTTTATAACAAATAAAGAATATAAAATATTTGCTATTTTTATTTGCTATTTGTTATTAAAATATTTTATAACAAATAAAGAATATAAAATATTTTTATAAAAATAAAGAAATAAAAAATTATAAAAATATATTTTTATAAAATAGATATTATTTTTTATTTGAATTATAATTTTTATTTGTTATTAAATGAAAGAGTTATAAAAATAACAAATATTTTATTTGAATAGCAAATAAAGAACTTGAGAGCTTGTGTGTCGTAAAGAAGTTGTGCTTTGGCTTTGATTTGTTTTTTTTTTTTTTTTTTTATTTTTTACAAACCGTAAGAGCTTGTCCCGCTTGAATTTTTTTTTTTTTTGTTTTTTTACTACCGTAAGAGCTTGTAGCTACCGGGAGTATTTTATAAAAAGGCACAACCAAGACAAGTCGTGCTTTACGGGCATTATTTAATATTAAAATTCATTTTATTTCAATAAACCGACAACATGTCGACTATGGTGGGGTCCTCATATTAAAATAAAAGCTTGCATGTTGTTGTGCTTGGCTTAGGATATTTATGTTTCATCTCACCATCAATTCATTTTATCTTATTTACATTTCGATCCCCATGGAGGTGCTTCTGGTGGTTGATCATGTCTATATATATATATATATATATATATATATATATATATATATATATTCTCCCATGGAGCCGATTCTTGGTAATTGATCATGTTCAGATATATATATATATATATATATATATATATATTTTCACCTTTTATATATATAATTGCTTTCTGTTTTCATATAAATTGTGGCATCATGTGAGCCTAGGAATCATAATCACAGATTCATCTCTTGAATCTAGATTCTTGCCCCATGATGGATTTTTTCAAATTGTAAGTAGCTTGTAAATTATTCAAAATTTCCTTAGATGACTTTCATGCTCTATAAAGAGTTCGGCGATTGCATGTATTATTTTCTCAAGATGCTTCTACATCTTGAAAAATAAAAGCAATCAAGCGAACATTTAATAATAAAATGGAACTACCAAAGGCCTCAATTACTATCGAGCATGTGGTTTGAAAAACCTCTTTACAAAACCTCATTGTTATATCTTTTATTTAAAATCAATTTTTGTATAAATTCAAACCCCAGTGTATATAGGTGTGAACGAGGTATAGCACTACTTCCAAATAATGACATTTCATTTTCCCCCACACACACATTCATATAATGCTTTAAAAGTGGCGGTCACCGTAGGTAACTGTCAGTGCTTACACACCCTCTCGCATCAATCAAGCCCCCAACCAAAATGAATCTTTGCTTTCACACTCCATTTATACATCATTGGGTCAATGTGCAAACCTTTTCGGTTGCGTTGGTGCAACCAACTGGAAACACCAATTTTTACAATCAAATCGTCACGGATTTTTTCACTTGTTTTTTCAAACAAATCTCACATAACATGAGAACACCAAAGAACAAGAACATAAAAGGGATAAATAAAAATCTCGACGTCGACATGAACTAATAGCAATTAATTACTCATTTATCTGATTAATTACCCGATTGGTCAATTTAACCTTTAGAAATTAATTATTATCAAAATAAATGTCAATCTCCACTAACACTAATAATTCCAACACCATGAAAATATCAATTTCATCTTTAATTAACACGAACTTATTCATCATTAATATTATAACTCATAATATTTAACAACTAGATCATTCCCAGGAAAGAGGGTGCTTTCCGATAAGGATTTCTCCATATTGGCGTGTAATTAGGTGACCAAACCCCTTTCCTCGATAGAACTTTCTAGACATCATCAATATTACAAATAATAATATGAATAACTTTGTCGTCTCAATTATTGATTTAAACATATAAAGTATTATGAAGATGACACTGTGACAATAATTGAATCAGTAATATGAGAGATATTATGCAGCAATTATTGTAGCAATAATTAAGTATAACTGAGTGAGTTCTCAGGTAAGCATCAATAATCAATATCGTGTGCTACTATGCAATCACGTGTATTACTGTACTTTTACCACCAGGTATTTAAATAATTTAATAGTAAAACTTTCGCCGTTATTTTTATAAAAAGACATTTCTGTCATTTTCTAACTCCGACAATACTTTTGTTGTGGGGTCCACCAATGATTTTGCCATCGTACGAATATTCCCTATTAAAACAAATATTCCCCGACCAATTGAATATTTTATAACAACTTGATTACTTTACAAAATTTGTAAATATTACCCACAACTATAACATTATATCAAATCCACACCATAATATTCAAAAATATATTTTGAGAAAAAAATTAATCTTTATTCATAAAAGTTGGGGTCTTACAACCTCCCCTTCTTATGAAATTTTATCCTCGAAATTAGGGTACGTACCTGGTATGTCGAAGAGGTGAGGATACCTTGACTTCATTTCAAATTCTAACTCCCAGGTCATTTCCTCAATATCGTGGTTTCTCCACAAAACGTTCACTTGAGGTATAACCTTGGAGCGTAGAATATGATCATTCTTATCCAAGATTTTAACAAGTACCTCTTCATACGTTAAATCTTCTGCTATCTCGTTCGGTTCTAATTCAATAATGTGGTTCGGGTCTTTCACATATTTATGTAATATAGATATGTGAAAAACGTTATGAACACGAGACATACTTGGCGGTAAGGTGAGTCTATAGGCCATAGTTCCTACTCGATCGAGGATTTCAAATGGGCCAACGAATCGAGGATTGAGCTTTCCTCTCTTTTTAAATCTTATAACTCCTTTCCATGGAGCAACACGTAATAACACATGCTCTCCAACATTGAATTCTATGTCCTTTCGATGAAGATCAGCATAACTCTTTTGTCAATCTTGTGAGGTCTTTATACGTTGTTGGATCATTTGAATATTTTCCGTAGTCATGCGTACCAATTTCGGTCCCAACAATGTTCCTTCACCCACCTTATCTCAGCATACTGGAGAACGACACTTGTGTCCATACAACGCCTCGAATGGAGCCATGCCAATACTTGCTTGATGACTGTTGTTGTAGGAAAACTCCACCAATGGCAAGAAATTGTCCCAACTTTCTTTGAAGTCAAGGACACAGAGTCTTAAAAGATCTACAAGATTTAGAATAGTCCTCTCCGACTGCACGTCCATTTGAGGATGATATGCCGAACTAAATCATAAATTTGTGCCCATAGCTTTTTTCAAAATAACCCAAAATCGTGAAGTGAATCTTGGGTCTTGATAAAAAACTATGGATACTAGCATACCATGTAGTCTTACAATCTCATTTATATACATACGAGCCAGATGTTAAAGTGAATAAGTTTCTCGTATAGGTAAGAAATGAGCAGACTTGGTTAGTCTATCGACAATGACCCAAATCGCATCTATGCCTTGAGAAACATTGGGAAGACCAGTAACGAAGTCCATGGTAATGTGCTCCCACTTCCATTCTGGAATTTCAAGTGGTTGCAATGGACCTTTTGGCACTTGATGCTCCGCCTTAACACATTGACAAGTTAAACACCTTGAGATAAACTCCACTATCTCTATCTTCATTTGCTCCACCAAAATGTATGTTGAAGATCACGATACATTTTGGTACTCCTAGCATGGATTACAAACGGTGTGTTGTGCGCCTCCATCATGATTTTATACTTCAAGTCAGAGTCGTTAGGAACACAAAGTCTAGAGTTGACTCAAAGTATTCCTTCTTCATCGATTCTTGCTTCCAGAATAACACCTTCTTGTACTTTCTTCCTCAAACGCATCAGCTCTAGGTTTGTAGTTTGAGCAGCTTAAACTTTATCAATTAAAGTCGGTTTTACTCGTATATGTGCAATAATCACGTGTGTCCCTGGAGTCTTTAACTCTATCTCCATCATTTGTAAGTAATACAAAATAGGTCTTTACGTTGACAATATCGCACTCATACCCGTATATGATCTTCTACTCAATGCGTCAGCTACTACGTTCGCTTTTCCAGGATGGTATTGAATGGTATGATCGTAATCTTTCAATAGCTCAAGCCAACATCATTGTTGCATATTGAGTTCTTTTTGGGTGAAAAAATATTTGAGGTTTTTATGATCCGTATAGATCACAACTTTCTCCCCATATAGGTAATGCCTTCATATTTTAAGTGCAAAAATGACAGCTGCCAACTCTATATCATGAGTAGGATATTACCTCTCGTATTCTTTAAGTTGTAGTGAAGCATAGGCTATGACTTTCCCATGTTGCATGAGAACACATCCTAACCCTCTGCCTGAAGCATCGCTGTAGATAACAAATCCCTCCGAACTAGATTCTATTGTCCGAACAGGTGCTGAAATGAGCCTCCTCTTGAGTTCTTGAAAACTCTTCTCACATTCCTCGCTCTAACCAAATTTTATATCTTTTTGAGTCAGCTGCGTTAATGGAGTAGCGATTCAAGAAAATCCTTCAACGAATCTTCGATAATAACAAGCTAAGCCTAAAAAGTTACGTACTTTGGTAATTGACTTAGGTTGCTCCCATCTTTGAATTGCTTCATTTTTTGTCGGGTCAATAAATATTCCATGATTTTATATCACGTGCCCAAGGAATGCTACTTCCTCAAGCCAGAACTCGCATTTCTTCAACTTAGCATATAGCTTGTTTTCACGTAGCTTTTGGAGTATCAGCCTCAAGTGTTTCTCATGATCTTCATGGCTTTAGGAGTATATGAGGATGTCATCAATAAAGATGACCATAAAATGATCCAAATATTCCTTGAATACTCGGTTCATCATATCCATGAAGGCAGCAGGAGCATTGGTCAATCCAAAAGACATGACTAGGAATTCGTAATGCCCGTACCGAGTTTTGCAAGCAGTCTTTGGAATGTCATCGGTTATAATCTTTAACTGATGATATCCAGAATGAATATCGATCTTTAAAAAGAATTTGGCGCCTTGCAACTGGTCAAAAAGGTCATCAATGCGAGGCAACGGGTACCTATTTTTGATGGTGACATGATTTATATCCCGATAGTTAATACAAAGTCACATACTTCCATCTTTCTTCTTCACAAATAGAATAGGAGCACCACAAGGAGACGTACTAGGACGAATGAAATCGATGTCTAACAATTCTTGTAGTTGGGTTTAACTCCTGAAGTTCAATAGGAGCCATTCGATATGGGGCTTTGGAAATGGGTTTTGTACCGGGTTCAAGGTCAATACCAAACTCAATTTCACGCTCCGGGGGTAGGCCAATAAGTTCTTCGGGGAATACGTCAGAAAATTTATTAACAATAGAAATATCATTCAAATCTGATGTATTTTTGTTTAAATCCGTGACATGGGCTAAGAAAGCTTGACATCCATTTTTTAATAAACGAATAGCTTTATGGCTTGATATGACAGTGATCGACTTTAGTGGTTTGGTTGCTTGAATTCGCATAATAGGTTGGTTAGGAATATGAAAACTAACAACCTTACGAAAATAATCAATTTTAGCATGATGAGTAGTTAACCAATTAATCTCTAAAATAACATCAAATGCAAGTATTTTCAAAGAGATGAGATCAACAGGTAACGTGCGGTTACCGATTTAAATTAAACAAGACTTATAAACAGTGGATGTAATGAAGGTTTCTCCCAACGGAGTTTTAACAAATAAGTCAAAGTCTAATTTCTCCAGAGTTAAATTTAAACATTGAGCGCAAGTAGGAGAAATAAAAGAATGGGTAGAACCGGTATCAAATAAGGTATAGACTTCACTAGAATTTATGATTAGCTTACCCGTGATAACTTCGCTTGGGTTCCTGGCTTTTTGGGAGGTCACAACAAACGCTCTCCCTTGAACTACCTTCTTCGACTTCTCTGGGACAACATTTGGTGTCACCATCCTAACTGGACTTGGCTTTACTGCACACAAAAATTGAGCTAGGTGACCTTCTTTTCTGCAATTGTAACACGCTTTGGACTGCATCGTGCAGTTTGGACTGATGTGTCCCTCCCTTCCGCATTTGAAGCATACGATCGGTGGTCTTTCTCCTTCTTTATCAATGGGTGCTGGAGCTGACGTCTTTCCATCATTGTTGAATCTTCTCTTCTTGAAATTTCTACTCCTATTGTCTTGGCCATTATTACCACCGAAGTGGTTACCATTTCTGGCATGTTAATTCCCCACATGTTTGTTGTCACCGCTTTGATGACTGCTACCACTGGTATTATCATTTTGTTAACTGCTATCTCTTGGTTGGGTTGACTCATTATTGCGCTCCAATAACTCAGCCTTATTCACAACATCTGAATACAAGAAAAGTTTGTGAGAAATGAGGTATTGACGTATCTCGGGTTTCAAACCTCTTAGAAATATCCGCGTCATTCTCTCCTCATTATCAACCAAGTGGGACGCAAACTGGGACAACTCGGCAAACTTAGCTTCATACTGCGACACGATCATATTGTTTTGCTCCAACATGATGAACTCTACCTCCTTCATGTAACGAATACTTTCGGGAAAGTACTTGTCATTGAACAGTTATTGGAACTTCTCCCAAGACATCTTCAGTGCGGCAGGTTGAGTACGCTTTACAGATTCCCACCAGTAATCTGCCTCTCCTCGCAATATGAAGGTGGCAAAGGGAACATTTTTCTCCTTGGAGCATCCTAAGACATCGAATATCTTGGTGATCTTCTTTATCCATGTCTCCGCCTTAAGTGGTTCTGGATTTCCCCAAAACTCTGATGGTCCCAGCTCCTTGAATTTCTTAGCGGTGACCATCTGTGAGTTGCCAGTGTTTCCACCTGTATTTTGAACAGGAGCCGTTGTCGCCTGATGTTGTATGAATTGCATAAAGCCTCTGAACAACCCATCGTTCATCATTTGATCGGTGTTGTTGTTTATATGAGGATTATTGTCTTCCTGTTGCACATTATCCTGGGTATTGATCGTTGGTGACTCAACGGTCTCATGTGCTTCATTGCTGATCTCAACATTTGCAGATGCCATTTTCAAACACTACCACTAAACAAGGGTTAATTGACATGCCACATATTATCCCTATATTCTGACCGACCAATTAAATAACAACTAAACTTAGGTAGGTTATACTAGCGAAGGAATTACCCGTCTCTCCCCTCCTAGTTCTAGTCTCACATCTTAGCCAGGGATCATATTCCTAAGCTTTGATACCAACTATGATGCCCCCAAAATAGGTATATATCACCCATCTTGGGTCGCCAAATACATGGTACTGAATACAAATACTAACTTAATTATACAACATGAGTTGTGAGTTTTTACATGAATATTGTCTTATAGACAATATCCAAACTCAAATTCAATCCTCATTACATTTATTATCACACTAAATAGTGAGGACTGCTAAAATAACCATCTCGGACCATCACTCCATTCCCCGACTTGTCCCGGCTACGTTCTCATTTCCTGAAGAGAACAATGAAAGCAAAATGGTGAGCTCAACTAGCCCAATAAGAAATATTATGACTAAGATAATGCAGAATAAAGTCAAATAATCCATTAGAAGAGTCAAGTAGAGCATGATATCTACTATCTTCTATAATTTAAAAAGTTTATCATCAATTTTATCGCTGAGACTCAGCTTAATAAATAATCCACATCATCGAATCATCCCTGCACTACGACCAAGGATATTCATTAGTATCATGACCACGAATTGTCCATGCACTACAGGCCAAAGATATTTGTGTTTTCACCAATGGTCATGATCATGCCAACCACTGTCCATCAATGCACTACGGGCCAATGAGGACTTTTACCACATCATTTGTAACATTACGGTCATGATTATACCGAATAATCCCTAGTCATAATCATACCAATCAACAGTCCAATTATGCACGAAAGCCACAGATGACTTTCATCACAATACAAGCATGAGGATGATGACAATGATATAAGAATTTAATTAAAAGAAAACAAAGGATAAATTTTTAAATATTTATAATTTAATTTATCTAGAATTTAATAATGTCCAAATTGTCAACATGATACTGATTTATGGAGTAAAATACAAGAATAATATTGTAACAAAAATGATTTGAACAGAAAAAAAAATCAATTTTTGTTATGAACAGTACCCCGGGTGATTATTACCCGAGTGAATAGGACCCCATGAATAGTACTTCGTAAATAGTACCCGAGAATAGTACTTTGTGAATAATACTTTGTGAATAGTACCCGTGAATATTACTTTCTGAATATTATCCCGTGAATAGTACTTTGTGAATAATACTTCGTGAATAGTTTCCGACATGAAAAGATCAATAATTATCAAGAACGCTCAGAATAATATTTCCATGAAAAGATACTGGATGAAGCACAAATATCAAGGATATTCTACTAATTTCATGGAGTATAGAAGCAATACTTTAACCGAATGAGTGTAGAATTAGGAATACGAAACGAAATAATATTACTCACATACTACAGAGTATGGAAGAAAATATTATTTCTTATTTATACTAAAAAAATAATATCCCTTACCTTTGAAGAAGACTGGATACTAGAATAGTGAAGTAGCAGACTACTCTTCTTCTTTCTCTCTATAGCTTCTCTCTCTATAGTTTCTCTCTCTATAATTGCTCTTGTGAGTCTTAGTGAATTGGTGAGAATGAAAGAAGAATGATCTTCTATTTATAGGAAAACATAGTTTCAATAATTGCACGTTTTGGGGCTCAAATTATTACAGTATAGTACCTTTATCTTTTCCTCCATTTTTAATTTAGTCCTACAAGTATTATCAAACTTGCACCACCTCCCCTAATAATACATCATGTGAATCAATAGTTCCATTCATGTGAACAAATAGTTATATGCATGTGAACTAATAGCAATTAATTGCTCATTTATCTAATTAATTACCCGATTGGTCAATTTAAACTCCAGAAATCAATTATTATCGAAATAAATGTCAATTTCCACTAACATTAATAATCCCAACACCATGGAAATATCAATTTCATCTTTAATAAACACGAACTTATTCATCATTAATATTATAACTCACAATATTTAACAACCAGATCATTCCCAGGAAAGAGGGGGCTTTCCGATAAGGATTTCTCTCTATTAGCGCGCAATTAGGTGACCAAACCCCTTTCCTCGATAGAACTTTCTAGACATCGTCAATATTGCAAATAATAATATGAATAACTTTGTCGTTTCAATTATTGATTTAAACATATAAAATATTATGTAGATGATACTGTGACAATAATTGTATTAATAATATGAGAGATATTATGCAGCAATTACTGTAGCAATAATTGAGTATAACTAAGTGACTTCTCACGTAAGCATCAATAATAAATACCGTGTGCTACTATGCAATCACACATATTACTATACTTTTACCACTGGGTATTTAAACAGTTTAACGGTAAAAAGACATTTATGTCATTTTCTAACTCTGACAATACTTCCGTTGTGGGGTCCATTAATGATTTTGCCATCGTACGAATATTCCCTGTTAAAACGAATATTCTCTGACCAATCAAATATTTTATAACAACTTGCTTACTTTGAAAATTTTTTAAATATTACCCACAATTATAACATTATATCAAATCCACACCATAATATTCAAAAATATATTTCGAGAAAAAAATTAATCTTTATTCATAAAAGTTGGGGTCTTACAGTCAAGGCTGAACACCAAAGACCAAGCAAGTTGTTGCAACCATTAGAAATTCTAGAATGGAAGTGGGAGCATATTACAATGAATTTTGTGGTAGGATTACCAGTTACTCAGAAGGGGTGCGATGCTATATTGATTGCAGTGGATCGTTTAACGAAGTCGGCTCACTTTTTGTCAACAAGGGTTAGGTTTAACCTAGACTATTTAGCTAAACTCTATGTCAAAGAAATCATTTCACGACATGGTGTACTAGTCTCGATTGTGTCAGACCGAGATCTGCATTTCACGTCGAACTTATGGAAGAGCTTACAAGAACAAATGGGAACACAACTGAGGTTGAGTATGACTTATCATCCTCAAACAGATGGGCAAAGAAAAAGGACGATCCAGACTTTAAAAGATATGCTAAGGGCATGTGTAATGGACTTCAAAGGATATTGGGACGACCACCTACCTTTAGTAGAATTTTTTTACAATAATAGCTATCACGCAATTATTGGCATGCCACCTTATGAAGCATTATACGGGCGAAAGTGCAAAACTCCATTGTACTGGGACGAGGTAGGAAAACGTCAAATATTAGGGCTAGAGTTGGTTCAACAGATGGTAGATGTAGTCAAGTTGATACGCATGACTAATAGCAGCTCAAGATCGACAGAAGTTGCTAATCAACATTTCAAGAAAAGAGAATTTGAAGTCGGCTCGTACGCATTCTTGAAGGTATCTCTGTGGAAAGGGAAGATACGTTTTAGGAAAAATTAAAGTTAAGTGCGAGCTTTATAGGACCATTTGATGTGTTAAAAAGAGTATCAAAGGTAACTTACGTAATAGAAAGCCTCTAGAGCTAGAACATATATATAATGTATTTCATGTATCAGTATTACGACCTTATAAGCACAATTATAAGCACACAATAGAGTATGAACCTATTCAGGTTGAAAAAGATTTAACCTATGAAGAAATTCCAATTTAGATACTTGATAGAAAAGAGCAAGTCTTACGAAATAGAATTATAACGTTTGTGAAAGTATTATGGAAGAACCACAATGCTGAAGAAGCAACTTTTTGAGTAAATAGAGTCGAGATTCTAGGGACAAAATCTTTATAAGGGGAGAAGAATGTAACGATTGAGAAAATTTATTTAGCTTGTAATTAATAATATTTGAATATTTATGAATAAAATAAAATTTTATAGTTTTTGCCCTGTTGAGATGTGTTAAAATTGGAATTTTTGAGGTGGAACGTAAATATGTGATAGACTTTACGAGTTTTAGGATCGTATCAGAAAATAAATTATTCCCCAGAAAAAGACGAAAAATCACTATTCATTCGAAAGTGTAAAAGTATTTTTTTCAATTTTTCGAAGAACGTGTCAAAGTTAGTATGATGAAAAAAGACGAAATGTCAAATAAAATTTTAAAAAGAAAAATAAAAATTTTCATCTGCATAACGGATTTCGATAAGTGAATGAAAGGTAAAATTGGAAGAATAAAATAAATATAAAGCTAAAGGTATTAAAATGGTATATGCCAAAAAATGTTCTAAGTTGATAAGTTAAAAATGGAATATACCAAGCATACTCCAAATTGAAAGTCAAAAAGAGAATATCCTAAGCATATGCTAGTGGGCAAATTGTAATTATTCAAATTAGGCATGGAAAAGACCATTTTACCCTTACTCTTGCTCTCCTATAAATAGCAAGCCCTCTTCCTCATTGTTGCTCAATAATTCACATAGTTATCAAAGAGAAACACTATATAATTCAAGAGAGGAAGTGAGATCTTGGGTATTGTATGTAAAAAGGCGAGGAAATTCTACCGAAGTCATCAGTATACTCAGATAACGAAGAATCCAAAGAGGTAAGAATGAAAATTCAATCTTTTTAATTATTTGAAGCTTTGTATTATATTAATTGAAGTGCTTGGATGATTCATGATGAATCAAGTATTACCTGGAGAAGTAAGGATGGATTAATAGACAATAAATCATTGTTAATTTATAAAAGATGTAAAAACATTAAATCAAGCAATTTAATTGTTATTCATGGTTTACATAATGAAATTCGAAAGAATGATATTATGTCTAATTAAAGTATATGATTGTTCCATTTGGAACGAATTAAAAACATGTTATAACGAAGTTATGTCGAAATTTGAAGTAAAATACACTAATGTTGAAATCGTACTTTAAAACGAGTTTCAAATGAATTACTAACAATAATAAATGATTTAGAATAATGAAGATTTTATGGGGAAAACGTAGGCACAAATAAAATAGAGTCGTGGGCTTAAGAACGGACTCATTTCGACTTCGGATGAGGAAGTTATGGAGTTTTAAAATTTTAAAATGTAAAGAACACGAAGTTGAAAAACTGAGGGGTGAGGGATTTTTGATTAGATTAATAGACTTGTTAGGAAATTCAAAAAATTATTCTGTCCTAGGGGATTTAAAGTATGCTATGAAAGCTAGGATTTGGCTCGAGAACGGATTCATTCCGAGGAGGGATGATGATGTTATGAATTTACGAAGTGAGCTTCGGGATCATTTGTGCAAGAAAACCATCAGGGAAAGAAAATCCCCAGGCCGAAGCCACAGCGCAGACATTTTAGTACAAAATTGGCGCTACAATGCAACTCTACAGAATGTCCCCGAAATTCAGGTGTTGTAACACCAGCACCAAGGCCAAACTAAGCACAGAAGCGCCGAGTAAGGTCGGTGCGCAGAAAATTCTATTTTTAAATATAGAAAGAAGGAAACGTAAAGAATGATTAAACACATAAATATTCAAGAAATATATTACGATAAAAATGGACCAAAGACCTTAAGAAAGGGGTGGAAGTTAATTAATTAAAAAAGGAAAGTAAATGAAATATAATCGTAAAATACTTAAAACACCGAAAGTGTTTAGTATGACCGTAAAATAATTATGCTAGACATACACATGGGGTGTATGACTTGGATAATGGGTAAGTATTGAAACACATAATAAGTATTGTAGACACTCAAAATTTCATTTTCCTGTTACTAACAATGCAGGAGGACAAAAGCATCTTTTTCACACTCCAGAGATAACC